>OU343223.1:26236887-26330896 GCA_910596185.1 Chrysanthemum makinoi | reverse complement strand
AAAATTTCATCTCCATATACCCGAACAAAATGGGTTGTCAAAGGAAAATGTAATCCCTTATCGAGGTCGCTAGGAACCATGTTAGTCGGTCAGCCTTCAAAGCATTGACCGGCGCCTAAACCGCCTGTTACACTCAAAAAACAGTCAATCATTTGTCAAAAGACATAATAAAAACCCATATGAGATCTTCAAAGTAGACTCCTACGACACGCTATTTTCATGTGTTTGGATGTCAAAGGTTTATTCATAACCAAGGATCATCTAGGCAAGTTTGATGCAAAAGCCGATGATGGATATTTCCTAGATACCTAATCGACTCAAAGCCTTCGAAGTTTTTTAACACAAGGAGAGAAATGTTGAGAAACCTTTCATGTCACCTTTGATGAAAGTGTTTAAAGCATCAGTTCACCAACACCTCGCTGGAGGAAATAGACGATAACTCATCAAGATATCCTCTGATGAGTACTAAATATCAATTCAATTCCTCATGCTGCTTGAAGGCCGAGCATCTCATATTATGTCTTACCTCACAACCTACCACAACCCACTATCAGTGAATTCATTGATAATCAATCAGTCCTAATGGGATAGGTAATATCGAACTAAATGTTCGGGAACCTGGATTCAAGAACCCCAACCCGAATGGACATCTCAAATGCATGCTCAAATGACTCAAGGTTCTAGACTTATCTCACCTCTAAAAAAAGTTTTCAAAGACCTTCAAGTCGGATCCTAGACCACAAAGTAAGTGGACAAAAACTCGTGATATTGAGCTTATAAAACATTATTGGTGAACCGAGGCATGCTCACTAGAAGCATGGTCGCTAAATTAACTCATAGCCTTCACCAATGAATGTCTATATGCTGATTACCTATCAGAAATAGAAACTCCAAAAGTGTCAACAGGTTTCAAAGCACCCAGCCGGTTCAGGGCATAAAAGGTTGAACTGCAATGGGGTTGATAAAAAACAAGGTCATGACCTTGATCAAATGTCCTCAGGATGTCGTTGTCATAGAATGAAGTGGGTTTCAAAACAAATGAGCAAAGCGGCATCTGTTATTAAAAAAGCAAAGCCAAACTTGTAGCCAGGTTACAATCATCGTTAAGGCATCGAATAGATGAGACATTTGCTCCTCGCTGTAAGAATGGAAGCAACGATCTTCCTGCATATGCAACATACATGAACTTCGTGGTCTACCAAATAGGATGTCAAAAGTGCATTCTTAAACGGTGATCTAAAGGAAGATGTGTATGTTCAAAGAACCCTCCGCTTCGTGAGTAAAGAATTCCACCATATCCAGAAGCTCGACAAAGCCCTTTATGGTCTTAAACAAGCTCAGGGCATAAAAGAAACTCTCTCGCCTCCCGATACAAAACAAGTTTGTCGGAGGAAAGATAGACAACACACGTCACCTATAGAACACAAATGAGGATGTGATACTAGTCTGTTTATGTTGATGACATCATCTTTGGCTCAACAAACCATGTTTTGCAAACAGTTTGAAAAACTGATGACAAAGAAGTTTGAAATGAGCATGATGGGTGAACTCCACATACTTGGACTACAAATCAAAGCAACCGATAAAGGATATCCATCGGTCAAGAGAAATACACTGAAAGCTCTTGAAGAAATATGAGAGATATCCGACTCGTACCTCTGAATACTCCAATGGTCCCTCCTAACAACCTTGGACCCGACCACTGCAAATCAACAATCAAACCCATTTCTCAGGGATTTTGGCTCATCATGTATCTAATCGCTACTTCAGACCTCATATATACCTCTACCGTCTAATAGCAAGATATCGGCCCAACTCAAAGAATCTCTGCCTCACAAACAAACAAAAGAATACTCATGTGTAATTTGAAGGAACTCCCAAACCCAATCTCATTATCCAAAGTGCCTGTGGTTTGATCTCAAGTACAGCCTCACTGATTATGTTGGTCGCAACATGGATGCAAAAAAGCACCGTGGTCTTGCCACTTGGAAAAACTGGCTTGTTGGAGTGCTAAAAAGCAACAATCGCTATGTCCTTAGCTCAATTTGAATCATGTAGTCAGCAGCAGATGTTGTGCTAATGTATTATGGATGAAAAGTCAACTCGGTGGACTATAGCATCCATTACAAAATGGTGTCCATCTTTCCTGATAACACCCAGCATATTGCAATCTCCAACAACCGGTCCTCCACTAAAGAACCAAAACATATTGATATCGACATCACTTCATCAAGGATCACATAATAAAGGAGACATAGAGCTTCACTTCATCCCTACCGGTCATCAACCGGCCGAGCATTCTTCACCAAACCCTTGGATGAACCTACCTTCGTGAGATTTGAAAGTCAATCGGGAATGCTTGACATTGAAAGTCGTATCTCAAAACCAATCTCTTGGTAAGTTCTCCGAAATGGTTCATCCTCACTAACACCCAAAATAACTCTCTCAATGAGTAAGACTCAGTCTGTGTAGTCCCTGACATTTGACAAAGAGAATTGAATTAGTAACTAAATGATCCAAGTATCGCTACTTAAATGTCCTAGGTTGGTAACCATACCAATTTAATATAGAAATATATGTCTCTTTGTCTTACCGTCATCCCACTTCTGCTATTTAATGCCTCTTCACAAAAAAATATCAAACCGATATTTTATCTTTTGCAAAAGTGTACTTCTTTACCTGCACTTAACTGCTCCCTTGAAAACGGGATTTTACCTGCAATGGAGTGGTAGCATTAATCGTGGAATTTCAAACGCTAAAACCGACTTTACAATTCCACATATGCGAAACTCACCCTCTACCACCTATAAATACCCCTTCTCTTGTAAAACCAAATAATCTACACACAAATTATTTTTCTCAGAACAAAACTCTCATCAAAATCCTTTCTCAAATCCGCAAAAATTTAAGTGAGCCTTAACAAATTCAAAACCTTCTTTGGAAAACCCTCCTTTGTAAACATTTACAAAGTTTTTCATCACAAACTTGAGATCTAAAAACTTTGATTGTTCAGTCAAAAAAAATCAAACCCCTAAAATCATTTTAAATGGAAATGGCTAGAACACAATCTCACCGGGCTTGTTTCTCACTGGTGGATCTTACAAATGTTGAATAAAACTAATAATGTCATAGGCAACTTTGAATACCCTAAGCTGTCCCGACCTACAAAGACATTATAAAATTTTTATTTATTGCCCACTGAAAACTTGGGCCTTTGTTCTTGTCCCTCCATAGTTTACCAAAATCTCCCTGGGAGTTTGGGCAAATGCCCAAGGCCTTTGACCGACACCCCTCTACCGATGAGAACAACCTCACCTCCTGTGAATATCTCATCGTTCGGTCTTCATCGGGGCAACAACAATTCACCTTGATTACAAACGTTTGCACTTCAACAGGTTGGATTATAATAAAAGGAGTTTATGTCGCCCATCCCTAACCCTCCATAAATGAAGGATGGGTTAAAACAAATCTTTTAGATCCAAATTTTTTGGACAAGACCACTCACCAAAAGCTCATTTCGCGGGCTTGGAGGATCCGATTCACTTTTATGATCTCGTGTCTCGGGGAACTACCTCATCCACCGAACAAGTTAACTCTATTCACTGTTGATGGTATACCGCTTAATGAATGGGTCATCATTACATAGGGGAGATCATTTACAAGATCTCTGTAACTAAGTTAGAGCAAAACTAGGACTTAAATACGCTTCGCATCCTAGGTTTGTCTCCTTGTGCTTGCAAGTGTTACTCGGTTCAAACTATCCCGTGAAGAAAAATTTGCGCTTTACCTGTGTCCGAGCCAATCAAATTCTTCGTGACCCATCCCTTGTCACTCCTATTGAATTGACGGCCCATATGGTTGTCAGAACAACCGTATGGGAATCGGTTCCTAACCCCTGCTTCCTAAAAAGAGAAAAGGGAAGTCTCCAGACTGGGACTAAGACCAAACCCAAGTCTCGTGGCCCCGAGGCTTCCTGAGCAATCGCCAAAAAGGCAAAAGAAGGCCTAAGACCGATTTGACACCCATTGCGACTGTGCAACATCCACCCCCGTGACAACGGCGACACTAATACATCATAGTCAGGTCCTTGGTCACAAACTCAAGACTCCCAAGATCCGGAGGGAAACATACAACCCACCGGTAGGGGAGCGCCTTTCCACACGCCCAAGGATGACATTAGCAAATCACGCTCTTTGTCTGAGGGCAACAATCGATCGATCCCAAGGAGTCGAGGGAACCTGACAACCCACCGATAGGGATATAACTCACACGACTCGCTAAAGGCACTGGAAAACGCCACCGTCTCGGGTCATCGGGGACAAAGACTCCGAGGTAAAGGAACAACCCACCGATATGGAACCCACAACTAATCCCGACTCAAAATAAGGCACCGGAAACGCGACACCGTTGGTCCGAGGGGTCAACGGGGGACAAAGACTCAGAGGGAAACATACCACCCGCTAATATGGAACCCATCACCAACCCCTTGTTAACTCCAATTTATGTTATCGGAATACTATTTTCGAAGATGAGCTTGGTCATCGAATCGATGATGAAGTTTTATCACCGGGAAGAAGTGGACGCCGAGGTTCAATTTGAACTAGAGCCTACCGATCCAAAGGAGCATACTCAATCACCGCTCCAGACATGAAAACGATGACTCCTCTTCCTCCAATCGTGAATTTGAAAGATTTGATAATGTTCTCCACTTATCGAAGGCAGCCTTATTCGTTGGATCACCAAAGCTTCAAGAAGGTTATACTCGGGTCAACGAAACATCACCGTGGGAACAACACACTGATTTAGGCACGCTTCACAGCTTACCGATCTTATGTATAAATAGATTGATGAAGAGAATGCAAACTGGGTAAAATTCGAGAGTATCTTCGAAGTGTGGGTCATCAATAGATGATATCAAGGAGATGTCAAGGAGGACCCAACACTCATTCTAAAGTGCCGGAAGCCACGAAGTTTATATGAAGAATTCTCCCGCTTCACTAACTCCGATGGATATGCTTTGGTCATCACATGTTCAAGGCCTACAAACTGCTCAAATTCCTACTATCTACATTGGGTTCTCTTGATGCTCAGGTGGCTAATTTGGCTAAGGCATCATCCTCCATGGCTTGGAATCTTGGGCCCGATGACACCCTTGGAATAATCTCATGCTAATTTGGAAGCAAAGGTCACTGGCATTCAAACAGATACCTCAGATATGAAGGCAATGATCACCGAAATTTATCAGTGCCTTCAAGTGGTCAAGGCCCTTCCTCAAAGACCATTAACACTAACTCTTGCCCCTCAATCAAGCCCGCACAGCTGAGGGGGAGAATACCAAGAAACTCCTCTTCACATCGGAGGGGAGCCAACACCACGTCTATCAGATCTGTAGCTCCAATATCATCATTCGCACCTACCTCAAAGAATACCTATCTCATCCATCCCACCACCAACACCTTCAACAACAACAACACCGAAGAATCACACCAATCAACAACAACAACACCGCCTCGGTGGCATCATCTTCCTCAAAGCCAAGACAAAGGAAAAGGCATCATGACAACTAATGAGCCGAGAAGATTCCCTACAAAATCGGTGATCGAATACCTTCTCATACCTCAACACTAAGTAAGTATCTGCTAAACAAGAAAGGAGATTGAAACAAGCCGAGGAAGATAAGAAGAGTAAGGAAGCACTAGTTAAAGTGATTGCCGAGGGAAGCCGAAGTATTGGAATTGATGCTAAGAAACTTGAAAAGGGTCGCAAGACAGAAGTTCAAGGATGCTCAGTAGCAAAATGGTCAAATGAAAAAGCAAACTGAAGAAAAGAACAAAAGAATCAAGTACCATCGGAAAGCAAGAATTGACCATTATAATTGGACAATGATAAGCGTAAGACCGCTCGAGAAGATCATCGATTTCAAAATCATCCCTGTGTCTAAAACCATCGCAATGAATGTCTACAGGGGTTGATAAAAGGCATTTCGAGGTTCATGATCCCCTAAAGTTCACCGGACTTTGGGATCACTGAACTCGATGAACTTGGTCCAATAATAGAAAAGAAGCAAAATGCGTGGTTAAGGAGCATGAAGATGCTCAAGAAAAGATATGAAAGATCCAGGGACTCACCAAAGACATTAACGGGAATTCAGTCGCTCTTTAATCGCACCTCAAGGATCTCAACCACAATCATCCACGGCAAAAGGAAAAGGTTGAGTTCCGCCGAGATTAAAGTGCCTGACTGGAGTGTAATAGGAGTCAGCTCAAAGAGTGAAATTTGTGAACCGCCTAGTAATTGAAAAGCTCGGAAAGAGGGTTATTTTTCATTGATGTCTATGGAAACCCATCATTCCAAAGGTGGAGTGATATCGATCAAAGGGAGTGGCTACAATGATCGCCTATATTCCTGGCCTCTCAAATTCAGACTGCGAATATCGTGTCTCGTGACTGACTTAAACGCTAAGATAAGAGACCATCCTGACAGGGAAACACTCATCACCAAGAAAGTCAAGCTTGAAGCTCGGGAATCCATCCGACTGACATCATTTTGAATTATCTTTTGTACTAGTAATAGGAACCTTGTAATTTGATCACAAACGATGTATGTTTTGTTAAATTATTCAAGGTTCCTTATTGTATTCATTAGTACATTCAAGTAAGAAGAAGCCATTTGCTCACTTACATCGACAACACTTAGGCTATTTGTATATCCAAATAGGGGAGACTGCTTGTTCGATAAATACCCAAACCCTTAATCTAGGATTTGAATAGAAAATAGCCCAAGTATTTAGTCCTAAACACTAAAATGTGTCACCTGAGTGCATAGCCTCTCAGGAGTCATCTTCGGATACTCATGCACGATGCAGGCGTAGAAGAAGTCTCTCCACCGTCAAGAAGGCTAAAACTTAAAGGGTGAATACTGAGTCAAGAAGAAGATGATGGATTCAGTGAGTGATGACAATAACTCACTGAATCCCCAAGACTCCTCTCCAACCGCTTAATCAAGACAAATCAAGTAGAAGACTAAAGAATGAAAAAGATCAGAAGAAAGAGCGGACAAGGCGGGATAAGTTTGAATCAGATAAGATGAAGTACTTATCAACCAAAGTCAACTTTCCCGAATGGAAAAGATCGCCTCGGTGTCATCACCTAACTTAGGAAAGTAGTCTTGTCTCTTACCTAGAATAGTCTTTAGAACAGAGACAAAATACATCAAGATTTTGTCTTCTAATGATGTCGATTTGTCACTTAGGAAAGAGTCAAAAATCATACATGCATAAATAGCATAAGAGATGGAGTGAAAAGGTTACGCTTGTGAATTGTAAAACACACACACTAGCCATCTTTTCACCTCCAAATACAACTTAGTTCCCTGAGATAGCTCGGTGAGCTCTATGGGTTGTGCTCGCATGACTAGCCCCGAGCTTAGAGAGGAGTCACCAAACTTTGTTATTTCAATCCCAAGTACTATTTCGCAAGTACTTGGGTAACGTATTCTTTGTTGATTTATTTCTAATAAGAATATGATGTTGAAAATTTATAAGTGTGTTTTACTTGTGTTAATTTCTACCATTGTTCACTATTAACTTGTTTTGATTCTTAAACTGCTTTTAAACGATAAGTGAACGGAACAACATCGCAAGAATAGGAAAGAGAAAAAACCATAACTATGAAGTGAGGTACACTTGTAAATGAGTCTTAAAATAAAAATATTACAATGATGACATCACTTACTCCTTCTATATCATCGAGCCCATATAATATCTTTTCGGTATCACTTTCCTGCAGAGTATAAGCAAAAGCATGATGAGCTTTTCAGTTTTAGCAAATAAGTATTATTAAGAGAGTGAATAATGAGAGGACCTGCCAAATAAGCACTTATTCTCCATAACAGTTTAATTCTTTATAAATAAATGGTCACAATTGCCACCTCTATTTCTACCCAAATATTATAAACAAGCTTTTTAACTTTACAAGGAAAAGTGCGTCAGTAGTATACCGATCAAGATATCGTCTTTGCATGACAGAAGTTTCTCCCAGTAATGTCTCTTCGTGATATCATTCTTTCAAAGAAAATATTCAACCAACCGAATCACGTAAATAAACATAACATCAAATAAGAGAAAATGTCCAAAATCACGTCACGATCTTACAAGATCCCTGCAGATAGGTACTTTGTGCAACTTTCACATCTAAACTACTATTAAGATAAGCACATAGGAGATAAAAGTTTACATCGGGGCACAAAGGTTCTAGATTTAAATCACGTTCAAATGATGCTTGTTCTATTCTTTTCGAAATTGAAACCATCGTCTATTAATTCATAAAATATATCCACCACCTTCTCAAGACATCCACATTTCGAGTACATATCCACAAGAGCAATAGCCAAAAACCCACCCACTTCAATCCCACAAACCCTAAACATAAACTCTAAATCAGTCAAAATTAGTTTACAAATTAAACTACTTGATCTAATTCAAAACCGACATAACAACTATATCAACATTATTACATCTTTATCCTTCAAACAACATAGCATTAAGTCCGAAAAACATATCGCTTTCGAACCTTCCGATTTTTAACTTAATCAATATGAAATACCCGAAACCCTAAAGCACAAATTAATGAAAATCAGTAAAAAAATATATATAAAAATCTAACCTTTACGGTCGATTATAAACCCATTTGGAATCAACCTCGAACTCAAGTCACAAACCATAGAATCAAACAAAGACTCATCATTTTCCTTCATATTTTCAACCCGACCCGAATCTTGACCCAAATCAAGATTACCCATTAGGGTATTGTCAATATCCATGTTACAATCAAAATTAGCAAAATCTGGGATGTGGGTTTGTTCTTCCATGGGTTAATTAGGGGGTGTGTTTGGATTTAAGGTTTGAAAAATGTAAAATCTTGAAAAGGGTATTTCGTATGAAGATGAAAAGTGATGATTTTGGTTTATTTATATACTTAGCACAAAGGATGCAATTTTTATAAATTTAAGGGTAAAACGGTCATTACAAATTTATTTGTCTTAATTTATTCGAATAAATCATCAATTGAAGACAACAATGTCAATTTTAATGCCTAAGAAGAGTTTATTTTTTTTGTTCTCGCTACGTCGAACTCGACATTTGTGACAAGATGATGATGCTTTAATAGGTTATTACTCTTTATATTACGTAACAGAAAGTTTATTTAACTTATGGTAATATATTTTCTTTCCGTACAATTGATATGGAATCATTTCCAGTTAAATATAAAGTAATATTGATACGTTGTTACGTATTTGTTATTGATTTAACATTATAAAATCAATGCATTGTACCATAAGTAATTTAGATTCTTGTGTGTTGTTACTATATTTTATGTTCTGCTTGATCAGTTAACTTTGAAATACTCAGTTTTTTAGTTGCATGATCACTTTAATAAATTGAAAAAAGTATAATCCGAGTAAGTGACAACGTGGAAAGATACATACATATTTAAGTATATAACTATTTATCACTATATATTTTAGTAGATAAAATAAACTTTTGAGCAACTTCTAAAATGATAGAAGCTAGTGTTGATTAATGAGTTCTAAATTAATGTTATTAGTGATCACCAATAGATCAACATTCTCATTGTCATGTTAGATTTTTTTTTTTTTTTACGATCAACTTAGTGTAACAAAAAAACCAAAAACACCACAAAGAATATACCTTTAAAAAATCAATTTATAAATACTCACACGCACATACATTTGTCCCTTTTTTCTCTCAAGTCGGTCGAATACGAACCTTCTTCCATTTTGTCCCACATGGACACGCCCTAAATGGTCGCCGAGTGGTGTGCACGCTATCGGAGGGGCCTAATCGACCATTACACTAGGCCTTATTATGCGATAAAATTTCTAACCTATGATACATAATCGTTCTTAAATTTGGTGACAATAATGTACTATGTTGAAATTTTTTAGAAAGTTATTTGCAATAACTATCATTTGTACCAATAGATGCTAACATAAAATTACACTATGTAGATTGGGCTAAAAGAAGAAAAGAGTAGTAACGTCTATATTTTGGAACAACACAAAAGACAAGTGATCTTCAGGTGCCCTGCAACTGCAATATACAGTGGTACCCGTCACTATATATATATATATATATATATATATATATATATATATATATATATATATATATGTTTATAAACATGCATTTAAGTTTTGCCACCAACCTTAGGCTTGAAAGAAATAAACTTATCAATAAATTTTCTTTTTGAAAATGACATATCCTTATGCATACCTTGACTATGTATTTAGTTCACTATTTATGTATTTATGACTGTAAAATGGCAACTGTTTATATAAATAGGAATTTTATCAAATGTATTTGGTTTAGTAGTATGTGAGTGACCGATTCATAAAAAGATTGCGGCTAAGTCTCGTTCGATGCATGTGAGTTTGTGTGAAGTTTTAGATAGTTTAAGTATGTGAACTATATATATATATATATATATATATATATATATATATATATATATATATATATATATATATATATATATATATATATATATATATATATATATATATATATATATATATATATATATATATATATATATTTAGAACGGCAATTTTTTCACACTTATACTACCTATCTCACAATAAATCTCATAAATGCCACCAGCGAAGCTTGAACCCACAACCTCTAAGTTGGTAAAGAACTTATATATCGGCCACTAGACTAAAAGCATTGGGTTGTGAACAATTTGTGTTTGTAAAAACAATTGTTTGAACTTTATATTTCCTTCAACGTCCATGGTCAATTTATTTCATTATTTTTAACCAACTGGGCTAGCTCAGTTGGCCACCAAGGGTAACTTTGGGGAGGTTTCCTTGAAGAGGTCTCGTGTCGAAGTCTCACCATACCTCCAGGTCCAAATAGAAGCAGGAAGTGGGGTTTATCCCCTAAGGAGAAAGGTCCGAGGCTTGCATACTGCCCAATTGGATGTCACTGTGAGCTCGGATCACTAACTACTAACTCGCTGTTCAAAAAAAAAATTATTTCATTATTTCTATCTTTATCAACAAGCCAATAATTTGGTCATATTGTTGAACACAAACAGACCTTGACAGATCTTGAGCACTCGTGGATCGTTAGTGTTGCCTATGTAATCATAAGCAAACTAATAGAAAATCTCTACAACTCGTATTCTATAGCGGAAAGTAAATACAAGCTGTTATAACTAAGAACACTTAGATCCTCTATGGATCTTTTATTAACTGAAACTCTATGTTTTGAATTCGTTTTTTATTACAAACTATTAAGTTCCTTTTATAGACAAGGAACCCTAAACTATTACTACTCAATCGACTAAACATTCAATAATACATTTAATGACTAATACACTAAACAATATTGAGCAGCACAAAAATACCCATGCTAACCTCAAGTGCTTCAAGAATAATGATGGGTTAGCATTTAAATAATAAAGCGACATGATGATCCTAGTCGCCTTCCACCCTTCACAGTAGAACATAACGCAACGCTTTTAATCTTCAGAATCTCTTTCTTCAGAGATTTCCGCCTACTTCAGCCAGAATCCTTCGCCGTTGATGACAAATAGAAATCCTACTCTCGCATAATTCCCAACAATCCTCCCCTAAACTGGAATTTGACTTGGTTAAGTTCCAGCTTCCTAACCTTGAAAGATCTTAGAGATGCAAGTGCATTTCAGAGGATTGTTCTCAAACATCGCGAGCAAAGAACCAAGAATAATCTCATCTCTATGATGACCAAACATTGAAACGCCAGATCTTTGCAGCAACAAAAGACACAATGTACATCAAAACTCATTAGTTGCATACTATTCTCATCACATCCAAGTGTGTTAACTCCTGTGAGAGGTGAATCATTGAAAATAATGGATTTGATGTCTCTTTACCAATAGCCATCACTACTGGAGTAGCCAAATGTTTAAGTTCGACAACTATGGTACACTGATAACCATCTGATTTATTGGCAAACCGTAAAACCATATAAACGGATTTGAGGTGTCTTTACCTGTAGCCGTTTGCTCAAGACTAGTCAATTCTTAGAATTGGTGAATTGATAACCAAATATGGATTCAAATTGCCTATACCACAAGCCATATACTTGTGGGCTAGCCAATTCTTGGATTCCAAAAAGGAATAGATCATGGTGAATTGATGACCATACAACACTCAGCAATAAAACATGGGTGGTTGCAGAAACTATGATTTTGAGCAAATCATTACATGCCTATCAACAGATTTGATGTGCCTTACCAAAGTTGTACCCTTTGACTAGCTAACTCTTCGATATACACAAGGTATATCCGTGAGTTAAAAACCATCAACTATGAACAACAAACCCGCAAAAGAAAGTTAGTTTTTTTTAACTAAGAACAATAACAAACAAACAAAACAAAAATCCTCCCCAGGCATATGTCTCCCCTTAAACTAGCAGTTAAGGGTTAAGCATTTCAATATTGACCACAAGGTGTTGAAACCTTGGTCCATCAAAAGCTTTGTTAACAGATCACCACATTATCATCAGTATGAATTTTAGCCACATTTATCAAATGTTTTTCATATGCATCTCTTATAAAGTGGTGCCTGATTTCAATATGTTTGGTTCTGTGGAAGACTGATTTTTGACAATGCATATGGTACTTTGATTATCAATAAAAAGAGTGGTGTTCATGAAGTTATACCCATAATCCAAAGAATTGATTTTGAATCCAAAGGACTGTCCATGAATTTGCAAGCAGCAACATATTCCGCAGTAGTTGAGGTAGCCACAATGGTTTGTTTCTTGCACCGCCAAGAAATCAATCTCTTTTCCAAGGAATTGATGCCTCCAGTTGTGGATCTTCTATCCAGATTTGCACCGGCATAATCACTATCACTATATGCTTCCAACTTAAAAGGAGACTCTTTTGGGTACCAAAGGCCTAAATGAGGTTGTCCTTTGAGGTACTTAAAGATCTTCTTGACTGCATTGAGATGGGAAGTAAGTTGAGTGACTTGATGTCGAGCAAACACTCACAAAGCAAAAATAATATCGTGCCCTCAAGTCAAGTAGATACATTAATGAACCAATCATAGATCAGATAAATGAACATTGCACAGGAAGATCTGCTTCATTGTTGGTTTTCGTTTTTGGAGCTTCATAAGGTGTTGTGGCAGTTCTGACACCTTCCATACCAAATTTTTTCAACATGTCCCTCACATATTTATCTTGACTGATAAATATCCCATCTTGTTTCACGAACTTGAGACCCAAAAAGAAAGTAAGCTCCCCTATAGCACTCATTCGAAATTCTCCCTTCATCGGATCCTCAAATTCCACGCACCAAGCTTCTTTAGTGGATCCAAAAATGATGTCATCCACATACACTTGCACAAGAATGATGTCTGTTGAGTTCTTCTTCAGAAAAAGAGTCTTATCAATGGCACCTCTTCTATAGCCATGCTTCAAAGGAATGATGAAAGCCTAGCATACCATGCCCTTGGTGCCTGATGAAGTCCATAGAGAGCTTTAACGACCTTGTAAACATGATTAGGATGATCTGGGTCTTCAAATCCTTTGGGTTGAGTGACATAAACTTCCTCTTCTATCTCCACCATACGAAAAGCACCTTTAACATCCATCCGATACACCATGAACCCCATGTAAGACGTGATAGGCCAAGAAAATTTGAATGGCCTCAACTCTAGCAACAGGTGCAAACACTTCATCATAATCAATCCCTTCCTCTTGTTTGTAACCTTGAGCTACTAATCTTGCTTTGTTTTTAATAACCACACCCCTTGCATCTCTTTTTATTCTTCGAATCCATTTAGTTCCAATAGCATATTTGCCATCTGGTAAGGGTACCAAGATCCAAACTTGTTGGTTTTGAAACTGTTGCATTTCTTCTTGCATTGCCTCAATCCAACTTGAGTCTTCAAGAGCTTGAGAGACACCGGTTGGTTCTACTTGAGAAAGAAAACACGCAAACATGCATATGTGGAAGTCCCGGTGATTGTCTCTTCGATTTGAGACATAAGAGAGAAAAGCAACTGTCCAAATTTAGGACTAGAGATAGCCCTTCGAAGTTCTAACAGAGCTAGAATGTCACCAACAATATTGGATTGAGGGTGAGTTATGTTGATTCTTTTAGTAGCAGTGGGGTTGACTTCAATGGTAGGTTCAAGATTAGACACATTTGGTACAAAAGTTGTGTCATAGGAAGGTGAGGTGAAAATGCCAGATTTGGATTGATGATTTCCAAGATCCTGAAGGTCTTGAAAGCGAGTATACTGGTACACCAAAGTCTGTGGACACTTTAGTAGGAATAGGAGTAGAAATCGAAGCTTTGCAGATTTGATGAC
The DNA here is from genome assembly GCA_910596185.1 of Chrysanthemum makinoi. Classification (NCBI taxonomy): domain Eukaryota; kingdom Viridiplantae; phylum Streptophyta; class Magnoliopsida; order Asterales; family Asteraceae; genus Chrysanthemum; species Chrysanthemum makinoi. The sequence continues at coordinate 26,316,502 of OU343223.1, read as the reverse complement.
GATGGGAGAAACCGCATTAGTGTCACAGTAAATGTGGTTTCCATCGACATGCCTCATTTGCAAGCTCCCCATTCACCTTCTCACTTCAAGCTTAGTCGCAAACTCTTGAGTCGAAGTCTAGCAAGGTCCCTCAAAGATAGTGTGATTCATCTTCACTTTGAAGTATCTCTAGAAGTGTTACCTGCAACATTGTTAGGGGAGAAAGAAGGCATAAGTATGGGTTGTTCATCATCTTCAAATTCACTTGAGTCACATCCAAGGTACCTGCATTTTTAGTGGGAGACTCTTGAGAACCTGCACTTTGGTTAGCCATATGTCTAGTATAACCCAAATAATCGCAGAAGTCAAGGTCAAAAGACCACACATAACCCCTCGTCCTTGAACATTGGGTTTATCTTCCATGTATCTCGGGTTCAAAGTCTCCTCTATCTTGGCGTAAAAGATTGTATACTCATGACGCCTTGCTATGAGTCAATAACCCACAATATATCCCTCATCAGCTTTCTCATCAAACTTTCCCAACGGATCACTGGTGTTTAGAATGGTCACTTGACAACCAAAAGGTTTAAGGTAATGAATGGTTGGAACCTTCCCAAAGAGAAGTTCATATGGTGTTTTGAGGTGAGGTCTAGTAATGGAGACTCTGTTTAGCACATAGCAAGTCAAACAACAAATTAACATAACATAGTAATTTAGAGTCCGCAAGCATTGATCTTGGCACCTCTATCAAGGTCGATTCTTTCTTTCACTACCCCATTTTGTTGTGGGGTTCTTGGGTTGCTATAGTCCCTCTTTATCCCTTTAGACCTACAGAGTTCTATAAGAATAGCTTTTGAACTCGTCCCATTATCACACCGAATTCCCTTAACCTTCTTGTCCAACCGATTTTCAACGAGGTGATGAAGTCTTTCACCTGAGAGATGTTTCATCTTTAGTCCTTAAAAGAACACCCAACAAAATCTGCTATATCCATCGCTGATAACCAAACAAAATACTTGTGATCAATGCTTGACTTGAGTTGGACCAAATAGATCCATATGTGCAGTTGAAGAGGCTCAGAATAATGCTCACAAAGCGGGACACTTTGTAGGAGGCTCTGTGTTGCTTCCCTTTGTTGCATGCAACACAATTATGATCATTAGAGAAAACTTTGGAGGGTAGACCTTCAACAAGACCCATTTTAGAGAGTTTGTTTATGGTTTTGAAATTCACATGAGCCATTCTCCTATGCCATTTGGTAGACTCATCCAAGGATGCTTTAGCCACCAAACAAGTGAGGTCACCTTCTGGATGAACTTCATTGAGGTTGAATGTGTATAGATTGTGAGTTCGAGGAACTCTCAGCAAAATTGAAGTATATTCTGGAAGCTTGAACTCTTTAGAAAGTACAAGACATTCATCTTCGTGAGAAGAGTACCTTGTTCTTGGTATCACAAATTTGTGAGACCGAGAACAAGTTGAAGTTCAAGTTCCTTAACATAGTACACATTCTCAAAGTTCAAGAGGGGTGTCTTGATGGTGCCTTTCCAGAATTCTACCACCACTTCCACCAAAAGTCACATTGCCTCCTTCTTCAATAGGAACAAAATTGTGCATCATATCTCTATTCCCAGACATGCTTCTTGAACAACCACTATCAACAATGCCGATATCTTTATGCTTAAGAGGATGATCCTATAGAACAAACAATATATACAAAAGAATGTTAGTTAACGAAGGAGGCTCAAGTCATTGCTGACTTGAACCTACCTTGTGGATCATAAGATTTAGGTCTAGCAAAAGAGTAAGATCCACCATTGTTCTTGGGTTTCCACTGAAAGTTAGGTCCCTTATTTTTCAAGAACAACTGCTGAGGACTTGATGCAGCATTCCCCAACATCCTTTCCCATTATTCCTAGAGTCAACATATGCAGGCCTATAAGCATGTTTAAAGTATGGGCTAGTAGGTGGCACATAAGGTCTATTATCTGATCTCCTCCAAGGAGAGTGTGATTAGCTTCAATGGGACATAAGGTGGAATATTGTTAACATTGGTCCACATTACTGTGTCTTGGTTTCACTGATTAGCACAAACACCTAATCTTTGCTCATAAAAATCACAATCCTTAATAAGATGAAATTTACTTCCACACACACAAAACATGTCTTCCTTTTGGAAGATTTATTCAACAAAGCAGATGTTCTATTACATGTAGAAGTACTTAAACCGAAACATTAAAGGAATTGTTTTACCGACATATTATGCAAGATTTAAAGGACAAGTCTTCTGGGAAACAGACTTGGAAGTAGATTCCTCAAACACTACCCTAGAAGGCTTGTCGATAGACTTGAAAAGTGTGCTTGGGTGTAGGCTCAGATGAGGGCTTGGGAAGGTCTGACTTATCACTTGAATCACAACTTGAAGTAGACCCTTGATCCGATGAATTGTCACTGTCAGAGAAAGAGACAAAGTCATAAGATGAAGCATCTGTTCCGCAAGTCTTTTGACTTTTTCCATACAAATGGTGTGATCCATCAAAGTCAACATTAATAGACGTGTCATAAGGGCATGAATTCACCTCTAATAGGTCCAGGGACAGATGTAAATCACCTTCCTTTTAAAATGTTCTAAGCCTCAGCAGTGTAGATTTACCCATCATTCCTAGCTTCCAAACCTACATACTTTTGAAAACCTAAACCTATTCCGAGTTCAGCTGACCGACTACTATAGAGTTATTTAGCTAGATTGTCACCTGATATCAACCATTGTTTATGTCTAGCTATTTCCTCAGCAAGTTTCTCTTTAAGCTCTATATTCTCGTAATAGCATCGCCTTTTTCCTTTTCAGTTCGTTTAAAGTTAATGTTTGCAATATCTAGATCAAATTGAAGCACCTTAATATTTTCTTCATAAGCTATCTAATTCTTTTGAAACCATACCTTTTGTCTTTCTAATGTTTTTAACGAAAGTTTATAAGCTTCATTATCAACATAGCATTCATTGTATTTAGGTTTCATAGTATCATAAGCTTCTTTGAGTTCATTGTATCTTTCACTACAACCAAATATACAGTTGTGTACCTAAGAGAGTCCCATCAAGGCAACCGATCATGCCTATCTTCCGAAGTGCACGGCCAAAGAATCCAAGCTTCCTCAGATAGCGCCTTCCTCATTCACGTGTTCATGTGCGCCCCAGTTTACCACCCGCCATCCAAGGTGACAAGAGTCAGTTCTCGCTTCCTTCTCGATTACATAGAGTTGTAGATAGCTCCTCTCCACTCTTCCTGTCTTTGCATTCCCTTGAGAAATGACCCATCCGGTGACAAGAGAAACACTTGACCTTGCTTTTGTCAAACGAAATGGATCCTTTCCCTTAAAGCCAAACTTTCTTCCGACTTCTCCTCAAACCTCTTGATATCTCCATCGAAAGCATGGCCACCGCCATTTCAAATTCATCTCCTCCATCTCAAGTGGGTCCACCTGATCAAAGTCTTCATAAACAAGATGTCTTTCGAAAGTATCATAATCGAAGAACAAATGAATGAAGCACATCCTCCAATACACTACCAGTTTTAGCTTGAGGGTAGGAAGGAGTGGGACGATTGTAAGATGATGATGGTAAGTAAGATGGACTTGGAGCATGCATCATCATATTTGTTGTTCAGAAAATACCCATACCTCTTAATCTAGGATTTGAATAGAAAATAGCCCAAGTACTCATCCGTTAAACACAATCAAGTCACTGAGTGCATAGCCGCCAAAGGAGTCATCTTTAGGATACTCAAGACGAGGCAATGAAGAAGTCTCTCCACTCAAGGGCGGAACTTAAAGGGTGAAGACTGAGTCGAAGAAGATGATGGATTCAAAGGAGTGATGACAATAACTCACCTGAAACCCTAAGACTCCTCTCCAACTCTTACTAATCAAGACAAACCTGAAGAAGATCAAGGATAAACATCAAGAAAGAGCGGACAAGGCGGAAAAGTTTGAATCAGACAAAGAAGTCCTTATCAACATAAGTCAACTTTCCCTGAATGGCTAACTTACAAGCTCTGTCATCACGAAATATGGAAAGCACCTTGTCCTTTACTTAGAATAGTCTTAAATGCAGAGACAAAATACATCAGATTTTGTCTTCTCAGTATGATGTCGATTTGTCACTTAGGATAGAGTTAAAACTCATACATGTATAAATAGCATAAGAGATGGAGTGAAAAGATCAAGCTTGTGAATTGTAAAAACACACATACACGCAAGCCATCTTTTCACTCCTCCAAATACAACTTAGTTCTGAGATAGCTCGGTGAGCTCTAAGAGTTGTGCCTTACTTAGCCCGAGCTTAGAGAGGAGTCACCCAACTTTGTTATTTCAATCCCAATGCACTATTCCGCAAGTAATTGGGTAACGTATTCTTTGTTGATTTATTTCTAATAAGAATATGATGTTGAAATTTTTTTAGTGTGTTTTCCTTTGTTAATTTCACCATAGTTCACTATTAACTTGTTTTATAAACTTAAACTGCTTTTTAACGATAGTGAACGAGGGAACAACAAGTGGTATCGAGCAAGGCTAATTATAAAACTCGCTTTTTAGGCAGCTCTAAACATTTTTTAAAATTAGGATCCTAAATGGCTGAAATTGATGTACCCCAACTAATCGATAAAAAGGGTGGAGCTTATTCACATGTTGTTCCCCTAGAGTTGAAGTTGGCAAATTCAACAAATGGAAAAAGCGAATGCTTTGCTATTTGATTGGGATGGAACCTTATTATATCAAGTGTATAAATGAAGGTCCATTTGTCCCAAAGACTCCTGAAGGGTTGCCCAAACACGAAGCTCAGTGGACCCAGGATGAAAGGAGAGTGGTCAACCGGGACCAAAGACTCAAAAGTATCATAATATCTTGTCTTCCTGACGATATTATGGAGTCTGTTATAAGTCTGTAGTACGCCTAAGCAAACCTGGGTGACCTAGTTCATAGTCATGAAGGACCATCTGATACCAAGGAAAACAGGATAATGGACTTGAAACTTGAGTATAACACCTTCGGCTAAGGACTCGAAACTCTCTCTCAAACTTACACCATGTACAAAACTCTTTTAAATGAACTATCAAATGATGGTGTTAAGTTGTCCAAACATGAAATCAATGTTGGTTTTGTCAATCTCCGAGAAGTGGTTAAATTTCTCGTGGGACTCGTGGAATGCTAATCATATCCAAAATCTTGAGCTTCAATTTATGGGAAATTTGTCTATGAGGAAAACCTCATCAACAGACGATACTCTGACTTAAAGAAGTCTCGAAGTTAAGAAGTCCCCACCACCACCTCATCACCAATTTCAACCGCTTTTCTAACAATGTGGTTCAAGATTTCCAAGAAAACTCAGATGATGAGCCCGATGAGAGATCAAGTGAGGAGTACCTAAATGACCAATGCCAATTTCAGAAAGGGCACTCCTTGCTAACTCTCAAGGTTTATAAAAGAAACAAAGGTTTTTCAACCGCTAAAGCAATCAAGACAATCAATGCTATAAGTGTCACAAAAGGGTCATTTTGCAAAAGATGCTTTTCTAAAATAATTTCGAACCCACTTATAAACCATCGTTCAAATCACCCTCGTGCTTCAAAAATTTCAACAAAAAATGTATCAGTCTCATCAAACTTTTCAAAATAAATCTGATAATCACAAAACCATTGATTATGAAGCCAAGTATAAGAAAGCTAAAGCTAAGCTTGCATTCCTCGAGGCTCCCTGAAACAACAAAAAGTGTTCAATGCAGGTGGTAAAACAAAGGCCTTGTTGTCAAACCTTCGACCGATGAAGAGCCGTGTCATCGATGATGAAATGGTGCATGTCAAGAATGATGGCCCTCTCAAGAGGACAAGCTAGCTGTTGGGAAAAATCATGCCAGAATGGAGAATGGGTCAACATCACAATGAAGAAGGTAAATATTTTGCTTTCTATGGATGATGACTCGACAAGGCGCCTTACATGAATTACCTAAATGTAGACCTTAAGTTTGTAGAAGAGCAAAGATCAATCTTTTTCTAAGTACAAAAAGTTAAGTTTTGAATTGAATAAGTGTAGAGATGAACTGCTTATTTTAAAACAAGCAAATCTTGAGGTCGCCACTTTGCAAATTCAAAACACTGAACTAGTTAAAAGAAATCAGGATCTTCAAGATGAACTTAAAAAGGCAAATGATATTCTTAATAGTTGGACTGCTAAGAATCCTGTGGTCTTTGATACCGTCGGGTGCCCTAGTAGCAAGAAGAGAGTCATAGGTGAAGATCATCTCCCTGACCCTCTCAACAAAGACCAGCCTCCTAAGCCTTTTGTGTCCGGTGGCATGATCACAAATATGTTAGCTGATCCCAGCCCAAAGGGATTGGATTGAACGGGTTAATCCCGAGAGTAAGCTTCCAAATTTCGATTCTGGAAGGATTCTAGAGCTTGAAAGTCAAGCTCTAAAGAGCATGCTTGGATTCCCCTGATGTGCCCAAGAGTACCGATCACATCATGAGTCTCAAGGAATCTCAAGCACCGCTTCCACCATCGAAACCTCTTCGTGGTGTCGCTCCAAGCTCGAGCTTACTCCACTACAATTCAATCCTCATTCACCAAAAGAAAGGTCCGGACTTGGTAGAACCATCCTACAAAGACAAGAAAAACAAACTCAACAAGAGTCTACTCCTACTGAGACTTCAACATCCTCTGTCCCCACCTGTTGAGGCCAAATTCAAAGAATCGATCCGAACTTGTGAGGAAGATTACTGAAAAAATGGAATCCATTGAAAAGGTCCCTGAACCAATCAAGGAGACAAAGTCAGCCTTCCTCCGGTTCCTCAAAGTCTAAGTCAACCTCCAAAAACAAACAAAAATGTGAGTTGTGTCATTACACTAGCCATACCACTCCACAACCTGCATGAATCCTTTTCGCATGATCCGCAAAAGGATGATCCGCAGGACAGATCATCTTCAAGATGTCGGTCAAGCAAACTATACCAAATTTGGTCATAAGTATGCTTCATCCTCCAAAGTTGCTCCAAAGAATAGAGCAAAACCTTTTCCTCTGTGCCCTCACTGTGGGTTTAATGATCATCATCGGGATGATTGTCTCATGAACACATGCTGTGATATATGCGTAATCCAGGCTCATGAGACATCCAAACATGACAGTGTCATTCAAGCAAGGAGAAATTCCAAACAACCTAGAGTCACCGAGTCATCCTCGCCTCTAAATACAAAACCTGTGGTAGCACTGCACACAACCACGACCATGAGTCGATTACAAATTTCAGAGAGACCTTGAGACCCAAGCCCACTAGTAAGTGGGTCACTAAGAGAAACTAATTCAGTTTACTACTTGTGCAGACATGCTGGGAGCCTATTTGGCATCTAGACAGTGGATGCTCAAGAAGCATGACAGGTGTGAAGGAATATCTGCACAAGTATGTAAAGGAACCAGGGCCTAAGGTAGTATTTGGTGATAATTCATCATGTACCACTGAAGGGTATGGTTCAATAAACAATGGTGGTATAGTTTTCTTTAGAATAGCTTATGTAGATGGTCTTAAATATAATCTTATCAGTGTTAGTCAACTATGTGATGCTAAATTCATTGTACAATTCAATGATAAACAAGGTACCATTTTCAATGCCAACAAGGAAGTTGTGTTGATAGCTCCTAGAAGAGATGATGTTTATGTACTTGACATGTCAACACTCTCCCAAGATGGAACGTGTCTCTTTGCTAAAGCCACTGAAACTATCAATTGGCTATGGCATAAGAGACTCTCACACTTAAACTTCAAAACCTCAACAACTTGGCAAAACAAAACAAGGTCCTTGGCTTACCATCACCGGTTTTTGCAAAAGACAAACCATGCTCGCTTGTGAAAAAGTAAACACCACAGAGCATTTTTCAAAACCAAACAAAATTTCTCCATCAAAAGTCGCCTTCACCTCCTCGCATATGTGGATCTCTTTGGACCGGTCCCCATCAATCCAAAGATGAGAAGTATACACTTGTTATTGTTGATGAATTCTCAAGATACACTTGGGTATACTTTTCTCCAAAAGAGTCAGCACTGATACAATAATGTCATTCATCGAAAGATTAAAAATCGAATGATACTCTGTCAAACAAATCGTAACCCACAATGGTAATTGAAGTTTAGAAATCAAGAGCTTGAGAGTTTCGTGATGAAAAGGAATTTCTCAAAATTTCTCATCTCCTTATACCCCCGAACAAAATGGGGTTTTCGAAAGGAAAATGAACACTCATTGAGGTCTGCAAGAACCATGTTAAATGGCTCACTCTCAAAACATTTTCGATCAAGTAAAAACCGCTCATTACACTCAAAACAAGTCACTCATTGTCAAAAGACATAACAAAACCCCATATGAGATCTTCAAAGGTAGACTTCCGACATCACTATTTTCATGTATTTGTATGTCCTGTGTTCATTCATAACCACAAGGATCATCTAGGCAAGTTTGATGCAAAAGTTGATGATGGATACTTCTTAGGCTACTCACCGATCTCCAAAGCCTTCAGGGTTTTTAACACAAGGAGACAACAAGTTGAGGAAACCTTTCATGTCACCTTTGATGAAAGTACGAAAGCATCAGTTCACCAACATCTCGGAGGAAATAGGAATTGATGACTCATCAAGATATCGCCCGATGAGTTCACCATCAATTCAATTCCTCATATCAAGCCGATGCTGATATCTCATATTATGTCTTACCTCACAACCTACCCCAACCAATTATCAGTGAATTCATTGATAATCTATCAGCCCCAAAGAAGGATAGGTAACACGAACCAACTGTCAGATCCCGTGATTCATGAAACCCAACCGAACAGACATCATAACAGATGCTCAAAATGAATCTGGTTGCTCGTAACCATTCTCACTCGAACCTCCGGACTTCATCAAACTCGATCCAAGACCACAAAGTAAGTGGACAAGATCTCAGGACATTGAGCTTGTAAACATCATTGGTGAACCCACGGAGGGCATGCTCACTAGAAGCATGGTCGCTAGTCTAACTGCAGCTTCACCAATGAATGTCTATATGATTATCTATCGAAATAGAACCCAAAAGTGTCACCCAAGCTCTAAAACACCCAAGCCGGGTTCAGGCTATGCAAAAAGAACCGCAATCAGCTTTGACAAAAACAAGATCATGACCTTGATCAAATGTCCTCAGGATGTAGTAGTCATAGGAATGAAGTGGGTTTTCTAAACAAAACCGATGAAAATGGCAATCGCATTAAAAACAAAGCCGCATCGATAGCCAAAGGTTACAGTCAATAAGAAGGCATTGACTATGATGAGACATTTGCTCCTGTTGCAAGAATGGAAGCCATCGATCTTCTTGCATATGCAACATACATGAACTTTCTACCAAATGGATGTTAAAAGTGCATTCTTAAATGGTGATCTCAAGGAAGATGTGTATGTTCAAAGAACCTCCGTGCTTTGAGAGTAGTGAATTCCTCGACTATGTCCGCAAGCTTGACAAAGCCCTCTATGGACTTAAACAAGCTCCTGAGCATGGTATGAAACTCTCTCACCTTCCCGATACAAAACAAGTTTGTCGAGGAAAGATAGACAACACAATTGTTTGTCTATAGAACGCAACAAGATGTGATACTAGTCCAAGTGTATGTTGATGATATCATCTTTGGCTCAACAAACTACAAACTTTGCAAACAATTTGAAAAACTAATGACAAAGAAGTTTGAAATGAGCATGATGGGGAAACTTACATACTTTCTTGGACTACAAATCGTGAAAACGATAAAGGAATATCCATCACCAAGAGAAATACACCGAAATCTCTTGAAGAAATATGAGATATCTCGACGTGTCGTGAAGACACCAATGATCCCTCCTAACAACCTTGGACCTGATCTCACTGGCAAATCAGTCAATCAAACTCATTTCGAGGGATTGTTGGATCATCGATGTATCTAACTGCTACTAGACCGACATACAATTTTCGTTTAATAGCAAGATATCAGTCAGATCCCAAAGAATCTCACCTCACTGCAGCCAAGAGAATACTCAGTACTCAAGGGAACCCCAAGCCTTGGACTCTACTATCCAAAATGCTCGGTTTGATCTCAAGGGTTACTCGATTCTGATTATGCTTGGCTGCAACATGGACGAAAAGTACCTCGTGGTCCCCAATTCCTTGGAGGAAAACTGGTTCTGTTGGAGTGCAAAAGAAGCAACAATCGGGGCTATGTCCTCAGCTAAAGCTGAATATGTAGTCAGCAGGATGTTGTGCCAATGTACTATGGATGAAAAGTCAACTCATTGGACTACAACATCCATTACAAAATGGTACCCATCTTCTGTGATAACACAAGTGCACTTGCAATCTCCAACAACCCTGTCCTCCACCAAAGAACCAAACACATTGATATCAGATATCACTTCATCGGGGATCACATAATGAAAGGAGACATAGAGCTTCATTTCATCCCTCATGAATATCAACTGGCCGATATCTTCACCAAACCTTTGGATGAACCCACCTTCGTGAGACCGAAAGTCTGAATTGGGAATGCTTGACATTGAAAGTCAAGTATCTGAAAACCAATCTCAGTAAGTTCTCTCAAATGGTTCATCCTTCCCCGACACCAAAATAAACCTCTCACCGAATGAGTAAGACTCATTCGTGGGTCCTGACACTTGACAAAGAACATTGAATAAGTAACTAAATGATCCAAGTATCAGTTACTTTAATGTCCTAGGTTGGTAACTATGCCAATTTAATAAAGGAATATATGTCTCTTTGTCTTACTGTCATCCCACTTGGCATTTAATGCCTCTCACAAAATATCAAATTGATATTTTATCTCTCGCAAAGTGCACCTGCAGCTTAATCGCTCCCTTGAAAACGGGATTTTGCTGCGGGTAATGGAGTGGTAGCATTAAATGTGGAAATTCAAACGCCTTTCAAAACCAACTCTAAATATTCTCATTTGTGCACAAAACACCCCTCTTATCACTCTATAAATACCCTCTTCAAACACAAACAAACACACACAAATCTTTTCTCAAGCAACAAAACTCACAAAATCATTTCAAAAAAAAACATTTGTGTTCTCAAATCTTCAAAACCCCTTTTGAAAAACCTTTCTTGTAAACATTTACAAAAGTTTTCATCACAAACTTGAAGAGATCTAAATACTTTGATTGTTCTAGTCAAAACATTTTTAAATCCTAAAATCTTTGTTAATGGAAATGGCTAGAACACCATCTCTTCAGCTTTGCTTCTCGGGTAGGGATCTTACTAATGTTGAATTTAAAACAAATAATGTCATAGGAAATTTTGAATATCCCGAAAATGTCCCAACCTATAAAGACATTATAAAATTTTTATTCAACAGCCCACTCAAAACGGCCTTTGTAAAATGTCCTTCAGTGTTGTACCCAAACTACCTCGTGGAGTTTTGGGCTACAGCCTAGAGCCCTTGACCCGACACCTTCTAGCGATGAGAATAACCTTAGACCTCTCGGAGTATCTCATCGTTCAGCCTTAATGGGGAAACAATACACCCTGGATTTCAAAACGTTTTGCACTACAACAGGGTTAGATTACAACAAAGGTGTTTATGTTGCCCATCCTGAACCCTCCACAGTGAAGGATGGGTTAAAACAAATCGTTTTAGATCCAAATTTTTTGGACAAGACACCAGTCACTAAAATCTGCTCCCCGTGGCTTGGATGATCTTTTTCACTTTTGTGATTCAGGTCCTCGGCGGGAACCACTCATCCACAGAACAAGTTAACTCTATTCAGTTGATGATGGCATACTGCTTGATGAATGGGGTCACTGTCGACATAGGGGAGATCATTTACAGTGATCTCGTAACGAAGCTACAGAGCAAAACTAGGACTAAATACGCTTGTATCCTAGGTTTGTCTCTTGTGCTCGCAATCACACTGGGTTCAAATTATACTCGAGGATGAAAATTTTGGAAATTTACGGCATCCCGAGCCCTTCAAATTTTCAAAAGAACCCATCCCTCGTCACTCCCATTGAATTGACGGCCCACATGATTGCTGTAAACAATCTAAGTGGATCGTGTCTCCAAACCGCTCCCAAAAGAAAAAGGGGAAGTCTCGACGGGACTAAGACCATACCAAAGTCTCGGGGCCTCGAGGCTTCAGAGCACGCCTAAGAGGCACAAAAAGCCCGTGACCAAAAGACACCCACACCAGCAACAATCACCCGGTGACAACGAAGGACACTGATACATCACAGTCAGTGCCCTTGGTCACACCTACTACTCCCCAAGATCCAGAGGGAAACATACAACCCGCTGGTAGGGAGCGCTTCCACAAAGCCCGGTGATGACATTAGCAAATCCAAGCCTTTGTCTGAGGGCACACTGATCTCTCCCAAAGACTCGAGGGACTCAAACAACCCGCTGATAGGGATACAACTATCACGACTCGCTAAAGGCATGGGAAACGCCCACCGCTGTCTCAGGGTCACTGGGGGACAAAGACTCGGAGGGAAAGAAACAACCCGCCGATACGGAACCCACAACCAATCCTCGACCAGTGAAGGCACTGGAAACGCCCACCGTGTCCGAGGGGTCAACGGGGACAAAGACTCGAGGGATATAAACCACCCGCGTGATATGGAACCCATAACCAACCCCTTGCTCACAATTGTCGATGTCACTGGGATATTATTCTTTGAAGATGAGCTCGTTGAGACTGATGATGAAATCTTATCATGGAGAAGAAATGGACGAGGTTCAAGTTGAACAAGAGCCTCACCGATCCAAAGGAGCTATCAATCCCCATTCCAACATGATGATCATACTTCAATCCTCAAGCTCGATGAATTCAAAGAGATTGACAATGTTCTTCCCCTCACTGAAAGGCAGTTGGCTCAGTGGATCACTAGGGCTTCAAGGAAACTATACTCAGGGGTGACTAAAACATTGTGGGAACAACATACTGAGGTCAGCCAGAAGCTACTGATCTAAAGGCGTAAGTACAGCCTTCGATGAAAATGTTCATGAGCACAGAGATCTGATGTATGACAACATTCACCGACCGGATGAAAACATGGCTAAATTCCTCGCATCTCAGGTGTAGGTACCACGATAGATGAAATCAGGGGAGTTTGTCAAAGAAGACCCGAACCAACTCTAAAGTCTTGGAAGCTACCGAGGTATGCACTGAAACAATCCTCAAACCTCAACTGAACCGCCAATATGCTCAAGTCTACAAATGTTCAGTGGTCTTCCATCCTCAATCCAGCTCTACAAGCTACAATGGACTCTCTGAATACGCAGTGGCTACACTGCTCGGCATCCTCATCTCGGCTCGGAATCTTGGGCCCGTAATGACCGCTCTTGAAATCTCACAAGCTACTTTGGAAGAAAAAGTCATCGGTATTCAAACCGACACCTCGGACATGAAGGCAATGATCACGAAATTTATCAAGCCTTCAAGAGTCAAGCAGCTCCGTCCCCCTCAAGAACAACACCAACTCTTGCCCTCACCGACGGGCAACAGCTTGAGGGGAGAATATTGTCGAAGAAACTCCTCTTCACACCGAGGGGAGCAACCATCATCAACATCACCACCAGTCACAACAACTCCCATCTCATCTATCCCACCAACATCATCATCAACAACACCGCGCTTATCACAACAACACCACCCTTAGTTGCATCATCTTCTTCGTGCCGGGACAAAGGCAAAGGCATAATGACGACTACTGAGCCTGAGAAGATTCCCTATAAAATCGGCGACACTGAATACCTGCTCACACCTCAACATCTGAGTAAACATCTTGCTAAAGAAGAAAGAAGATTGAAACTAGCTGAGGAAGAGAAAAGAACAGAGAAGCACTGGCAAAAGTAGTCACGAAGAAGCCGAGAATATGGGATTAGATGCAAGCAAGCTCCCAAAAAGGTCGTAGGACAAAAGTTCAAGGATGCTCGGTCTGCTCAAATGGTCGCAATGAGAAAGCGATGAAGAAAAGAGAAAGAAAACTGAAGCTCGTGAAAAGCAGAATTGAGGAATACAATCGGACAATGAGCGTACCAAGGCTTCCAAAAAATCACCGATGTCAAGATTATTGCCAACACCAAACCATTGGCTATGAATGTTTACAGAGGGATGACAAAAGACACTTTGAGGTTCATGATCCCTTAAAATTCAGTGACTTTGGGATCACCGAACTTGATGAACTTGGTCCGATCATTGGTAAGAAGCAAAATAAGGTGGTCAAGGAGTGATGAAGATGCTCAAAGAAAAGATATGAAAGGTGAGGGATGCACCACCAACTAGGAATTCACCGCCTTGATCGCACCTCAAGGATCTCAACCACAAACTTCCACCGGCAAAAGGAAGAGAGTTGAGTTCCAACCTGAGATTAAAGTGCCTGGACTGGAGTGTAATAGGGAGCTACGTGAAGGGGTTAAATTTGTGAATTTTCTAGTGATTAAAGAGCCGAAGAGGGTTATTTCACATTGATGTCTATGGAAACCCAGCATTTCAAAGATGGAGTGATATTGATCAGGCCGGTGTAGCTGCAATGATCAGCTATATTCCAGTGGCCTCTCGATCCAATCCCCAAAGCAAATATCGTGTTCGCCAAGACCTAAATGCCAAAATAAGAGACCATCCCGACAGAAACACTCACCACCAAAAGGTCAAGCTTGAAGCATTGGGAATCCATCCGGATTGACATCATTTTGTTTTATCTTTTGTACTAGTGTTAGGAACTATGTAATCTGATCAATAAACGATGTATGTTTTATTCATTTACTCGGTGTTCCTTATTGTATTCATTAATACAATGGGTGTAGGAAGAAGCCAATTGCTCACTTACATCGATCAACCACTTAGGCTATTTGTATATCCAAATAGGGAGACCGTTGGGTTCGTAAAATACCCAAACTCCTTAATCTAGGATTTGAATAGAAAATAGCCCAAGTACTCATCCGTTAAACACAATCAGGTCGCTAAGTGCATAGCCGCCGGTGAGTCATCTTTAGGATACTCAGTACGAGGCAATGAAGAAGTCTCTCCACTCGGTAAGGCGGAACTTAAAGGGTGAAGACTGAGTCAAGAAGAAGATGATGGATTCGGTGAGTGATGACAATAACTCACTGAAACCCTAAGACTCCTCTCCAACTCTTACAATCAAGACAAACGAAGAAGAAGACGGAAGGATAAACAGATCAAGAAAGAGGGACAAGGCGGGAAAAGTTTGAATCATATAAAGAAGTCCTTATCAACATAAGTCAACCTTCCCTGAATGGCTAACTTACAAGCTCGGTGTCATCGAAATATGGAAAGCACCTTGTCCTTTACTTAGAATAGTCTTTAGAATGAGACAAAATACATCAGTATTTTGTCTTCGTATGATGTCGATTTGTCACTTAGGATAGAGTTAAAACTCATACATGTATAAATAGCATAAGAGATGGAGTGAAAAGATCAAGTTTGTGAATTGTAAAAACACACATACACGCAAGCCATCTTTTCACTCCTCCAAATACAACTTAGTTCCTGAGATAGCTCAGTGAGCTCTAAGAGTTGTGCTCGGACTTAGCCTGAGCTTAGAGAGGAGTCACCCAACTTTGTCATTTCAATCCCAAGTACTATTCCGCAAGTACTTGGGTAACGTATTCTTTGTTGATTTATTTCTAATAAGAATATGATGTTGAAAATTACTTAGTGTGTTTTCCTTTTGTTAATTTCAGTCATAGTTCACTATTAACTTGTTTTATAAACTTAAAGCTTTTTAACGATAGTGAACGGGGAACAACAATATTGTAGTGAGATGTCCCAACAAAGGCTGTATGACCAGAAGAGGATGCACGGTAGGGAGATCTAACATCAGGTTCAAGAGATTTGAGCTTGTTGTATAGCTCATCAAAAGTGAGCATGTCCAACCCACCTTTAGCCTTAAGAGCTATACTGACATGTAACCATGATGGAGGCAAAGATCGAAGGAACTTTGAGTTGCAATCATCATTGTCGTTTTTGCATTCAATTGGTTTAGTGACTCAAAATCTTGTGAAACCTGTCAGATCCCTTGTGGATACCCTTCTTCTTCAGAGATATTGAACTCTTGGAAGTGTTGTCTCAGCATGGACTTCCTCATTCTTCTGGACTCTTCATTGCCACCGAACCTTGCTTTAAGAGCCATCCATATGTCCTTTGCATCATCCATGTGGTGAAAATCACCCAAGTGATCTTAGTGAATAGCTTGAAGAATGATGGTTCTCACTTTGTGCTCTCTTTGTACAGCTAGAATTTCTTCAGCAGTTTTGGGAGGAGCAATGGTAAACTTACCATCAAGATCCGGGATAGTCTCTTCGACTATTTCCTTTCTTTACAATTTCCCAAAGATTCCAATCAATATTGGAGATCCAGTTCTGCATTTTCATTGTCCACAGATCATACTCTTCCTTTTTCAGATAAGGAAACTTACCATTACTGTTGGAAAGACTAAGTTGTCTGCATAGATGTGGTGTTTTGATGTTGTTGTTGGTGACTTCGATTCATCATCGATTCCGGCATGGTGAATGTGTTTTGGTTGTATGGGGTGAGGTAAAATATGGTTCTCAGATCGTAGAGACTTTCCCGAGGCTCTGAAACCACTTGTTGAACACAAACAGACCTTGACAGATCTTGAGCACTCGTGGATCGTTAGTGTTGCCTATGTAATCATAAGCAAACTAATAGAAAATCTCTACAACTCGTATTCTATAGCGGAAAGTAAATACAAGCTGTTATAACTAAGAACACTTAGATCTTTTATGGATCTTTTATTAACTGAAACTCTATGTTTCGAATTCGTTTTTTATTACAAACTATTAAGTTCCTTTTATAGACAAGGAACCCTAAACTATTACTACTCAATCGACTAAACATTCAATAATACATTTAATGACTAATACACTAAACAATATTGAGCAGCACAAAAATACCCATGCTAACCTCGGGCAGTTCAAGAATAATGATGGGTTAGCATTTAAATAATAAAGCGCATGTCGATCCTAGTCACTTCCACCCTTCAGCCGAAACACGGCAACGCTTTTAATCTTCAGCAGAATCTCTTCTTCAGCAGATTCTGCTTCTACTTCAGCAGAATCCTTCGACAGTATTCACAGCAGAAATCCTACTTCGCATAATTCCCAACACATATGTATTTGTATTTGTACACACCCAAGTGGCCAAGTGTGCAAGTTAAGTTGCAATAAAATTATGAGATTTTCTACAATGCCTTATGGTTTTAAATGTAAATTGATATAATTATTTTCCAAAAAAATATTTATTTGAAATGTTTAACAATGTTTTACATATACAGAAATACATTTATTTTAAAAATGAATTATGTTCAATAATACTTTTAAACAATGCCCCAATGACACAAGTTAGAAAATCTCTAAAATTATTGAGGAATCAAAGTTTGAACATTTCCAAAATTTGAATACTATTTCTGCACATTTAACCATACTTTGACTTAAGCAGAAAGGATTAGCATAGTAACACAAAGTTATATTGGTGGCTACCCAAGTTAAAAAGTGGAACTTTAGAAAACAAATGAGTATGATGAAAGTTGAAGGATAAAGGTTAAACATGCATAATAAGATTGATCTAAATAATTAGTTTGCTTTCTTAGCTTTGACTAAAGTGTATTTATGTAAAAAGAAAACAAATTTTATTAACACAAACTCAATTAGTTTATTGTATGCTTTATGTGTCACTTGCGAGTTATGACTTCTTTTATACAGTTTTTTATAAGCAAACTCGTACACGTCTCAAATTTGTTAGGACCACATAACCAGAACATAATTTAATTAGTTGCATTTACGAAAAATTAAAAATGGGTAAATGATTGAAAAAAATATGATATTTGTCACTATTTGCTTTTGTGGGTAGGGAACAAATTTTTTTGCTTGTGTGGGTACTTTTCTTTCAAATTCATAATTTTTAGGGTATTATGTGACATTTTTACCCTTCGAGAAAAAAAATTCTATTAGCTACTAGGGGAAAAAATGTCCAAAAATTTGGCAAAATAATCAAAAAAGGATGAATTTGAAATAAAAGTACCCACAAAAGCAAAAAAAATTGTTCCTACCCACAAAAGCAAATGATGGCAAGTATGCTATTTTTTTCAAATATTTGCCCTAAAAATAAAATGATGAACACAGTTTTTTTAGACCAGGTGCGTTTAAGAAAAAATTAAAGTTTTTTACAAATATTAACATTATGCCGCAAAATTTCATGGGTGCTCCGTGACCCCGAGACTAGGAGTGTACATTGACCGGTTTTGACCTAACGGAAACTGGTTTTGGTCAACAGTCAAAAAGAAGGTTTGGCCAAAAATCGGTTACGGTTCGGTTTGGATTTAGAGGGGCAAACTCAAACCGGTGGTAACCGGTTCTGGCCGGTTTATAACTATTTTTTTTAAAAACCGGTTGAATCCTTCTATTCATTTCTTTGGTGAGCACAATAATGGCTTGATAAAACCGGTTGAAAAAAACGAACCGGTTCCAAAGGTCGATTCCCTAAACTGGTTGGAAACTGCTGGTTTTTGCCAAAACCGAACCGGTTTTGGTCAAAAACATGACCGGTTTTGGTCAAAACCGGAGTTGACCGGTTTCTGGTTCTTTTTTTTCGGTTTTGAGTTTTTTGTACACGAGTACCCGAGACCCACCCTGGTTTCGTTTTTGGATATAGATGACCCAATAAGTCAATATCATCGTCTAAACGAAAGTGCGAACCCAAAATATAAATCTAAAAAGTTGAATACACCAAGTGTGAAAGGGTGAGAGCATCGCATGTCCATAACTAAACCTACCCGCTTTTCATTTGCTTTGTTATCTTATTCTATTAGCCTACAAATGTACATGGAATCATAACAATATCTTAATGATGGAAAGAAGACAAAATTCATAAGATTCAAGCTTTTGGACTCTATAAATGAAAATAGTGGTCCATAACTCCATACCATCATGAATAAAACAATCAACTTTCCCTAAAAACCTCTCAATCTATTGTATACCTCACTGTTATATGCTAATTAGTTGACTGATCCAACAATCTTAAAAGTTATGTAGAAAGTAAGTATATTTTAATTTTGGTTTGAGAGAATGCTTAGCCATCTACAAGAAGTAATCCATCTTGCAGATTTTTAGACGCGTTTCGCCATGATTATTGCCTGCAAAGCTCATTAAACCGTAAAGATCAAAACCATATATCCAAAAGACATTAGCATTGGTGTAATTTGATTTATACAAGTATTTGACACTTGAGGGCCACAATCAACGACACCGTAACTTCTCGTAATAATTTTGGAATAGGTAATTCCACTATGAAAGTTTTCCACAAAAATGGGTTCTTTTCAAATCCATGTTACTTTTAGCATACTTGTACAGATTACATAGGCATATGATGAGTAGTGAGTACTATGTAAAAACCACAAAACTGAACTTGCACAAATCATGGAGCATGTGTGCTCTAAGCTACAGTGAAATTTTACACACTTGTAACAAAAGTTGTATGTGATTGAAGGAAAAGGATTCTCTCATGTTAATATGAGAGGTAAATTCGTGTATTTCTGATTGTACATTGCTATTATTGTCAAACATTTATTTTATTTTAATTCAAATGTACAACAATATCATGCACAACTCTACCTCTCACGTTCAAACGAATATGAGAGGATCTTCATCCATAATTGAAATAAAAGGACAGTACTTGCCAAAGGTGGGACCTAGTATCCCTTTTGCCGTTTATATCCTAAATTCAACATTCTCGGAGCTACATCAAGCTGCAAACATGCTGGTTACATAGCTAGGTTCATGCTCATTAATCATCAAAATGTGCAAATTTGACCCATTGAGGATTAAATGTAAAGGTTGTTACCAAAATATATACATTGTGCTCATTTTAAGCATCAACATTGTTTAAGGGTATTATTAGATAATTGACTAATGGTCAGTGATGACTATGTGTCTACAGAGGACACGTCTGGAAGACAGCTGGACCGCCTGTGTCCGGATGACACGTATCCAAAAGAAAGTTGGACTGCATGTGTCCGGAGGACACGTTGTCCTAAAGATAGCTAGATCGATTAATTGCAAGCGACTAAATAACGTGACAGGAGCCACGTGTTAAAGGTAAGTACTCTTTTACCCAAAACCTATTTTATTCAGCGGTCTTTGCCAAAGACCAAGCGTGAGCCGGCACACTTGGATATTGCAGGATGTTGTCCTGACGTGGACATGTCATGTAGCACCTAGGCTACGCATAGCCCGTCTCACCGTTTTCTTATGTTTTCAGGTACAATAAATGAGGTGTTATAAATACACCAACCTCATTTGGTTTTAGGTAGCTCATTTATTGCACTCTTACTCTGACGCTTATTATCTAGCCGTCCGGCCTTAACCCAAACTTACTTTCACGCTGAAACTTGGTCTTGGTATCAAACCAAAAGCGAGACTAACACGTTTCTTTCACTTGTATTAGGTGCGTGGAGGACGTCATTTGCCACGTCCGAATAAACCTACACATGTATAGCATGGGGAGCGGTTCATTGCTTCTACAGTTAGTCTTATAGGATCATACTTAAAATCCAAATGAAAGAGTGAACACATAGATTGTTTTAGACTTTTGGTAACCTGAGAGTGAACATGCACCACGCTTGCATGAGTGTCCTTCATGAACTTGAAATATATATGCTGGCCGTATGACGAATACATTGAACCTTATACGTTTAATTGCTTACAGAAAGATAATGCGATTGTTCAAAAACTCTAACAAACAAAGTTTCTTTTCAAAAGCAAGGCATACAATGTAGGAAGCTGAAAAGTATCACATGGCGAAACCAAAAAGAGACGGTTTGTGTATGAAGTTACAATTTATATGCTCGTGCATCGTGTCTGTTCAAAACTGGATAACCTTTGGAAAAGCTTTTCTTTCCACTATAAAGAAACTCAAGCTTTCGGGTTTGCTTCTTTTAAACAGTTGCTCTTTCTTCTACGGTTCATGCTTCATACCAGCATCGTCAACAAGCAAATCGAAATCGTATACAAAGAAAACAGACATTGGTTGTTCAAAGCCATACATAGGTACATTAACGAAATACATTCGTAACAAAATTGCTCATTGCAACTCGATTTGTTAGATAGATGGCCAAAATCTATTTAATGATGAATGCACATATGACATATCCTTGTGAGTTGTGACAATATACTTATTAATAAAGTATTTGGGCTCAATTTGGGCCCAAATTAGACAAGCCCATCCTAGACATCAATATAATCTTTTACGTGAACATTTTCTGACAAAAAACAAAATAACTATCAAAGTACAATAACTACATAGACGTCATTTTTCAAACCACCAAATAATTACTATTTGAAAACCGAAAATTTGTACAAGATGTAGTGAACATGTGAGCCTACATTGTCATTATGATTGTAGTGTCAAAGAATTACTGTACTAAAGTTAGGACAAATTGTTCTAAGGCTGAACACAGTGGCAACTTAGTTCATCCGTGCCATATCAGCTTTCTCTCTCCGACGACTTGACGACGACCTAGTTGTCACAGTGATGACCTAATTATTTTTTTTAATTGCCACAATGTTTTTTTGAAGTTTAGTGTGTATGAACTAGGTTGTGTGAACAAACTAGTTTATGTGTCGACTGCATGCAACCTAACTTCCACAATTGGAACAACCGAACTCAACCTAGGTTGACCGACCCCCTCAACCGACCCATTGCATCTAGCCTAAAGGGCATTACTCCAAGTGTAGTTTTAGCCATCATAAAGTTTTTGTTGGTGCTCAATGTACAACATGTGTCGATTTAAGACATGAAATTTGTACTTGTTGATATGTTGTGATCACGACTAATCTCAGGGGTCTTTGATCAAAATTCACGTGAAAGCTTAGGCAATCATGTGATCACTAGTCAGACCATTTAAACTCTAGTCTACTATTTTAAATTGTGGCCTTTTCACCAAGGACCCTAATAATTGGACCCATTTTAATGCCAATATCAAGTTACTCAAACTTTACCTATTGGGCAAATTGGTAAAAGTAAAAAAGTCATATAACATATCTATTTTTGACAAATATTTATATGTTTTTTACTAAAAGTTACTCTTGTTACATAGAATATTTTGATTAATATTTTATTCAAAAGTAGTTATCCGATCTCCTAGAAATGTAGTAGATATTATGTTCGTGATATTTATTTATAGGTGTGGTTTCACCCACTCATAACAGTTCCAACATCATTTTTTATTTAGTCCCATTTCTTATTTAATTCAAAAAGTTTATGAGTAATTATATCATCAAATCTTTTGTCATTTTGTGTCTCTTAACAAAATGACTTTTTCTACATATTCACCTTTTAATATCTATGTAGCAAGTTCCACAACTTTTTTTTCTTTCACACGATTAATAAATAGTTTTGCTATTTGTGGGCATAGTTAATATATTAAAAGTTAAAAAGATGTAATGATGATTGTATATTAGTTCAATTGTGAGGAGTTATATGCATGTGTGACAGTGTGAGTGGTTTATTTATTTATTTTTTGAACATAGTGAGTGGTTTATTATTAATGTACTAACATTTAGTGTATGCTTTAATATCTTATACTTCTTTGTCTTAAAATAATTGTCTTATTTTGATTTTTTGATTAGTTTATCTTAATTTTATTTATTTTTGTTTGTGTTATATAAATGAAAATATATTTAAAACATAACTCATTCATATATTTTAAATCAAATATTATATAATACAAAAGAAAATAATTAAAATTAAAAGAAAATAAAATCAAAAAAATTAAAATAAAACAATTATTTTAAGACGAAAAAGTGTTACGATAAGCATATTCTTTTAAAAAAAATTATATCCCCAAGTAAGTTAAAACCAAAACAAAAATTTTACAAACATAAATATCTTCGACTTTTAAAAAATTGTTTTTTTTTTAATCAATTCTAACTTAACAACTTTTAAAAAACACATTATATTAATTTCAAAAACATGTATTTTGTATTTGAAAAAATGCACGCTTTACAACAAAGGTCAAACTAAAATCACGATTTCATAAATATAATTATTTGCCGCTATATACCCTGACTTGCGAGTATCCATCTAGTGTCTTATGTGTAGCCTTTTTAGACCTACGTTTGGCATATTCTTTAAAATAAATCTATATTCTCATGTCTAAAGTTAAAACCAAAACAAAATTTTTTACAAACAAAAATATCTTGACAAAAAAAGACAAGATTTTAAAAATATATTGTTAACAATTTGGGCCCATATATCACCCACCAAACACCATTTCATCGGTTCATATTTATTCTCACCCCACACAAAAACACAAATCATCACCACCACCAAAAAAAAAAAAACTCAAAAAGCACAGTTAGATCCATGGCGCCGTCATCAGCCGCCCCATCACCGACAAGAAAACAAGCAGAAGCCCTTCTCCTGCGTCGCTACGAGATAGGCCATGTCCTAGGCCATGGCAGTTTCGGCAAAGTCTACGTTGCAAGAAACATAAACACAAACGAACAAGTAGCCATCAAGGTCATAGACAAGGAGAAAATCTTAAAGGGTGGCTTAATCTCACACATTAAACGTGAAATATCCATCCTAAGACGTGTCCGACATCCCAACATCGTACAACTCTACGAGGTTATGGCGACCAAGACAAAGATTTTCTTCGTCATGGAGTACGTAAAAGGTGGTGAGCTTTTTTCCAAAGTTGCTAAAGGTAGGTTAAAAGAAGATGTAGCTAGGAAATATTTTCAGCAGTTGATATCTGCAGTAGGGTTTTGCCATGCACGTGGAGTTTACCATCGTGACCTAAAACCTGAAAATATTTTGCTAGATGAAGATGGTGATTTGAAAGTTAGTGATTTTGGTTTATCTGCTATTAGTGAGCAGATTTGTGGTGATGGTTTGTTTTATACTTTTTGTGGGACCCCTGCTTACGTGGCACCTGAGGTTTTGTGTAGGAAAGGTTACGAGGCTGCTAAGGTTGATATATGGTCATGTGGGGTGATTTTGTTTGTGTTGATGGCTGGCTATTTGCCGTTTAGGGATCAGAATATTATGGAGATGTATAAGAAGATTTATAGGGGTGAGTTTAGACGGCCTAGGTGGTTTTCGCGTGAGCTGAGTGGGTTGTTGAAGCGTGTGTTGGATACGAATCCTGAGACTAGGATTACTATACCTGAGATTATGGCGGATAAGTGGTTTAAGAAAGGGTTTAGGCATATTAAGTTTTATTTGGAGGATGATAAGCTGTTTAGGGAGAAAGATGAGGATGTTGTTGTTGGTGATGGTGATCAGGATGATTGTGGTATTGATTATTCGTCTGATCAGTCTTTTGGTGAGTCTGAAAGTGAGATGGAGGCGAAGAGGAGGTCGGTTAATTTGGTTAGACCGTTGAGTTTGAATGCGTTTGATTTGATATCATTTTCGTCTGGATTTAGTCTTTCCGGGTTGTTTGAGGATGGGAGTGAAGAGACGAGGTTTGTGTCGGGTGATTCGGTTTTTACTATTGTTTTGAAGCTGGAGGAGATAGCGAAAGTGAGTGGTTTTTCTATTAGGAGAAAGGGTTGTAAGGTTACTATGGAGAAAGACGGGTTGAAAGGCTCTTTGGTGATTACTGTTGAGATATTTGAGCTGATGCCGAATTTGAGAGTTGTGGAAGTTAAAAAGAAGGCAGGGGATAAAGGGGAATATGACGAGTTTTGTCAGAGTCATCTCAAGCCTGGTTTAAGGCCTTTGATGCTGTCCGGGTGTGGTGAACCTTCACAGTTGATTGCTGATGGTGAGATTGAGGAAAGAAACGGGAGTTGAAAAGGGTATGTTCTTACTGCATTTTCTTACTCTTTGATCTTGTTTATTGGTTTGTTGATGCTAATTGCTACTAGTAATTGTTAGAAGTTGCAGTTATCTGATCTTAAATATTTTTATGGTTGTTCGTTTCATAAGGCTAAATTGTATCTGTGGTTAGCTGTGCTTATTTGATTAATAGGACGTATGGTAGGATTTGTGGTTCTGTCTTAGAGGCTAAAGGGAGTGCCAATTTTTGAGTCTTGATGAGGCAAATTGCTCAATCAAGTAAAATATTGTTTCTTAAATAATGATATATCAGTTTTGATTGGCTATCTATCCTATTACTTAAACGAGAAGAAGCATTATAGAACGTTAACAGAGTTCAGAACAACATTTATGCTGGATCTGTTTCATTTAGATTGTCTGTTTTCCTAATCTGTTATTATCCCCTCCTATTCCGACCCGTCCTCTGAAAATATATGCTTCAAGATCTGCTTCCTTGTTTTGACGTCTGATTTTTGGCATTTCAAAATGCAAGTTGAGTAGTTAATTACTATGGTAGGTTTTATGGTTGTGTCTTAAAGGCTAAAGAGAGTGCCAATTAATGAGACTCAATGAGTAGAATCGCTAAATCAAGTTATTATTTTTTGGATCTATGAGTTTTCATTGGGTATCCATCCTATAACTTTAAAGATATGAAGCGTTATAGAACTTTTAACAGTTAACAGAGCTCAGAACAACATTTATTTCATTTAGACTGTCTGTTTTCTTAATTAATTAACATCTGCTGCTCTTCCGACCCATCTGATGAAAACATATGCTTCAAGATCTGCATATTAACCCGTCTGAATTTCTCTCTACCAAACATGCCCTAAGGTCCTCTTGTGGGGTTGAGCATTTGCCGACTATGTTACCTAAGAAAAGGTTAA
This sequence comes from Chrysanthemum makinoi, assembly GCA_910596185.1. Taxonomy (NCBI): domain Eukaryota; kingdom Viridiplantae; phylum Streptophyta; class Magnoliopsida; order Asterales; family Asteraceae; genus Chrysanthemum; species Chrysanthemum makinoi. The sequence goes on along the minus strand of OU343223.1, from coordinate 26,290,717 downwards.
TTCGTTGATTGTTATTATTTTGTGAATCTCATGATCATGCGTAATTACTTAAACATATAATGAATGGTCCTCCTAGTATGAATGAAAAATGAAACAGATGTATCCTCTTGCCTTTTATGCTGTTTTTTGGTTGTTTGGTCCTCTCAGAGGCTGGTGACCAAATCGGTGAATCTGGTAATAAATAAATTGGTAATTGTCAAATTAGAATCATTATTGATGATGAACAATGACCAAATATTTTAGGGTATCACTCTATGTTTACGTTATTGGTTTGCGGATGCTAAAATGTTAATTGTTTGAAGTAAAAGCTGTCTGATCTAGAATCTGTTTTTATTGGTAGTTTCAGAAGGCTAATCTGAATCTGTGGTTTATCTATGCTTTCTTGTTTTGACTGTTGACTTCGTTTAATTTTTGGCATTTCAAAATGCAATTTCATTATGCAGTTGTTCTCAATGGTGCTCTCTTGTTATGACCTCGTTTGATTTTTGGCATTTCAAAATGCAATTTCATTAGTTAGTTGTTATCAGTGGTAGAATTAGCGGTCTTGTGTTAAAGGCTACTAAATGGAGTGACAATAATAAAGTCTTAATGAGGCAAATCGCTGTATCAAAGTAAATATTGTTTCGTAGATCTATTATTTGTCAGTTTTGACTGACTATCCATCCTAGAACCTAATATAGATGAAGCGTTATACAACGATAACTGAGTTCAGAACAGCATATATGTTGGATCTGTTTCATTGAGACCGACTGTTTTCTTAATTTGTTAATATCTCAGTATCCCACCCTCTTCCGACAAGTCCTCTGAAAACATATTGATTAAATATTCTTTTTCTGATTCGATATAAAACCTAAGGTTTGGATGTAAAATGTTATCTTGATGTCTAATTCTGACATATTATAATACAGAACTGCTTCAAGACTGTTTTGACCCATTCTGGAGTCTGTTTTCCCCTTAAGGTTTCTCGCTTTCCTGAATATTTGTACTTGAGAAAAGGTTCATTCTTTGATTTTTTGTAGTTCGTGGCTCTCATTATCAGTTTAATATGCATCATTACCTAAAGAGATAACGATGCTCTTAGTTTGAAATGAATATTGAAATTAAGTAAACAGATATATTTTGGTAGTTTGGTCATGTTAGGGGCTTTTCGACCAAGTCGATGAATCTGATAATAAATAAATTGCTGAATTAGACTCATTATTGGAAATGAACAATGACCATATTTCTTGTGTGGAATTTTAGGGGATCATTCCAGGTCTACCTTCATTCTAGCTCGATGACCGAATCAACAATGATGTTGAATCTGAGAACTGACTTGTACATGGTTGGGTTTGTGGTGCTAATTTCGTGGTGGAACTTACACAACATTAACAGACAATTTGGGGACGAAGAAAGCAAAAGAAGATTTCTAAGGTGTCAAAGTAAGTGGTTAAGTAAAAGTTAGTGACAAAAAATCTAATCAACTTTTATGTCTAGTTCCCCGTATTTGGGAAAATAGTTGTTATATACTTTTACTTAATTTTGTTTAACTCAAGATCTGCATTTTCCTGTGTAGAGGATATGTCGTTTTTTCATGGTAGATGAATACCTTTATTTAGTAGCTTTTGATGCACTTTCGATTCCATTTTAAAGTTTCTATACCAGTCACAGGAGATTGAACCAAGGTAATTTGTGAACGAAGAACAAAAATGGAGATTTCATGATAGTATTGATTTTTAATTATCTGAGTTCATATGTACACAAGACCTCAATCCGCTCATTTCATATCCAAATTGTATCTTGCAATGAAGGCTTCAAATCTTGATCACAAAATTTATGATACTCGATGGTGTCACCTGACAACATTTTCATCTCCACTATGTGCAACGTTGGTGCTAACTCGAATATCTCTGCATCTATGGCTAACTTCCCGTTTTTCCCTTCTTTGATCCCTTGTAACATCAATGTCCCATCTGATCTTTTCAAAACCCTGAAATCTTCAGTCACTGCAACTTCTTCCAGCTTTGCGACAATCGTTGTTGCTGGTTTGTTCAACACGAAACGCTTTTCTGGGCTTTCATTTGGAATACTTTCGTCCTCAATCAAACTCGAAAGATTTAGTCCATCAGATAGTGATATGATATCAAATGCGTTCATTGAAGTTGTCTTCAATCTAGAAGGAAGCTTTTTTGCAGTTGCTACCTTTTCTAGTTTTTGAAGATCAGTACAACTTCCACGGGGACTTTCAGTTTCCTGAATGACGTTATCAATGTCAAGATCAAGATCGATGCTTTTTGTTCTACTGATATTATTGGGGAGTCCAATCTCTTTGAAACCCTTCTGGAACCAAGAATTTTTCATGATTTCAGCTAATGTGATTCTGGTGTTTGCATTTGGATCAAGAATCTTTGAAAGCAAGGTTTTGACCTCGAGTGGGAACCATTTCGGACACGTGTACTCACCTTTGCTAATCTTATGGTACATGCTCATCAAATTTGGGTCATAAAATGGGAGTTCAGCTGCAAGCAAAACGAACAAGATCACCCCACATGACCATACATCCGACATTTTCCCATCGTACCCCTTTGTGTTAATCACCTCAGGTGCGACATAAGCCGGTGTTCCACACATTGTGTGTAAAAGACCATCTTGCCTCCTAGACTCGGACACCGCACTTAATCCAAAATCCGAGACTTTAAGGTTTCCTGATTTGTCAATAAGGAGATTCTCCGGCTTGAGATCACGATGGCAGACACCACGACTATGACAAAAATCAACGGCTGATACTAATTGTTGAAAATATTTTCTAGCCGCGTCCTCTTTCAGTCTCCCTTTCCTGACCTTATCAAAAAGCTCGCCTCCTTTAACATATTCCATTGCAAAGTATATCTTGCTCTTGCTTCCCATTACCTCATATAGTTGAACCACATTCGGGTGTTTTACACGCCTCATCACGGAAATCTCACGTTTAATCTGATTCATCAACCCCTCCCCCATCATCTTTCCTTTATCGATGACCTTCATCGCAACATTTTGGTTAGATTTTAGGTTTCGTGCATGATAGACCTTTGCAAAAGAGCCATGTCCAAGCAATTTGCCTAGCTCATACCTTTGCATCAAAATCTTTCCTTTTTTGTCTTCCATCTTTGGATCTTTCTGTCCTTACGGGTTTTATTCCATACCGAAAGGACAGAAAATCGAAATTGCAAAACCTAAAAGGACTTGTATGGGCATTCAATCAGGGGGACCAAAATCCTTTGCAGGAAGTTAGAAAATATGCATACTTAATCACACCATCAAACAAGAGGAATTTTATGGCTCAAAGACATGGCTATATAATTCACATTACTTTTAATAGAAACGTTTGTTGTCTGTTTATAGAAGTTGAGGAGCATGTGGTCAATGAAAAGTTGCATGTAACAAAAAATTAATGATGGTTTAGACATATGCCCAAACTATTACAAATGAATAATAATATGTTACATTTTTGATGAGTTACATAGGAATAATAGAAATTTGGTTATTTTGCAAATGTGGTCGAAGCTATTCATTTTTGAAACTATGGTCAAAGACTTGCTCTGATATCTTTTCATTTTCCAGCTATTTTTGAAACTATGGTCAAAGACTCTTTTCGTCCATATCATATGAAACAAGGAAAAATAAAAACAAATTGTCGTTTCATTTGTCTTTTTCTCAAACCCAACTATTTGATTTAGTGCGGTTGGTTTATCACAACCCAACTATTTGAGTGCGGTTGGTTTATTACCATGATTCTATATGAGTATAAGTTTGATTAGAGAGAATTAAGGGTGAGCACAAAAATTAAAAAATCGAATTGAAATTGAAAAATCTAGAAAGACCACGTCAAAAACCGCACCAATTGAAAAATCAACGATCTTTCTTTCTTTCAAAAACCGCACAAAAATAATATGTTACAAAAATATCTAGTTCATCGCCAGTTACAATCTTTTCATTGTAGAACTTCAAAAAAAGAGGCATTGTTTATTTTCTCCGTAACGTCAAGCTTCCTTTTCTCAGTATTATTCACAACTACACATGCTCTTTCTTTCTTTCTTACGATGTTGCATTTGAACTTTACATTATCCATGGTCAATAAAAATCTTTTCAAGCTACTTACTGGTCTTTTTAAATATTTAAAATCTATTAATTTATTACGTAACCGACATAAAGTAATTGTCAAAATATTAACAAAGGTTAAGAATCATACCAGCAAGTAATTTTCTTTTATGATAATTAGACATTGATATTCCAAATCATTGATTGCATTTATCGCCCTTTACTTTCCAACTATCCATTGTCGCTGCAAAATACATGACAACGCAGTCAAAATCAAGTAAAGTATCGGTAATAGCATGAAGTATATGGGAACCAAATAACGTTATACATATAACTGAATGTCAAAAGTATTGGTGATAGCATGAAGGTGAAACCAACAATAAGTTGACGTCAATCTTGGTAACTTCTAAATAATGCCAAAGAGTAATAGCAATAGGTAAATGGTTAAAAAAACGGCATCTATTACATAACGCAATAAAGTAATAACAATAGCCATAACAACTTACAACAACAATCAACGGGATGGAATCTCTCCACACTAAGGATGCGGAATGTCGGTATATGGATAAGCTTTCCATTCCTTACTCCACATTTCGTTGCTAAACGAATCGTCAAACAACCAACTTGTTCCCTTGGCTTCTGGAGATGTTTGATCACTTCGCGCCAATAACATAACGAAAAATCTTTTGCAAGCATCATACAAAACCTTTACATCGATTTCTTCCACCCTCCTCACCTCAACATTAGCATGTATGAGAAGATATGGTTAAATAAACTCTACCAACTAATGAGGAGATGATCACTATATAAAGGAAAATTACAACAATAGTTACAACAATTACTCGTATAATTGAGGAGATTCAACAAGTAAATAGGGATACAAATAAATACATTTAATGAGATAAATCATCTGCTAATACCCCCTTCAATCAAAACGGTGGCGGTCCAAGACATAGCATGGTGCGAAAAGTCTCAAACTGAGGGCGCGAAAGGCTTTTGGTGAAGATATCCGCCACCTGTAGATTGGTTGGAACAAACTTCGTGAAAAGTTTGCCGGAGTTGACAAACTCCCTGATAAAGTGATAATATAAATCAATGTGTTTGGCACGTTTATGCGAGATAAGATTCTGAGTCATAAACAGTGCACTCTTGTTGTCACAAAGAAGAGTGGGCTGATCAGGAGGTAGTGCATGCAGTTCTCGTAAGAGATGAGTAATCCATACAACCTCAGCAGCGGTATTGGCCATAGCTCGATATTCAGATTCACAACTTGACCGTGAGACAGTGGGTTGTTTCTTAGCACTCCAAGACATAAGATTGCCATCCAGGTAGATAGAATAGTCATATGTAGAGCGACGTGTGTCTAAACAACGAGCCCAATCAGCGTCATAATAGCCAACTATAGAAGTTTTGTGAGGCCGACCATAGGTGAGACCAAAGGAGATAGTGCCTTAACATACCTGAGGATTCTTTTAAGTGACTGAAAATGATCAATATTTGGAGCTTGTAGGAATTGAGAAACTTGATTAACAGCATAAGACAAGTCTAGTCTGGTGATTGTCAAATACTGTAGAGCCCCGACTAAGGATCGGTAGAGAGTCGGATCCGAATAAGGCAAGCCATATGTCGTGAAAGATGCATTAGGAGCTAGTGGTGTGCTGACTGGTTTAGAGTCATAGAGATCAGCCCTTTTTAGGATGTCACTAGCATACTTTGACTGGTTGAGAAAGAGACCGTTGTCCAGATAAGCAACCTCAAGACCCAAGAAATAGTTTAGATCTCCAAGGTCTTTTATGGAAAACTCGTGATTTAGATGAGAGATAAAGGTAGCAATGGCAGTTTCATCATTTCCGGTAAGAATAAGATCGTCAACATACACTAGTAAGTACATGATGCATGAATCGGTAATGAGCACGAAAAGAGAAGTGCAGCACGACTGCATCTAAAGCCATAAGAAATGAGAAATGTGCTTAAACGTTGGAACCAAGCACATGGTGCTTGTTTTAAGCCATAAAGAGCCTTGGATAATTCACACAAATGATTGGAAATTGAGAATTTATGAATCCCGGAGGTTGTTCCATAAAGACCGTCTCATCTAAGTTGCCATGCAAGAAAGCATTTTTGACATCGAGTTGATGCAACTTCCAGTTATTCAAGATTGCGAGAGATAGAACAATTGATAAGGTTTTAAAATGTACCTTTTTGAGGGGTCATTTAAGCCCTTATTTGATCACTTTTGTATCCGTTATTACTTAATATCGTTCTTTTTCACTTTTTAGGTCTCTTGAAGGCAAATTGCTGTAATGACACTTATACGAAGAAAATGGCCAAAGTCAAGAAATCGAGACACTCAAGCTGCTGAAACACAAGGTGACGGCGTCACTGCTTAACTGCGACGCCGTCGGAGAATTTTGTGACGGAACAGAAGTCAAATTTCTTATTTTCAAGTGACGGTGTCAAGCTTTAAAAGAGTAGGCCGTCGCAACTCAGACGACCTAGATTTGATCCAGACGGCGTCATAAGCTGAAGAGGACGGCGTCACAAGAACAAGGTGACGCCGTCGCAAGACTAACGTGGCCAAGACGAAACCCTAATGACGGCGACCCGGCGGCGTCACAAATCATAAGGTGACGCCGTCGCATATGTAATCTTAAATATAGAATCCGAATTTTTCAGTATTAGGGAGTAGTCTTTTGGAGTAAAAACCTAAACCGAACCAAGGCTGTCTTGTACAGTATTTTAGGGTTCCAAACCCTATCTTACATCAAGATAAGTGTTTTACTTTATTAATTCAATTATGTCTTTGATTATTTGTGTGTATGCTTGCATGTTCTCCATGTCCGGCTAATTTACTTGTGTGTTTGCTTAGGAATTATGAAACGTAATTATTGAATATTGATTGATTGTCTCTTATCTTAATTGTTAATGATCTAGTAATGCGATAGGTCATTCGTTGTGTAGTTAATGCTTGATTAATCTTTTTGAACCTTAGACTATGACACCTAGAGTAGTTGTAGGCTAAATCATACAAAGAGTGCATTAGAGTTAGAGTGTATAAATCCTAGAGATTTTGTAGACGAGACCCTTTGGTAAGTTCAAAGAGTTAGGGATAAACGCATACCCTACGACTTTAGACACACAAAGCGATTAAGAATAAGGACGTGACAATTCAACCATCAATAGGAGATAATTAAGGAGTAATAAAACCTAAGTAAACACATTTTTAAACTATCATACGAGCACACAATAATTAGACATAGACTACCATCACCTTAGATTATATAATTAGATAAGTAGAGTAATCGGTAGAAATACCAAACCCCCAAATTCAAACCCCGAGATTCGTACCTTTCCATTTCCTAAAAAACATAAAAAAGATAAAAAAATAATCTTCCTCAACCCCAACCTTAGCGTAGTAACTTCTCACTAGCATTCCTATGCCCCTAGAGAACGATATCAATACCCGTGGCTTACCCTAATACTACACTACAATGATTAGGTTCACTGCCTAGGGTGTTATAAAACTTGCTCGAAGAAAGGAAGTTCCTTTGACCCCGAACGACGCATGTAGCGTTATCAAGTTTTTGGCGCCGCTGCCGGGGAATAGAATAGCTAGTTAGTAGTCCACCTCGTTTAGGTTTCTTTGCTTAATTCCTATCAAGTAATTGTTTTCTCATTTTTAGCCTTCTCGTAGTCTATCCCCCTTCTTCGTGACCTTTGTTCGTAACCCCATCACTTTTCATCATGGAAGGTGATAACCACCCACCATTCATCAACCCACCACCAATTGACCCGCCAAGAGCCCGTACTCTTGGTGAATACTCGAGACCAAGCCACCTAGGCTATAGGAACACCATTGAGCTTCCCGACCAAGCCCAAACTACGGCCCTGCGATCCGACACCATCCGGTTGATGCAAAACGGATGTGCATTCCATTGACTTCGCTCCGAATATCCAAATCAGCATCTAAGGGATTTCCTTAAAATTGTCGATTCCATCGACCTTGATGCTACTACTCGGGAGACCACGCGCCTGCGTCTCTTCCAATTTTCTCTACGGGACCAAGCTAGTAATTGGCTTGAGCGACTTCCCGCCGGCTCCATCTCAAGTTGGGATGATCTCACCTCTCGCTTCCTTGCTCAATTTTTCCCACCGGGGAGAACCACTAAACTTAGGAATGACATCTTGATGTTCCAACAACATCAAGGTGAATCTCTTTACGAAGCATGGACTCGATTCAAGGACTTACTTCATAAAGTCCCTCATCACGGCATTGATCTTTGGCTCCAAGTCCAAATCTTTTATGATCATGTCAATTTCCCCACAAAGCGATCCATTGACCAAGCGGCCGGTGGAAAACTTAGTGATCTCACCGCGGAAGAATCATGGGGCATAATAGAGGACCTTGCCCTCTATGACAACGAAAGTTGGAATGATCCCCGTGAGTTGCCCAAAACGGTTAAGGCAATCTCCTTGCCTCCTATTGACTCACAATCTTCCGACCGTAGGATGATCGAACTTGAAGATCAAGTTAAATTCCTAATGAGTTCCTACGAAAACCCTAAGTCTTCACGCCATGCGAACAAAGTTACTTCCTCGTGTGAGCCGTGTAGTGATCCTCATAACACGCGCACTTGCACCCGATCCCCCGAACATGCTTCCGTTGACTACGCATCCTCGCGTATTAATGGAACGGGAGGAAGATTCCCTACAATACCCGGACCTAGGAATTTCAATGAAACCCGAGAAGCATGGAAGGGCAAGCCCGACTTCTATTGGGGACAAACCAAAGAATTCACTTCCAATGATTTCTCAATGCCCCCATTTCACGGCCCTTCCCAACAAAACATTGAGGGGATGTTGCAACACCTAGTCGCATCCCAAGAAGCCCAAATAGCTAAGCTCTCGGACCGCTTTAACCAACAACAAGCCGAAATGGATAGGAAGATAGATAACCTTTTGAAAGCCATGACCAATAGTGATAGGAAGGTTAATGCTATCTCAACCCCCGAGCCTTCCGGTGTAGAGATTAAGGACCCAAGTAAGTTAGCTAAGCACGTTCAATTCGTCAACACCATCACCTTAGTGGAACCCAATGGAACAAATGACGAAGAGGACCATACACTTGAGGTTAGTGAACCACCGACGAATGAAACAACCGAGGAAATAGATGAAGTAGATACTGATTATTTCAATAAGTTTCCTACGGAAGAAGAACTATCTCGCCACCCTCACTTAGTGCGTGACCTCCGTCACATGTATGTTAGGAAAAGCCCTAGAATCAAGTTTGGGAACCCTTGGAATCTTAACATACCATGTTGCATAGAACACCTTTTCGTGGCAAAGGCCTACATTGATCGCAAGTCCCCAATCAACATAATGACTAGCACCTACTACAATTGGGTAATGAAGAGGCCTATTCCAACTAGGCAAGACCCCGATAATCCTAGGGCTAGGTGCAATTTTCTTGGTAGAGTTAAAGGATTTCCGGTTTATGTAGGTAGTTTCACGTTTCCTACGGACTTCATAATTGTGGATGATATTAGTACGGCCATAGATCCTAGCTTGTCCCACGTTATTCTAGGAAAACCTTTCATAGAAAGCACCGGGATGACCTATAACCCCTCGTTAGGAATAGTGCAATTCAAAGATGAGACCGATAACATAGCTTACCAAATGCCGTTTAAGATTGAGAAGTTTTCATCACTCTCTAATGATGAGAAGGAACTTAAACTATCGGTCTATTATAGGAATGAGGAGGATAAAGAAAAAGGAGTAGATTATGTTATGGCTAAGATTTTCGGATTCTATAAGGATTGCTTGAACCTAGGACCGGAATATAGAACCGAGTGGGGAGAGGACGAACTCTTAGAGAAGTGTATCATAGGGCACTTCTACAACATGGAATCCCCCGATAGAGACCGTCATGAGGAAGAAGGTGACGGTAACGAAGTCACGTAGGGGCACGACTACGAGTCTAGCTACAAGACTCTTAAATAAAGAAAAGCGCTTCGTGGGAGGCAACCCATGCTTAATTGTTTGCTTGTTAGTGTCATATATCTTTTAGTAATTGTTTATTCTCATGTTTAAATTTGTAAAAATACTTTATTTTGTTTTTAACCTCGTCTTAATTGCATATAAAGGTATTTTACATAAAGGATAAGTGTAGGGAGGATTACACACGTTTTCAAAAGAAACGTAAACATGAGAATGGCAATTCATTAAAAGATATATATGTGTGTTTGTTCGAGTCAAATGCTTGTATCGAGTCATAATGGATGTTTTGCAGAAATTTTTCCAGATTCTAAAGATGTAAATTTTCTAGAATTTTTTTCAGAAAAACGCAGACCAGTTTTTGTCAGGATAACCTGACGGCGTCAGGAATGAGTAAAAACAACAGATTACTTTTTTCTCGTTTTCTGAACTACTTATAAATTTTTGGAATTTTCCAGGTCTTAATTTTCTAAAAAATCTATAAACATCCATTCCACAAGCATTATATCCTAGTTTAGTAGAGTCTTATATATATTATTACCGCCGATTTTACGCGAAGGTTTCGTTTGTTTTCTTGGAATGTGCAGGTTTTATTTATCAAGAAGAAGAAACAAAAGATTGGAAGGAGCTTTTCACGCATACATTTTTCTTGGAAAGGATTTAACTACCACTTTACACGGATCCTACCGAGCTAATCAGGGGAGTACTAGTTTCTTTCGTTTTTAATTACCTTCCATTATCATAATTTTGATACTTTCGGGGAACATTGGGGACAATGTTCAGTTTAAGTGTAGGGAGGGAAAATAAAACGAGAACTTTGAAACTATGCTTATCCTTGATTATTTGCTTTGTCCAATTGCAATTGTGTAATAAACCATGAGAAAATGTCGGTTAGGGTAATTTTGGCACCAAATTTTTAATTTTTCATGACATATAGGAGTGGGCCATTAGTCTTAACAAAAGCGTCTCATGGATAGGAAGTTATATGACTAGCACAAAAACCCTTTACCACCTAAATTCCACCCAAAATGTGAGGATCACCCTTAGATTAGTAGGAATTAAAGCATTCATCTTTAATGCTTAGAGTGTGAACCGTTAGTATATTAGATTCTAGAACTTGTTTTGTGATGCATCCCGAGGTCGCTAGTAAGACTACACTTGTGTAGTTAGGAATAACTAAATGATAAGAGGCATTAGGATAACCCTTGTTTGATACCCGTAATATAATTACTTCTTCCACATCGGTTGAGTAATTCCCCCACACCTTTGCGTTGTACTCATCTTTAGTACACGATACCCCTAGTTAACCCCTCAGAGCCTATCCTTTTCGCGGTTCTCTTGATTTTTCGGTTTTTCGGAATATCAATGAAGAGCATTGTTTACACCCCACTCCCAAATATACACCCAAATCGCCTTAGCCTACCATGTATGCACTACTTTTAGTGCATTATTGTTATCACCCCAAACCCTTAGTTCAATTATCTAGTTGCTTGCATGAGTTGCTAAGTCGAGTCATATCCTTTGTATACAGTTTTGGGACGATTGGGACTCATGGGAAAAAGTTAAAGTTTAAATGATTAGAAGGAAACGTTAAATTCCCTCATTTGCGTAATAACATACCCCAAATGTTTTGATCTTTTCAATTCGGGTCAAATTAGTGTTAAAGTAATAAAAACTCAAGTGTAGGGATGTGCCTATAAATCCCTATCATTTTGATGTTACAGTAGAGGATGGTAGAGTAAAAGTGTATGAAAAAAAAAAAAAAAAAAAAAGGGCTACCATCCTACATCTATCCTTTAAATTTATGTTTGTTTGTTTCAGTTATCTAGAGTTTAGAGTGTCGAGTCTTGGCTTAGCAACGCCATTCTTCGTATGCTTGTAACATAAAGATTTTTGACATGCCACCACTTAATAGCCTATCCCACCAAACCCTTTGTTTCCCTACCGTAAGCTTAACATTACAACCCTTTAAAGACCTCTTTGATAGTCTTTCCTAGGTGCTTACGCCAAAGCGATGGAGGTTTGATCTAGTCTTAAGCCTATGGTAATCTATGTACTAGGACCGGTTAATGAGTGTTTATCTTCCATTTCCAACTTGTTATATTTCATATACACCCAAGAGAGATATGAGTATCCAAACACCCCTTGTGAGGTGCTAGTATGTAATTTCCGTGCTTGTTATGACTTTTGCGGGGCTTATATGTGTTGTGGACTGTTTTAAACCAATGCTTCATGACCCTAACTTATAAATTAATTGACTAAAAGCACATTTGCTTGAGGACAAGCAAATACCAAGTGTAGAGATATTTGATAAGGTTTTAAAATGTACCTTTTTGAGGGGTCATTTAAGCCCTTATTTGATCACTTTTGTATCCGTTATTACTTAATATCGTTCCTTTTTACTTTTTAGGTCTCTTGAAGGCAAATTGTTGTAATGGCACTTATTTGGACGAAAAGGCGCGGATATACGAAGAAAATAGCCAAAGTCAAGAAATCGAGACACTCAAGCTGCTGAAACACAAGGTGACGGCGTCACTGCTTAACAGCGACGCCGTCGGAGAATTTTGTGACGGGACATAAGTCAAATTTCTTATTTTCAAGTGACGGTGTCAAGCTTTAAAAGAGTAGGCCGTCGCAACTCAGACGGCCTAGATTTGATCCAGACGGCGTCATAAGCTGAAGAGGACGGCGTCACAAGAACAAGGTGACGCCGTCGCAAGACTAACGTGGCCAAGACGAAACCCTAATGACGGCGACCCGAAGGCGTCACAAATCATAAGGTGACGCCGTCGCATATGTAATCTTATATATAGAATCCGAATTTTTCAGTATTAGGGAGTAGTCTTTTGGAGTAAAAACCTAAACCGAACCAAGGCTGTCTTGTACAGTATTTTAGGGTTCCAAACCCTATATTACATCAAGATAAGTGTTTTACTTCATTAATTCAATTATGTCTTTGATTATTTGTGTGTATGCTTGCATGTTCTCCATGTCCGGCTAATTTACTTGTGTGTTTGCTTAGGAATTATGAAACTTAATTATTGAATATTGATTGGTTGTCTCTTATCTTAATTGTTAATGATCTAGTAATGCGATAGATCATTCGTTGTGTAGTTAATGCTTGATTAATCTTTGTGAACCTTAGACTATGACACCTAGAGTAGTTGTAGGCTAAATCATACAAAGAGTGCCTTAGAGTTAGAGTGTATAAATCCTAGAGATTTTGTAGACGAGACCCTTTGGTAAGTTCAAAGAGTTAGGGATAAACGCATACCCTACGACTTTAGACACACAACGCGATTAAGAATAAGGACGTGACAATTCAACCATCAATAGGAGATAATTAAGGAGTAATAAAACCTAAGTAAACACATTTTTAAACTATCATACGAGCACACAATAATTAGACATAGACTACCATCACCTTAGATTAGATAATTAGATAAGTAGAGTAATCGGTAGAAATACCAAACCCCCAAATTCAAACCCCGAGATTCGTACCTTTCCATTTCCTAAAAAACATAAAAAGATAAAAAAAATAATCTTCCTCAACCCCAACCTTAGCGTAGTAACTTCTCACTAGCATTCCTATTCCCCTAGAGAACGATATCAATACCCGTGGCTTACCCTAATACTACACTACAACGATTAGGTTCACTGCCTAGGGTGTTATAAAACTTGCTCGAAGAAAAGGAAGTTCCTTTGACCCCGAACGACGCATGTAGCGTTATCAACAATTCTTACTGTAGATGCTTTAACGACTGGACTAAACGTGTGAGAGAAATCAAGACCCGGGATTTGAGTGTAACCTTGAGCAACTAATTGTGCTTTGTATCTTTCAATGGTCCCGTCTGAGTGATATTTGATGTGATACACCCATTTAGAGCCGAAAATATTGGTAGAACTCGGGTGTGGTACTAACGTCCAAGTTTGATTTTTTTGTAATGCTTGTAGTTCCTCATGCATGGCAGTCATCCATTTAGGATCTTTAGTCGCTGTTTTGAAGCCTCAGCTCGTGGCTCTTTTGCAGATGTCAAAGCAACATGAAGAGAATGAGTGATAAGTGAAGCAAGATCAGCTTGATGTTTAGACTTGAAAATACCGGCCTTTGACCTTGTTATCATTGGATGGCCTATATTATAAATAACCGGCGGTGAGTGGTCGGTAGTAACATGGGATTCCGATTACTGAACATCTGGGACAGGACTAGAGGAAGCCTCGGTTACTGGGTCATGAACCATAATTGAATCAGGCATGTGGACCTGATGAGTTTGATCAGAATTCGTAAAGGCTGGTGGAGTCGGAACATGATCTGGTTCATTAGTGACAGTAGGTGGCATGCATAGAGAACAAATGGTTGGTTCAAAATTGGTTTTGGAATCTTCTTGTACACTTTTCTACAACACAGTAGGAGATAATGAAGACTGTGGAATATCTTGAAGAAATGTAGTGAGCTCCAAGGTATTTATGTTTGTGTCACATGAAGAACTGCCAAAAGGGAAGACCGTCTCATTAAAACGAGCATGGCGAGTGACAGAAACACGTGAAGTGAAAGGATCAAGACATCGATACCCTTTATGTTGCGGACTTTATCCAATAAAAATACATGGAATGCTCCTCGGTGCAAGTTTATGTTGAGAATAGTCACGCAAATAAGGAAATACTTGGCATCCATATGTTCGAAAATTTTCATATTGAGGATCTTGATTGAAGAGCAACTGAAAGGGAAACTTGTTCTTTAATAACGGGGTAGGCAAGTGATTAATTATAAATGTTGCTGAAGTGAATGCATCCACCCAATAACTGGTCGGGACATGTGCGTTAAACAACATAGCCAGACCAGTTTCGACAATATGCCTATGTTTTTGTTCTGCTCGACCATTTTGCTGAGGTGTGTACAGGCAAGAGAAGCGATGAAAAGTGCCATTGTCTTCAAATATTTTGCGAACAATTTGATTTACAAATTCTGTCCCACCATCACTTTGAAAAATTTTGATTTTTCTCGAGCATTGTGTTTGAGCAAGATTGATAAATACAGGTAGTACCGAATAAAGACTTGTTTTAGTTTTAAGTGGATAGAGCCACGTAAACCTGGAATAATCATCAATAAAAACAACATAATATCGATATCCATCTTTAGAGCAAACAGGAGCCGGACCCAACTATTTGATTTAGTGCGGTTGGTCTATCTCCATGATTCTATATGAATATAAGTTTGATTAAAGAGAATTAAGGGTGAGCACAAAAATTAAAAAATCGAATTGAAATTGAAAAATCTAGAAAGACCACGTCAAAAACCGCACCAATTGAAAAATCAACGATTGCAGTTTTGATTTTTGCAAAAACCGCATGTTTTGGGCGGTTTTTAGTTTCATATAAAAAATTGGACCGAAAAAACCCCCTCCCCACCTTTATTCATTTCTCAAATTTTATATATTTTGTTTATGCAAAAGATCTTGAACTTACTTGAATATAAGACTTGTGTATATTTCTTTTAGACTATTTCAAATATCGTTTTTGGTTCCTATGTTTCTTGGTTTTAACTTTTTATATATATCCTAAGAAAAGTTAAATATCTAAATAGAAAAAATCTTGGATTTCGACTCCTACACTTTTATTAATCTTATTTGAATTATGTTAGTCGAAAATGATCTTTAAATTATATGAAAACTTGCTAGTTGTTTGTTTTATACTTTTTGTCTCTTGACGAAACAAGTTAAAGTTGTGACAGTCCATAATTTTCGAACTAACAAAGTGGATAATTTTAAAACTAGAAAAAAATCGAAAAGGGAACAAACCAGACCGATTTAAAGAAGAAAAAAAAACAAAAAACTGAAACGATCAATTTGCAACTTTTGAAAATCAAAGTTTTTGGTTCGCGATTTGGTTTCACTAAAAAAATCAAACCGCCCCATGGTTACCCCCATGTAGAATGACAATTGGTAAAATTAAAAGATCAGTATCAATAAACTTGTTTGGTTAAACATTGGAGTATTTGAAATAGCATATAAATTAGTTTTGGTCATTTAGTGATGGTCACATGCAACGAGAGAATCAAACCACCCATTGCACTCACAAAAATCAAGATTCAAATATATAGGCTGCCATTTCTTAATATATTCCTTGACTCCTTTACCAAACAACAACATTAGGGTATGAATCCATTCCCTCGTTCCGAGGCACGCATACCAGACATACGTGGTTAAGTTAAAAGCTAAATCCATCTAATAATAATGTATACTTTAAAACAGCTATCAACTCAAAAAAAATAGTAAAAAAAAGGAAAAAAAAAGAAAGAAAACATATACGCTTTCAAATTTCGTTATAATATCATACTTTTGCTGATGAATGCGACTTAATAAAAAAAAGGTATAGCATCAATTTGTCAAACGTTTAATTGTTGGACATATTTTCTAAAGATGAATGAGTCATTCTAAGCATTCTTAAAAATGAAAGAAGCATAATTTACGCTTCGTATAATATATAACTAAATCTACTTATAGACGGGTATAATTATATGTTTGAAAATTATTACGAGTAAGATATTTTTCCTCCTTAAGCTAGACACCAGTGTTGCAAAAATCGGCTTAGACGACTGATTAATTGCTATGCGGGGATTAAACTCCCCGATTTTCACTAATCGACCTTATTAATCGCTTTGTTAAAAAATTGATCAATATACCGATTAATCGGATAAAAATCTGTCAAATCGGGCATAAATCGGCTAAATCTGACAAAACTGGGATAAATCGGCCAACTGGGTTACAAATAGAAATCGGCCAAATCAGGCATAAGTCGGCCAAATCGAAATTTTTTTTACTAGATCGACCAAATTAGGCATATAGTTTCAAAATTTTATAATTTTATGTATAAAAATTCAATCCAATTAATCCCCGCCTAACCGATTAATCGCTAGGCGGTACTTGGTCGCCCAACTACCTCCTAACGAATTTTGCAACCTTGCTAAACAAAATAGTGATAACACCTTTCACCTTCACATCTGCATCACATCACCATTCAACACATCACCACACCTTTCACTTTTAATGGACATACTGTTAACACAGTAATGTTGTCCACAAATTAACATCATCACGTGTTTACAAAATTGTAAAGAAATGTAGAGTAATCAAATGTGCTTAGTTTTATAGCTAGTTTTTAAGTTTAGTAGTTAGTTTGTAGTTTAGTCAATGTGGGTCAAATAAGCAAGGTTTGAATAACTCCCACCATTCTTTGTTTCTTCTTTGTAAGAGTAGTATAAGTAGGATTTGATGTGTAATAATTCAGTTTAGTTGAGTTTAATAAAATTCCCATTTTTAATATGGTATCAGAGCCACCTGATTTTTAACAAACTCAACCACCTCTAACAAACTTCGATGGCTTTCTAACAAACTCCGGTTACTTTAACAAATTCGATCAATTTCATCACCTTAATTCATTAATCACCATCAAAACACACCAAACTCAATCAAGAATCACTCATAACCACTCAAATCTGTTCAAATAACTTCAAATTCAACAAACTCAAACAACAACAGACACACACAAAATTAATGATGAAGATGATCCAAACTCACCTAACCACCCACTATTCCTTCATCAGAATGATCACCCTGGACTAGTTCTCATATAAAATAAGTTGACAGGTTCTAACAACTATGGTCAGTGGAAAAGATCAATAATAATAACATTGAATGCTAAGAACAAGTTAAAGATTGTTACTGGTGAATATGGTGAACCAAACACATGTTCAAGATTGAGGGCTTTATGGGAAAAAACAAATGATATGATCATATCGTGGATCTTGAACACCATAGCTGAATAGATAAGTAATTCTTTAAACTTTCTTAACACTGCTTCAAGTTTGTGGAATGAGTTGCAAGAGCATTATTCTCAATTAGATGGACACATAATCTTTCAAATCAAAAATGATTTAGTGCAGCTGAAACAAAATAATTGTGCAATTAAAACTTACTATTACAAGTTAAAAGGTCTTTTGGGATGAATGTGATGCCTTAGAGACTCCATATATGTGTGTATGTGTTTGTTCATGTGAAAATGGGAGGATCAATGGTGAGAGAGATAACAGAAAAAGGGTTGATTCAATTCATAATAGGACTAGATGAATGTTATGCAACTGTGAGAGGCCAAATTTTACTGATACAACCCATGCCTACTGTGGCAAAAGCTTACAGCAGGATCAGGCAAGAGGAGAAGCAAATGAAAGGTTACACACCTCAATCTACAATCACAGCAACCCTATCAACCCATTCAAACAACACCAAAACATCCTATCACAACCATGCGAGAACAAATAGGAACTATGTCCAAAGAGAGCATTCAAATAGGAATCACAGTCAAGGTGAATTTACTACAAGGAGAAGTACTTTAAAAAATGGAATTATGTGTGGGAATATTAGTAAAGAGGGGCATACAAGTGAAGAGTGCTACAAACTAGTTAGTTACCCAATTGGGAACCAACTTCATAGAAAGTATAAACCACCAATTCAAAGAGTAAATGCATTCAGAACTGTCAACATGACTCAAGCATCATCTACTGCATCAGTTCTCCAAGACAATCAGTTTGGGTCTTCAACACCAGCAAATTCAGCAGCTGCAAACGAGAATGATTTGGCTATGAAGGCTATAATGGATCAATTGCATAATCAACTCAATCAAATGATGCTTCTAATGCAGCAGAACACCAAAGATGCTAATGGCAGGGATACTTTTAGTTGAGCAGGTACACCTAAACTCGTAATCTCACGTATTACCTGCAGTACTTGTAGGCTTATAGGATCTATCATGCTAAATCAAATTTATACCTTTGGGTACTAGATAGTGGTGCCACATATCACATCTGCATAACCTTAACATCAATGCCTAACACCAGACTATGCAAATACCCAATCTATGCCACACTCCCAAATGGGCAACAAACACAAGTCAGGCACATTGGTTTAGTCTACATAAATGCATCCATCACACTACATGATGTCTTATATATCCCATCATTTTCATCTAACTTACTCTCAGTTTGCAAATTAGACACGCAATTACCTTTATATGTCATATTCACACCATTTTCATGCTACTTTCAGGACCAACACCAGAGGATTGCTCATGACACCCTCTGTAATGGTCTATGCATCATCCAACAAGAGAAGTCCACCCTCACAGTTAATTACACTTTAAACCAGCAACTGCAACTTTCACCTTTGGCATGCTAGGCTTGGGCATCCTTCTTACAATGTATTACAACAAATATAGTTACTTTCAAATGTACAATACCTTCAGACTCATGTACTATCTGTCCGTTAGCTAGACAACATGCTTCATCTTTTCAAATTAATGAATCTCATGCATCAGCTTTGTTTGAACTAATTCACATTGATGTATGGGGTCCCTACAAGCACACCTTAGTTCACATCTACGAATATTTTTTAACAATTTTTGATGACTATTCAAGAGCCGCTTGGACTTATTTGATGCCAACCAAACATCATACAATATCGCACATCAAAATGTTCCATTCATTTGTAGAAAAACACTTCAACACAAAGTTAAAAACAACTAGGAGTGATAATGGGTCAGAATTCATAAATCAATCTTTGACTGACTTTTTCAACAACAAGGCATAATCCACCAAACTTCGTGTCCATACACCCCACAACAGAATGCAAGGGCGGAAAGAAAACATAGACACCTACTTGAGGTAGCAAGAGTCATAAGATTCCAAGCAAATTTCCCAATCCATTTATGCGGATATTGTATTTTAGCAACTACCTATCTCATAAATAGATTATCCTGTGAACCACTTCACAACAAAAGTACCTATGAACTCTTTCACAAAGCACCACCACCAATGTCTCACCTTAAAGTTATTGGATGCCAAGCCCATGCCTACCACCATACACCAGACAAATTTGTTTCAAGATCTACAGCTTCAGTCTTACTTGGATATCCTACGACACAAAAAGGGTATCTTTTGTATTACACACAAACACACAAAACCTTTGTAAGCAGACATGTCCATTTCAATGAATCCATATTTCTGTTTCATCACAAAGCCTCCAAAACTTCACCCACTCTAACCTCCACACCTTCTGATTTCCATTATATCCCAAATACTACTTCTGCAACCAACCATGACATACCAAACAATACTCCACTCACCAATGCATCATCACCAGAAACCATTACAACATCAATTTAACCTCCTGAATCCCCTAAATCACCTACACCAATTGGGAAAACCACACACTCACCAGCTCAGACTGTACCAACACTGCAACTCCATCATCACTAGAACTAAACCACAACTCATCAATAGCACAGACCCCCACAATACCATCACCACCTCCACCACCAACATAATCTACAAGACAACCTACCATCCCACTAAAATTCAAAGACTTTCATTATAAACTCCCTAAAACCAAATACACCATTCAGTCACTCATCAAATACCACGATTCAAAATACATAAACTATCATAACATTGCATTACCCACAAACTGAAACTTAATTAATACAATTAACAACATTGTGGAACCATAATCATACACCCAAGTAGTAAAATATTCTAGATGGATAGATGCTATGTCTAAAGAACTGGAGGCACTGGAAGCTAACAAGACTTGGATTGTTACATCACTGCCATCAAACAAGATACCCATTAGCTGCAAGCGGGTCTTCCAAATCAAGTGCAACTCAAATGGTTCAATAAGAGGTTCAAGGCAAGATTAGTGGCAAAAGGTTTCTCATAGAAGGAAGGGACATACTACAATGAGACTTTTGCTCATGTTGCTAAAATGATCACTGTTAGAACTTTTCTAGCTACTGGTGTTCACCAAAACTGGAACATTTCTCAGTTAGAAATCAACAATGCCTTCTTACATGAGGATTTACATGAAGAGGTCTACATGACTCTTCCACAAGGTTACAAGCCAAACACAAAAATACCACATTTTGTCTGCAAATTACAAAATATATGGTTTAAAGCAAGCTAAGAGACAATGGTTAACAAAAAACACTACCCTTTTACTCAATTTGGGATTCAAACAGAGCTAGCAGACACATCTCTATTGACTTACACAAAAAATGGTGACTTCCTGGATTTGGTAATCTATGTTGATGATATCCTTCTGGATGGTAACAATGACCATCTCATTACTCACTTCAAGCAACAACTGGACTCAGAATTCCGCATCAAAGAATTAGGAAACCTTAATTATTATCTTGGTATTGAGTTTCTCAGAAACAACAAAGGCATCACCATGACACAAAGGAAGTATGCACTTGAACTTATTCACATTGTTGAAGTACTTGACCTCAAGCATTCTCACATACCTATTGATCCCAACATCAAGCTTAATGATGTGGATGGTGATTCTTTACCAGATGCATCTCTTCATAGAACTTTGGTGGGAAAGCTACTTTATCTAACTATTATCAGGTCTGGTATAACCTATGTTGCACATTGTCTAAGCCAATTCAGTCATGCCCCAAGAACACCACACTTTGATGCTTTGATCAAAGTGGTGAGATACATCAAGTTGTGCACTGGTCAAGGTCTCTACTTCCCAATCAATTCCTCTCTACAACTAAAGGCCTACTTTGACAGTGATTAGGCAAATTTTCCAATCACTAGGTGATCAATCACTGGATTTTGCATCCTTTTGGGCTCATGTCTGATTTCTTGGCAGTCCAAAAAGCAAACAGTTGTCTCAAAGAGCTCTACTGAAGCAGAATATAGAGCTTTAGCTGACTCCACTTGTGAGATTACTTGGTTGCAGAGTCTTCTCATGGATCTTCAAGTACCCACTACAAAGCCAGTCTTCATCATGTGTGACAACCAATCCTCTATTGCCTTGGATTCTAACCATGTCGAGCATGACATAACCAAACACATAAAGATTAGTTATCACCTTGTTAGGCACAAATCAAAGCTGGAATTATTTGTCCCACCTTCATCTCCTCAAATGCCCCAACATGAAAATGTTCTCACTAAGAGATTGAGCCCATCTCCTTTCCAAGCTTGTATTTCCAAGTTTGGCATGTGTGATCCATACACACTACCAACTTACAGGGGGGTAATGGACATATTGTTAACACAATCATGTTGTCCACAAATTACCATCAACACAAGAAGTGTTTACAAAAGTGTGAAGAAATGTAGAGTAAGCAAACGTTCTTAGTTTTGTAGCTAGTTTGTAAGTTTAGCAGCTAGTTTATAGTTTAGTCAACGTGGGTTAAACAAGTAAGGTTTGAATAACTGCTTTCTCGCCATTCTGTGTTTCTTCTTAGTAAGAGTTGTATAAGTAGGATTTGATGTGTAATTGTTCAGTTTAGTTGAGTTTAATAAAATTTCTCTCCATTTTTAATAATTTTTCAGTTACAATGGTCATCACTATACTTAGGATCATAAATAGAATAAAAAGAGTGCCTGTCAGTTAACTAGTGTGCTCTTCACGTCACATTTTATTCATTTTACTTCTTTAGGAACATATTTTGTTTGGTTCATCATGTCTAAAAATATCATCAAATTATTTATATGAAACATTATTGTCCTTAGGAATATCCGAAATTTTAATATCACAAGCTTAACCTTGAGAGTACGTATATGATCTTTAGTAACGTTTTAAATTCTTTGACTCGGCCAGTTGAACCAGTTAGATCGAGAACAGATGTATTACCAGACTATCAAAATTTGGTTTCGAGAAAGAATTTGTTAAGCCCTAAACCCAAAACTCAGTAAAACTGATTTCAAGGCATTGATCTTTAGCAGCTAATGCAACACAAGTAAATGAAGCATTAGGGGTTCAATTCTCATATAGTGGAAGCGTGAAGAAAGCTCCACGTGGGACAACACATGGTCCCTTGTCATGACACGTATACACCTATGTGGCACTTTCGATGACATCACTCTTGGAAAACTCCTTTGCTTTTTTTCAAGATTAAAATCTCCAATTTCTAAGTAATTAATTTCACAAAAAGAGTTACCAAGATTAATAGTCTTTGCTTGATCGATTCTTGTTACACTATAGATTCTAGGTTACTTGGACACTTTCTCAACCACCATCTCCCAACATCACTCCCCTCACCAACATCAAGTCATTCATTGCATCTTAATCTAACTTGAGATCCTTTAAGTTCGAAATTTTCATAAAACTGATTATAGCATATAGTTGTATTAGTTGTTGATGATGATCTCATATTGGTTTGTTCTCTTTCGGTATATATATGCAATGTGTTATCACAACTAGTACTAGTCATGCAAATAAGGTAACATAACGAACCCGTTTAAATATAAAACATGTCTAGTTACAATTTTATAATTACAGCATTAGCTAGTCACGTTAAGTTGCATGATGCGAGCTAGCACACCAACCCAAATGCATGTTATTAGTAGTTATCCGTATTTAATTTTGCAAGCAAAAGAAGAAATGTGACATAAGCACTAAATTATATTGGTTCATCTTGCGAATTTTTTTTACGTAGTGTAAAATTATGTCAAATATACTGATTTTTTAAAAATAAACACGATCTTTAATTTTTCAGTTGCGATTTGCTATATTTTTCGTAAAATGAACCTGATAACTCGTAATCCTGGTCCGTCACTGGTCACTCATACCTAAGAACAACACATTTCACTTGTCACCAATCTATCTAAGTTGACATCACTAAATCTTTGTAACAATAACAAACGCCTAAAAAATATAAAACAATCTATTTTCTAGAGAGAGAATGTTATGTGTACAGTTTACAGTGTGTGTATGAGTTTGAAGGTTTTGCATGAGATTGAGCAATGAGCCTTTGGGTAACAGCTGCGCGTAAACCATGCAGCATGTATCATCAGCCACGCATTTCCCCAAACTCAAATCGTGTCACTCATCCACACACTCTCTCACACACTCACACATATATAAATTCCCTACAAAAACCTTAAAAACCATAATATTAATATTCCTTCTTTCAGTTTAATATAAACAAAAACAACCTAAACTATGACAAATACATCAACACCTATAGAAGAAAAATTCTCAGATTTTTACGAAAAATGGGTTAGTCAACTTGAAGAGTATCTAAGGTTTCTTGTACAAGACTACTCTCATGATTCAGATTATGAAAATCTAGTAGCAAAGCTGACAACCCATCACAAGAATTACTATAGATTCAAATGGGCTGCAGCCCATGAAGATGTTTGTGCTTTTTTTACTCCAGTCTGGCTAACGCCGTTAGAAAACGCGTACCTTTGGGTTACCGGGTGGAAACCCTCAACTGTATTTCGTTTTCTAACGGCGTTAGAGGACTTGAGTGAAGAACAAGTTAGAAAAATTGAAGGGTTGAGAGTTAAGATTAAGATGGAAGAGCAAAAAGTGGAGAGAGAAATGGAGAGACAACAAGTTAGTATGGCCGATAGACGAACCGTTGAGATTGTGACATGTGGTGGCGCTGACGTGGCTGCGGTGTTAACCGGTTTACAAAGAGTTATGAAAATGGGAGATTGTGTTAGGCTTAAAACATTGAAAGGTTTGTTGGATTTGATGAATCCTAAACAAAGTGTTGAATTGTTGGCTGCTCAAGCTATGTTTCATGTTCAGTTAAGGAAGTGGGGTAAAAAAATGTGAGTTTTTGTATTGGATTAGTTTTAAGGATTTTGTTGATTTTAGTGGCAAATGTTAGTTTGTAGGAGTAGTTCATTAACTTAGGTTTGTAATTTTGTACTTGTTTTTGTATCTTTTCCTTGATTTGAATTTGTGGTTTGAAATTAAGTCGATAAATAGACCATCAAACTTGCATGTACATGTATATATGTGTATGTAATAGAGAAGGGTTATTACGACATATGACAAGGGTTTCTATTTTTGTTGATTCTTTTAGCCTTGTGTATGTGTTTAGAGAGGTAGCTGCATTGGAACCCAATGACATTTATTGGGTTGACACCTTCAGCGTCATTTCATCAATAACGCACTAATAACTACTAAAACATCTTTTCAACAAAAAAATAATAATAATATTGATGCCTGTAGGTCTTGAAAAAACCATACAAAAAATAACTAACAAAAAAGAGAAAAAAGAAAAAAATAAAATAAATAAAAAATCCAACGCCCGTTGGTGGGCTGGCTAAAGACGAACGGCGTCGCCAGAATGGCGGCACTATTCGTGCGTTTTTTTGAACGGCGGACCAACAACGGGTACACCGTGTAGTCTTAGTCCATATATGCTGGTAGCATTTGCGAGTTATTTAAGTTTATGGCTTGAATTATGGAGTTTTGATGGATATAGTTGAGCCTGCATATGTCAAGAAAGAAGACTCGAATTTTCTTATATTTGGAACTATTGTTTACAGTATATACAAAAAAATTTGGTCAAAGCTATAAGATGGAGTTTGAACTTGGTCTAATTATAATAACATACACAAGATGAGCTCAAGTTCAACTTGGTTCATTGTACCTTAACTTAAGGACAAGTGTGCTCGCATTTTATAATTTTGAGAACATGGAAATAGGGGTGAGCGAAAAAACCGTAAAGACCGAATAAACCGAAAACCGAAAATAACCGAACCAAACTAATAACCGAATCGAATTTGCTAAAATCGAACCGAACCGAACTACTAATTCGGTTCTCGGTTTGGATATGGGTTTGGCAGTTTAAACCGAAAACCAAACCGAAAACCGAATTAATATAAATATATATATATATATTTTTTATATTTATATATTTTTATGTATATTTATATATAAATAAATACTATTAAAATGTTACGGAGTATCATAATATAATAAAACACTTTTTATGCTTGAAATACAATTTTTTGTTAAATATCTATGTAATTATTATTATTTTTTTTTTAAATAGTATAATTCGGGTTATTTGGGTCAACCCAAGAACCGAACCGAATTAGAATTCAACCGAACCAAACCGAAAACCGAATTTAAATTTGGTTTGGTTCGGTTCTCGGATTGACCTAAAATTTTTTTTAACCGAATTAACCGAACCGAACTAACCGAACAACCCGATGACAGAACCGACCAACACCCCTAACCCAAGAACCGAACCGAATTAGAATTCAACCGAACCGAACCGAAAACCGAATTTGAATTTGGTTCGGTTCGGTTCTCGGGTTGACCTAAAAATCTTTTTTAACCGAATTAACCAAACCGAACTAACCGAAAAACCCAATAACCGAACCGATCAACACCCTAGTATTGGTATTGGCAAAAACTTTTACAGTAGCATTTTATAGTCCAAAGTATCTGGCCTGGTGAAAAAACGTAATGGGCCTACCTTGCATGCTTGGGAAGATGGGCTACATGTGTCAGAAAAAAGATTGGCCCTAACTTATGCTTCATTTGGTAACCCAAGATTGACCCTAACTTAATAACCCACTAGCTTTTGCATACTTGGTCTAGGGGTGTTGATCGGTTCGGTTATCGGTTTGTTCGGTTTGTTTGGTTCGGTTAATTCAGTTAAAAAAAAATTTAGGTCAACCCGAGAACCTAACCGAACCAAATTCAAATTTGGTTTTCGGTTCGGTTTGGTTGAATTCTAATTCGGCTCGGTTTTTGGGTTTACCCGAATAACCCGAATTTCACTGAAAAAATTAATAATTACATAAATATTTAGGAAAAAAATATATTTCAAGCATAAAGTGTTTTATTATATTATGATAATCTTTTAATAGTATTTATTTATATATAAATATACATAAAAATATATAAATATATATATAAATATATAAAATATATATATATTTATATGAATTAGGTTTTCGGTTCGGTTTTTGGTTCAAACTGCCAAACTCATAACCAACCCGAGAACCGAATTAGTAGTTCGGTTCGGTTCGGTTTTAGCAAATTCGGTTCGGTTATTAGTTCGGTTCGGTTCGGTTTCGGTTTTCGGTTTATTCAGTCTTTTCGGTTTTTTCGCTCACCCCTAACTTGGTCTATTGTATACTTGGTCCAAATAGTAACTCCCTCAACATACAAATGTTTCTAGGGGTGGCGGTTATAGGTAATTCGATCTATTCAGTTCAGTTGGTTCGATTAATCTTTTTTGGATAAAATAAAAAATAGAATCGAACCGAATTCAAATTAGATTAAACAGAACTGAAAACCGAATTTGAATTCGGTTCGATTTTCATGTTGACCCAAATAACCAAGTTACATATATAATTTATATTTTTTGCTTCTAATAATATAGATTGAAACTGGCAAAATTAACGTCATAGAAAATGTGTATTTTTTCGAATTTATGTCTCATTGTAATTTTGCTGTTTTCTGTGAATAGCATATCATCAAAACTCAAATACTCACATTATTGCATTATTTTTTAAGTACTCGATAAGATTACTGAAAAGGAAACCATCAAATTCAAAATAGATAACGTGTTTTCCTATTCTACCTCGTAAAATACATGAAGTACGAAATACAAAGAAAAAAGACAGATGCATGTCATTTTCTATTAAGTAAACCAATACAACTTAAATACTCAACTATATATGTTGTCCATGTGGTTATTAGAAAACTTTCGATATTAGATTAACGGTTGGAAAATAGACACATGCATGATAATAACTTATTTTAACATAATAAAATATCGAAAAAGAGTGACAAATATCTAGACGATAGATAATTTAGGCTTGTTCTAGTTATTGATATTTTTCGTGCGTTTTTCTTGTTCTTTGAAACTACTTTTAACTTGGTGAAAAAGTCCTAAAGAATAATACACCAAATGTTGATGTGGTTGTGATTTCACTTCTTGTCACCTTTCTGGCGTCTCTTTTTTTCTAAAAAGTTTTTTACGCAATATATTATTTTAAAAGATGTTTAAGTACATAGGATAGGATGCGAGTGAATCTGGCATCTCTGCCTGTTGTATAAGCGATAAAACAACATAACAAAACACTATCATTCTAATTAGAAGGAAACAATTGACTACCCACTAGAATACATTTAACTCAATACCAAATATAAACTAACGTCTAATTTGACTACAAATATTAATATCTAACACATCACAGAATGTCAGCTGTTCTTCGGTTAAATCTTCAAGTTCACAGTCATCATATGGATCTTCATCATAAACCTCTTTCCAACGTGTTGGAAATGTATATATTTACAAACATGTGAATGTCCGGATTCGAACTCGTGACCACGGAATTGCACACATTAGCGAATGAGAATTAAAGTTAATAATTAATGTTTATGTTTACGATTAATTATTGCACATTAAGTCCGGTTAACGATCGTTAAGTATTTAACGGAAAAATGACTAACGACCGTTAAAATGAAAAGAGAAGGACTAGAAATGGAAGACTTGGAAAAAAGTTATGGGTTCTCTTTGGGCTTGTCTACATGGCCGGCCAAAGGGTAATGGGTTTCAACCCAATACCTAACTTGTTCCCAAAGTTTCCCTACTAGTATATAAAGAGGGTTAGGTTCTAGGGTTTCATACACTTGTGCATTGAATTAACCCTAGATCTCTCCTCTCCTCTCTCTAGTCTAATATTCGGCCAAGCACCCCATTTGTAAGGGAGTTTGGTTTCGTTTTTCTTAAACGAGGACTTGTGTTAGATCTAGCAATCGCTTGATTCGTTGGTTAATTCGTGTGTACAAGAACGTGGTTGTAAGACATTATTCTTACACAAATTAGTACTTCTTTGTTTTGGTTTGCTCAAGAGGTCTAGCATTCGCAAGAGGTACGTTACGCATACTTTCAGTTAATTATTTATTTGTTATGATCTTAAGTCTTCCGCTGTGTACTCTTGATGTCTATAAGTTTATTGTATGTTTTATTTATTATAAACTCAACAGTGGCATCACGAGCCTTGTATAACAAGTAATTAATTACTGAAACACATAATTAAAATAAACATGAATGTGTTATTATTTGTATGCTTAGATCTAGGGTTTGCAAAACCTAAACCCTAATTTTGAGGGGGTGCATTTATTTTGGTGCCCTAATTAGGGTTTTGTAAACTATTGTTTTAATTGGATTAGAAACCCTAAGATGCATGCAACTTTATGTGTATATGCGTAACTTTGATTTAATTGCATTAATTGTTAAGTGTAATTTTATGTCCATGATAATTATCTGCATGTTTTATCATGGATCTGCTTTTATTGTATGTCTTTCTTGTTTAAGTGATATACACTAAATTATGATATATCTAAAATTGGGGAAGACCTCAATAATTATTAATTTAATCAATTATGTGCTATGTGGTATATATTTAATTTTGACTTACGCAATCGATGAATCGATGGATGTGGCTCACTTTGTACATAGATGAAAAAGGGTGAAAGTCTTAATTAAATGTATACATATTGACAGATCTAGAATTGGTTATTAATAGGTTTTATCAAAACCGTTTGCATGTGGCTATTTGATATGCATGACTTTTATTTGTTATGCATTCATTGTTTATTTGTTTATTTTTATAAATACTTGCTTGTTTGTTATGTGTAACAAGGGTATTTTTACAAGAAAAATAAACTGACCTAAACAATGGTGAAACATGTATTTTTAAGAATAGTAATCATAATCGTTTAATTGATTGATGACTTTGGTACAAATGGTCTGAAAGGCTCACCCATGAGAATAAACTAATAAAAGGGGTTTAAAGAAGTGCGCACAGTCACACTGAAAGGATTTCTAAGGTTGTGCTTTAGCGCGTACCTGGTCCTCTGCCCTCTGTAAGTTCGAGTGGAGCTACTTAGTAAGCCATTAAATGTGCAAGCTCATCTTAAGGGCGAATTAGTTTTAATTCCATGCGCCACTTCGGTGGTAATTATCCGAAACACTAAGTGTTTACACTTATGCAAAAGTACGGTATAATGGATGATAATTAACACTAAATTCCTTGATTGGTGAACCCAATACCTCAATTAAAGTTTGATGATGAAAAGCTTATACATTAAAACAAGATATAAATGTTTTAATAAAAACTATGCTATAAAGATGAATGCATGACATCTTTGTACATATTTGATTTAACATCAAAACTATTATCCTTTAATTTAAGTTATATGCCATACAACGAAACGGAAACACCTAAGATTACTTTTTATTTGCGTGAGATCGTGACTTAGATCGTAATCAAAGGGTAAAATGTCCACGTGTCGTGAGAGCGGGCATGGACGATTTTGCAGTTTCTTAAGTTGGACAACTTAATTGAGTTTTGTAGTGAGAGCTGGCAACTCAAGGTATAAGATGGGATGAAACATGTTTACATGGCGATTGATATTGGCTATATGTAAATCCCATAAATCTAGGAATTGCAATTGAAATTGGCAATTGAGCAATAGCTCTACCATTTTGTATAAGGTTCATTACTAGCAGATCAACTGATGTGATGAAATTATGACAATTTGGATCCTAGTTTTCAATAATAATTAATTGGTTATATGAATATGAACCTTGTGTATTTAATTGTTTATTGAAAAGGTTAATTATCGAAAATACTAAAATTGAATTTTGTAATTCTTTTGAATGTATAAATGCAACATTTAACCGTAAACGTGGTTTAGTCTTTGATTAGTAAATTGATCCAATTCTAGCTTTCAAACAAATGTTTGATCGAGAATAATTTACTGATAAGACAAACGAAGTCTCTTTTCCATGAGAGAAGCATGAGACTCAATCCTATTCCTTTTCATGAATGAGAAAGGTATAATAGGAACATTTGAATTGTCTAAATTCTAATGTAACTCTTAGCAATGAATTGCACATCTTATTTTCCATAAAGATTTCATTACCCTCATTTGGTGAATGAATCCTTTGTAACAACATGAATGTTGGTTAACTGGAAAACATGTATATGAGTTACTAGATTAGAAGCTAGACTAATTACCGCAAAAATTGGTAAAAGGCAAACTAGCATATTTTTATCTAGTTGTTTTGCTTTAGCCTTTAAGGGTACTACATACCAGTATGGGGAAGGTAGGCCTGTTAAGGAAGAAATTGCATACCAAATTTTTCGAGTTAATAACATTGATGGATATTCCATTATTCATAGAGTAGAATACACCTTTTAGTACCCTAGTAATGATTACGTATGGTTCTTTAAAGGTGTAGGAAAGTAAATAGCAAGCAAGTTGTTTTCACTGGTTATGCAACACTTACAATGTTGTCAGATTCAGTGGGAGCATTTGTGTTGCATTACTGAATAAGAAGTTGTTTTAATGATTTCTAATTCAGTGGGAGCTACAAGCCTTATTTCCTGTGTAGTAACCCAGATTATCTTCAAAGATAATTACTTTCCAATTGTAGACACTTATGTTTTTAAGGATAGTCGTGTACGTTTCCTTACTAAACAATATAGTTCTACATCTACTTGTTATATCTATGACACAAATCATATTAATCAAATAAACGAACGTGTATCATGTTGTTTATATGCTACATGATGTTGTTCCATGCACAAGTGGGAGAAATCTTATTGTGTGCAAGGTACAACACATATTAATATGATTTAAAAGAATTCTCTTGACTGTAAAGTAAGAGAATAACGTTCTAATAGGAAGTATACATTTATATATGTATGATTGCCCTATTAAGAACATGTGTCAAGATGATAACAAAGACTACTTTATTTTAAATATTTATGTCATTCAATATTTAAGAAACACTTGTAGTTACAATTTATGTTACGTGAGAACGTGAACTAGATTGTAGCCCAAGGTAAAATATCCACGTGTCGTGAGAACGAGCATGGATGATTCTGCAGTTTCTTACATGGAACATTTCATGGAATGACATAATTAAATGAAGTAATCTAATACTACCTTGAATTTGAGTATTCGTTGAATGACTTAAATATATGTAGTAAATATTAACTTGAAATATGAATTGAAACCCGATGTGGTGTTCATAATTACTTTAATTATAAATGTTTATGATTTTGTAAAGTCACAAACATGAAGTCTTTTAATACAAGACTTACAATATAAAGTAAGACGTTAACTTGCTATGTTTTAAGACATATGCATGAAGTCAATGAGTTGATCAATGACTTATAACGTATAGTGGGATTATAACTAATATGTCTTTTGACTTTGTTAAAAAATATTTGTGTTATAATACATGCAATTGACTTGGTAATTCTATTGTACCATTAAGTTTTACTTTGTTGGTAAATAGGTAAGCCAAAGAGTAGATGGTTATCTAAAATATTGTTAGATTTTCTTACAATATTAATTCTAAGGAAATACCATAGTTTTATGGTATGTTCTGTTAGAAGAATCAAAATCTGTTGGCATTATTTTATTCAAGATAACTATAGTTTCTTTCAAAAGTTATCAAGGTTAGTAGATTCAGTATAGATTGAATATACTCAATAAGACTCCAACCTAGAAGATTAATAAGACACCATTTGTTTATGGAATGTGATGAATCACATTAAGTCTTATAAATGAAGTTCTGAATTTGTTAAACTACTTATAGAGTGAGTTGTAACAAACTAATGTTAGGAACTGTCAATGTTTTTTGTAATATCCCAAAAGAGAACAATGTATTGTTGCTCTACTTGCTAAACTATTTAAAGGTAATCTTTAAATTGTTAAAGGCAAGTGAGAGTTTTGTTTAAATCTTGAAAGATTAAATTGCAAAATACACAATCTTCTAAAACACACTAGCAAATCATGATGAGGCTACATGTAAATGATAGACCTCAATATGATGGAATTGTCATTCATATATCCGCAAGGATATCTCAGATATTTAATATGCTGAGGAATATGAGTTACAGGATCATGGTAAGCCTGTTAATCAAAATGATAAATTTACCAAATGTTGAATTGTGGAAAATCAATCATACTATGAATGTAGAGATGCTGTCCATAAAGATAATCAACTTTAGATACTTGGTTTATCTTAAGAATGAAAATGAGTTTCTTCAAAGGATGGAAACCCTAGTGGTTTAAATCTTTGTGTAGAAATCATATGGACAATATTGTACATGTATTTAATGTATGTCTAGTGATAATAATATCAATCATACTTAAGCAATTAACTATGATTGAATATTCTTTCCTATATACATTAAATAGAAGTATAAAGATTATAATTGTCATACTTAGTTTCATTGATATGAAATTTTGACAATGAATGTCATAACTCTTTGTTGTAAAATTACTTTTGCGAGGACGATGAGTAATACAAAGAAGTTTCATGAATTCAAATAATCCTTGGATATGTACAAACTGCAAGAATCCATGAATGGATATATGCAAGCATTTAAGAGATGTTTCTTATATTTAATATTAAATCCATGTTTGATTTAATAATTAAAATAAGATAGCTCATAAGTATTCCTAAAAGCTAGTGGGAGTATTATTTTTATTTTTAAAATCTTATATGTTGTATGGACAACTACATTCCACTTAAATTAAGTTTTAGTTGGGAATGAAACTTCGTTTGTAAGATTTGGAAATAATATATACAACTTTAGAATATATGTTTATTATTATTATAAACATATGCGGTAAATAAATGAGCCAAATAGAACATAATGAATACATATCTTTGACAAGATAGATGAGATCTTAAAGTTTAACTTGAAGATTCATCATCAACATCATGTTGTGTATAAAGTTGTTGTGTCATGCTTGATTACAAGATGATTTGACAACATTGAAAGTGGTTAGTGTAATAAATATTTTAAAGGAATATGTTTGGATTTATAATCACATTCCACAATCTGGAGATGCTCCTAGATTCTATGGATGATTATATAACAATTGTTTCATAATTGTCATTG
This sequence comes from Chrysanthemum makinoi, assembly GCA_910596185.1. NCBI lineage: Eukaryota > Viridiplantae > Streptophyta > Magnoliopsida > Asterales > Asteraceae > Chrysanthemum > Chrysanthemum makinoi. The sequence goes on along the minus strand of OU343223.1, from coordinate 26,256,900 downwards.
CCAACAAACTTGAGTTTTGGTAGGCACCAACATTACACTAGAACTGTTCAAAAGTTTACGGATATTTAAAGAGCATATTGTTGTGCACAATGATGCTAGTATAATTGAGATGACACTCAATTCTAGTCACGATATCCTTGATGATGACCATGTTGACTAGTTACGCTCAACTAAGAGCATAGTTGCATTATACATTAAAGAATAAAGAATACTTTAAACTTTAAAAGTTTTGAAAGATGATTGTCATATAAAGGTGGTTCAGGTTATCATGCACCTTATGGAATGATATGACAATATCAAGATATGTGTAAACATATACAAGAAATTCACTTATTGAATTCTTGAAATAAGTATTCTCAAAATTCCTATAGATCAAAGTTAGTTGAAATTATGCCTTGTCGACAAGTATGAGATGCATGACTTGTAACAAAATTCATTAACTAAGAATTATCATGCATTGATCTATTTAGTATTTGGATAAAAGGATATTGTAAACATTATTATTGAAATGAAATAAAGTATTTTGTTATGTTTATTATTCATTTATTATGATGTTATCCTATATTTGCATGTTTAAATCCTTGAATAACTTAAGTTATTCTAAATAGTCCGTTGTCAATCAATAACATGGGAATGATATTGAATTAAGACAAATCTGAGTATTAGTTAGAATATACTTGAAAGTATATTGATGCGTAGCATGACTAATTTCAGATGATATTCAATGTATTGAGTATAGGACTTATCCCACCCGCATGATAATACTTTATGGATCTTTGTCATTAAGTATATCATGGATATTTATCCTCTGACTTGAGATACAAGAGATATGTCATGGATGTAGTGCATTTTTGTGAAGCAATCTAACGCTACACGTAACTGGTAGTTATAAGGGTTGTTTTCAGAAGTGTTGCGAAATTTATGAATCGTGCTTGTAGTCAAAATGGGATTTGTTTCCTTCAAATTTATTTTGAAGTATAATACTGCTGGGCCCCTCGTAGGATTGTTAAGATGTTTGTATGGCCATACCCAAGGTCTTCTGTTCAGAAGAATTGGTAATCTTAATAAATCATATAAAGCGAGAAACAGAATAGTTAATTAAAAAATGAGTGAGATCCATATTCTTATTAACATGGTATTAGAAACAAAAGGATGAATATGATGATGAATCATCAAATTTGGTTTTTTCTCCAGAAAACCATACACGAGTTGTACCGGGGACATTGACGTGTTGCTAGACGCTAACCAATGTCATTTCACGTTTTGTAAACATATCCAAGTGGGAGCTGTTGGAAATGTATATATTTACAAAAATGTGAATGTCCGGATTCGAACTCGTGACCACGGGATTGCACACATTAGCGAATGAGAATTAAAGTTAATAATTAATGTTTATGTTTACGATTAATTATTGCACATTAAGTCCGGTTAACGATCGTTAAGTATTTAACGGAAAAATGACTAACGACCGTTAAAATGAAAAGAGAAGGACTAGAAATGGAAGACTTGGAAAAAGTTATAGGTTTCTCTTTGGGCTTGTCTACATGGCCGGCCAAAGGGTAATGTGTTTCAACCCAATACCTAACTTGTTCCCAAAGTTTCCCTACTAGTATATAAAGAGGGTTAGGTTCTAGGGTTTCATACACTTGTGCATTGAATTAACCCTAGATCTCTCCTCTCTCTCTCTAGTCATATTCGGCCAAGCACCCCATTTGTAAGGGAGTTTGGTTTCGTTTTTCTTAAACGAGGACTTGTGTTAGATCTAGCAATCGCTTGATTCGTTGGTTAATTCGTGTGTACAAGAACGTGGTTGTAAGACATTATTCTTACACAAATTAGTACTTCTTTGTTTTGGTTTGCTCAAGAGGTCTAGCATTCGTAAGAGGTACGTTACGCATACTTTCAGTTAATTATTTATTTGTTATGATCTTAAGTCTTCCGCTGTGTACTCTTGATGTCTATAAGTTTATTGTATGTTTTATTTATTATAAACTCAACACAACGCTCATACAGGCTCTTGTTCCTAATACCACTTTCACCATTTGAATTTTTTGAAGCCATGAAGTTCGCAATTTCGTCATACACATCTTCCACGTCACTCTCACTTTCTTCAACAGCCTTTTCAATCGACTTCTCACCCTTATTAATATTACTACTACTAGTCTCTACCCGTTCAACACAAGGATGGCCGTAGGATCACTAGACGTCACAGAATCAGCCTTCCCCACATACCCCATTTGCTCCTACATCTTCATTATTTGCAACATAATTTAGAGCATCAAAGGGATTCGAAGTAACTACCTTAGTACTAGCCATATTTGAATTCTTCTTTGTGCCACTTGTACTAGACATATTCTTCTTTGACACAGGTTTATATACATGCTTAGTTGGTTTAAATTGAAATTTTGGACCAGTGTTGACTAGAGGGCCACGAACTGTCTTCTTGGGAGTATATTGAAAACCGCCATTTGATTCCATATTTTGCTTCTTACCTTCATCAACAACGTGTTTTGGATAAGTCATGCCATCATGACCAAACACCATACACACTCTACATCTAGGTGGTTTCCATTCATATTCCACTATAACAGTATGAAGCACATCACCACTACCCTCCAAACTCGGAATAGAAATAACCATGGTATCCTTAAGATCCCGATCAACTTTAATATCAATAAATCACGGGCATATTTCAAATGACTCCATGACTGCATGCAACTGCATGCACGTAGATCTAGTATAAGAGTCAAGCATAATCGGATTACCAAGTCTAATAGCCATTGCACTCAATCTGTCCTCAGTAAAAGCCACAATGGAAATGCCACAAAGTTTAAGCCAACAGGAACCGAGCACAAGTCTTATTTCAACAAATTGGCATTCGGTGTCAACTTCTTCAATATAATAGGAATGCATCGAATGAGAAAAGGTCCATTTTCCAACACTCTGTTCATTCGATCAACCGAAGAGAACTTGAAAACGATAAGCCTTTGAGTTCATCATGGCACGTACAATAACGTATTTCTTCCAGGTATCTCGAACATAATTTTCGACCATCGGGAAAACAACTCTCTTGCCCACGAAATAACCATATAAGGTATATTCAAATCTCGTGTGAACTTCCAAAACAGAGGATAAATGAACCTCAACTAATTCATTGGTCGGTTTACCCATGTCTAATGATCTGAAATTAACCTTACGCGTGCACGACTCATTACGAACCAAGCTAGCAAAAGATACGGGCGTAGGTTAGACAACCGGTTCAACTACCTGCTCAAACACATTATTTTCCAATTCTAAAGCCACATTAGTAATCACATGATTAAAAGTTCCCACTTTTTCAGCGTTACACCTCCTGATTAGTTGTATTTACCAGTTCTATAACAACAGTTACATGTTCTTGCGACTTCACACCAGAATCAAAGCAACTCATCCCAGGTTTTAAAGGTTACCCATCATCTCCCAATAACACAAGTTTACCTTCAAGCATTTGACGTTCAATATTACGAATCTTTGCATCTATAGAACTCGTGTACTCCTCATTTTCAATAACAGGTGAGTTAATCTTGGATGGGGAACCAACGACTTTCGAACCACTTGTCTCCTTCTCCCTATCCTTCTTACGTCCTCCCCCGTCCCTCCATAATCCATAAAACATTGCTTCATGACAACACCATATGCATAACCTTAGTATACTCAAAACCCTAGTATACTCGCAACCCAAGATCGATCGAAACCACCAATACTCCCAAACACACAATAACCAACAAACATATTAGAACACGAAACAAAATACGATCAGCCAAAGTAGCTTGTAGTAGTGGGTTGTAATTTCTAAATTTAGATCTCACTTTAGAGCTTATTAGCATAGCTTAATTAGGCCTTCATAGTCCCTTTTCTGCCCAACTGATCTGCTGCCACAGAAGCACATTTAGTGTTTTTTTCCACTTTCTCTTAGCTTATTTTGATAGTATTAGTTTGATTTAGGCTAGATGAAGTTTGGATGATTAGGTTTGCTTGATTTCCATTAGCTTAGGATTATTTAGTTTCCTCTAGCTTATTTTAATTTAGGAGAATTTGGTTTTGCTTTTATTAAATCTGTCATAGAACTGCTTATTTTAGCTTATTTTAGATCTTTAGTGTATAAGCTTTAACTATTTTTTGCTTTTTCAAATCTCTAGCTTTAATTTGTTTGCTTTAGTGATTTGTTAGGGCTAATTTGATATTATGAATATTTCACTTTATCTTCCAAGCTACATTTTAGTTACAGTTTTTGTTTTCTTAAATTAACAGACTGAATACAAGTGGGACCCAAGGCATGAAGATGATGTTTGGCGTGTGTTCAAAATAGTAGGAGCAAAGAGCTTGCGGAACTTTATGTGTAGAAAACTAGAAGGGGGGTTGAATAGTTTACCAATTAAAAACTTTGTTTTGAAACTTATTGTAAAGATCAATTGATATTGATCTTAGATATGTTAATGAAATATGCAAGCAATATGTAAGAAGTAAATAAGGAAAGAAATGATCAAACCACAACAAGTTGTTTATAGTGGTTCGGTCTACAAGGACTCTTTTTCCTTGCCCTACTCCACTCCTCGAGTCTCACACTCGAGAGTTTAACTTCACTAGTCAACAAGCTCCTTTCACCGGTGGAGAAAACCTTTACACTTCGCTTACACTATTTCCGACACTAAGCTAGATGTCGAGTTCTTTCCAAGGGTACAACCACTCCCACACACAACGTATTTTGAGGATTAAAATACTAACCACTCACACTCACAAGATTATGATGGTTTGATACAACAATGAAGTATGAATCAACACTAGATCATACAACACTAAACAAACAAGACTTCCAACTTCTCGTTGAAGCTTGAATATGACTTGATCTTCTTTGCTACAAAAGAGATCACTAATATGATATGAAACTGAGTTAGAAAGGTTAGAGAGAAGATATGTATGAGAGTATCTTAGAAAGGGATGAGAAACTACTTGGCTTGGCATTGCTATTTATAGCCAAAGTGGACAGGAGTGTCCACGGACCGCGGAACCCTTAAAAGGGTTTTGTACCATTTTGGTACCGCCAGTCTGACAGTCAAGATATCAAATCTTTGCTAAAGTCAACTCTATCTAAGTGAGATTGTGCAAGATATGAAGAGTACAAATCCACACAAAATATCTAATGAAATCTTCTAATGATTTCCATGATGCATTACATGATGTCATATGTTGTATTTCTATTATTAGAAATATGCAAGTACATAAGTAGTGTTTGGTTTTAAGAACCTAACACATTCTAAAATCTACTATCATACATAATGATTAGAGTCATATCAAGATGTTACTAATCATAAATGTAAATGCTTGAATGATGAATATATTGTTTGAAAAAGCTTGTTTTAATATCTATTAAACTTGACAAGCTTTAAGCTTTTATACAAATTAAATTTACTTTTGTCGTTAACAAAACTTAGGTAAAGATCAAAAATATAAATAACGTTTAATGACGATATTTGTATTAACAATCTCCCCTTTTGTTGAGGACAAAATATAAATTTTATTTTTATAAAAGATACAAAGTTTGTACAAGAGTTATAAAAATATTAGTTTTAGAACTTGAAAAGAGAATGGTAATGCAAGTGTATGATGTTTGACTATTTATGAAAGTCAAAGTATTCACTAGTTGATGCATGATGTTGACTTTTTAGAAAGTCAAAGTATGCAGTTTGACTTTTTTAGGAAAAGTCAAGTATTATCAATGAGGGTTCCTGTTTGACTTTTAGAAAGTTAAATGTATGCAGTTTGACTTTTTCAGAAAAGTCAAATATAAATAATTTCAAAGTTCTATATTTTCTCTCCCTTTTTGTCTCAACAAAAGAAGAGGCTATGCGGAATGTAATGAGCCCGAGCTATTATCTCCCCCTTAATTGGGTGCTTTAATGGGAAGATTCATGGATTGTGAAAATAAAGCTACAAAAAATGTTAGTAATAATGATCATTCACAAGCATTTCCAAACACTATGTAATGACACCAACAATATAATAAACAACATTCATTAGTTAAAATTTTTCATGAGTAAAGATCATGAAAAGAGAACACAATGATGTGTTTTTAGTACAAGAAAAAATTATCCTAAGAAAGTAAAGACTAGTCTAAAACCATCCTAAAGTGATGGTGGATGGGAAAGAGCGTTGAGACGCTCAAGGATGTGGTTGAGGATGAACCTCATTTCTTCTTGGAAGTCATGGACCATAACCCGGGTCCTTTCCACGGTTTGGCCCGTTTGCTCACAAGTTGAGCAACCATGCCTTGGAGGGTAGAATGTTTGGGGAGGTTGTGGTGGTGGAATGGTGGATGTGTTGGTGGTGTTAGGGAAGTTTGGAGTGGTCATGATGGAAGCAAGCAAAGCACTTTGCATTTGCATTGTCTCACTCAAGTGAGAGTCCACCATGCCTTTGAATTGGTGGAGGTTGTGGAGTTCGGTTTGAATCTCCTCTCTAGTGGGATTGGCATCCCACATACACTCCTCAATGTCCTCAAGATGAGGTGACATTGATGTGGGGAGTGAATGATCCCCATACAAGGGACCATGAATGTCTTTGTGAATGGGGTGGAAGAGAAGAGGTTTAGGCCCTAATGGGGTGTTTGGGTCAAGAGATGACCGAGGTGACTTATGAGCCATCCGCTCAATTGAGCCAAAGGATGGCAATGGTGGTGGATGATTTGGCCTAGGAGGCAAGTCATCCAAGTCCTCCAAGAAAGGATTGGGGGAGGTTGGTGGAGTGGAAAACAACTCCATGGGAATGAGAGTTGGAGACCTTGGTGAAGGTGGTGAGGGTGTTTTGGATGTTTGGATGGGTGCCGGTGGAGGTGAAGTTGGTGTTTTTGTTGGTGGTGGAGTGGTGATCACAATGTGTGATTGAGTAGGTGTGGCTAAGGTGAGGTTTGTATCATCTCGGATGGGAGATGAGATAGTGAGTGGAGAAGACTCGGATGAGGAGCTAAGGTGAACGAAGCAACAAGGCCTCACACTAATTCTAGCGGTCTTCTTGCAAGGTTTTGGAGATGATTTTGTCATTTTGACTTTGGTTTGTCTTTGCTAGATGATAGTAAGAATGAAGAAGGTGTGAGGATGATCATGGTAAAACCTCTTAATTTATAGAAGTGAAAAATCATGGAGAAATGTGTTTGATTTGATGTTAAGCCATTGAAGAGATGAGGTTCCTAATGATTTGGAAGTGGGTTGAATGCTAGTCATATCACCCAAGTCAAGCCATTCAAGAGAGATGGAGTGAAGAAGAAAAGATTTGCAATAAATGTGTTCTAGTGAGTGGAATTTCCTAATATTCAGATCACCCACGGATTTGAAGGTACCAAAAATTTGGTTCCTTCCTTTATGCAAAAGGGCTCCTTGGGTGGATTTTTCAAATTTTTGAATTTTGGTGGGAAATGGATTTCTTATATTCCTAAGTGAATTATACTAGTTCTAATAAGGGTATAAGCAAGTTAGGATTGATTTATAAGCATTGGATGGTAATTTGGAATCACGAAATAGTCGAAATTCAGAAAGTTACCTTAAGGATCCACGGTACCAAAATCATACACGGCCGGAACCCTAAAAAGGGTGCCGTTTGGTCCGCCTGTACAGGTACGGCGGTACCAATTTACATAATGGACGGTACCAAAATTTTGGTGCCGTCTGATCCGTGAAGTGCAGAAAAATGGACAGAGTTCGTTTTTAGGTGTCGGGGACTTTTCCGAAACCTGAAATTCTTCTCAAAACATGTTATACTAACCATTTCTAGTTAGGAAAAGCAGATAATATATATATAAACATAGTGGAACATGTATTTTGAGCAAGGCTTAATGATTTTCACATTATAGTGAAAATGGGTAAAATTTGATAGCAAACTTGCGCTATCCCCCTGCATGAAATTGTTAGCATTCACCATTGTTTCAGGTTATATTATCATCCTACATAATAAAAACAACAAAATTGTATCAAACATTAATGATAATGTATTGTTCCAAACGCTCCTTAAAAGTACCCTTATTTGTCCAACTTCTTGTAAATCTTGTTCATCATCCTACCAAGGCACTTGAACATTCCCTTAGTTTTCTTGAACTCAGCTGATTCATTCTCTATTTCGGGAAGAGACGCATAATACTCATGAGGCGGAAGACGAGAGCTTGGAAGACCATCCTCGGAGCTATTTGATGATGATGATGATGGAGTTGGAGGTTTTTCTCTCTTGCCTTTTGTCTTAGCAACTCGCGCATCACTCAAAGGTACAAAGATGTGAGGGATGAGCTCATAGTGAAGGTGCATCCCTTTTGGTGTTGGTGGAATTGGTGCAAAGTTTCTATAGAGACGGGTGAGGAGCATCCCGTATGGAAGAGCAACCGATCCTTGAGTTGGAATATCAATCATTCTCCTAGCTATGTAGTAGGCTAAATTGAATGGTTGACGGGTGGACAAGTTGTAGAGCATATGACAAAGGCAAGCGTTAATGTGATCCCTATTTCCTATGGTGCTAATGACGTTGGCTCTAAGTAGCTCCTCCCATTTCTTAAATTCGGGCTTAAGTTCATTTAGCTCCATTCCATATGGATCTCGGTTTACTTCTTTTCCCTTTCGGGTAACTCGGGTTGTATCACCTTTTGGGTTAAAAAGGTGTTCACGGATGACATCCTTGTCGGCCAAACGGGTTTGGTAGGGTAGAGAGCGGTCATTGATAGCATCAAGAGCGGTGAGTGACCATTTATCCGAGTAGAGACAAGTTCCTCGGTTGGGAATTCCTAGCACTTGAGCAAAGTTGGCTAAGGTGATGGTGTAGTCGTTTTGATTAATTCTAAACCTAAGACAAAATTCATCATCGTCTTCATCACTAAAACCGGTCACACTAGCATAGAATTCTAACACAAACCTAGGACAAATTGGTTCATCGATGTCAAGAAGACAATCGAATTGAATGGCGGCTAGTTCTTCACGGAGATTTGTGTTTTCAAGGAAGGATGAGTGAATGGTTCTACCCTCATGGAAATACCTTGATTCTAGACCCCTAAATATTTCTACTTGTTCCTTGGTAAGTCCTTTGGTTTTGTGGTGTTTGGGAATGTAGTTAAGGGTGTCTTTGTGATCATAGAATCTTGCGGCTACCATGGTTATTCCTAAGGACAAGAGTTAATATGTTAAAAAATGAGAATAAGTTTTAACGTTTTTGGTTCTAGTGTGTGCCTATATGAAAACAATTTGGAGTTGCGGTTATCTCGACTCATTTTATGCACAAAGATGGTTTTAGTGGGGTGTTTGGCAAATACCATGAGATAACCCAAATGCTCCTAATTCAATGTGGCTTCATTTGAATATACCGGGAATGCATATTAGTTATGCAATACCTTTAGTATTCAAGAGCATGCAAGTGATGAAAATTTAACGTTTCTATTTGTATTAGCAATGAAAAAATTGTTTTCCTACAAGTGAGAAGCTTTTCAAAACTTTTGACATGGGGTGTTTGGTTGTTTGAATAAGGCCTTATATTCATTATCTATCAATTAGTGGGAAGCATGATTTGTTTATGCAATATGATAATGTAGTACCTAATTTCAATGACTAGTTATGCAATTTGCCAATTGAATTCATATTTGGTATAAAAGCATACATAAAACCCCATGTAATGATTTGTGATAGTTTTGTGCATAAATAAGAATCCTAGACTCAGAATTAAGAGATGAAATGTAGTTAGGATACTTACAATGATGTTATCTTCAGTGATTAATGAGTGGGAAGATGACAATAATGAGCTTGGTTTAAGTTTTACACGTTTTGGTAAAGTGGGTTTTGAGGAAGAGGATGATTTGTATATAGCAGTTTTGCTTCGGTAGACACCACGGACCAGACGGCACCAAAAATTTGGTTCCGTCTTTGTTGTCGTTTGGTGCCGTGGCTACAGGGTGTACAAGACAAATTTATTTTGTTTTGACTATTCTAATGTTTTGGGCTATGTTTATCCTACATGTTTGGTTCCATTAACCCTAAACCAAGTCTAAGAAGATTAAAAGGTTCTCGTTTAAGAGGCTTAGTTAAGATGTCGGCAATGTTGTCTTCGGAGGAAACTTTCTCGATTGAAATGTTTCCTTTTTGAACATTGTCGCGAAGAAAGTGATGGCGGATTTCAATATGTTTTGTACGAGCATGTTGAACGGGATTCTTGCTGAGATCGATGGCTCCAAAGTATCACAATGTCGTTGAGATGAATTCCGTAATCTACGAGAGCTTGCTTCATCCAAAGAGCTTGTTGACATGCCTTTCCGGCTGAGACGTACTCGGCTTCAGTAGTTGAGATGGCCAAGGCCGTTTGCTTCTTTGCAAACCATGAGGTGAGACAATGTCCAACAAAAGTGCAAATACCACTTGTACTTTTTCTATCGACATAGTCACCGGCATGATCCGAGTCGGCATACACTATGGTTTCTACACCCGTTCCTTTGGGATACCATAATCCTAAACACGTTGTTCCCTTAATGTATCTAAAAATCCTTTTAAGGCTTCTAAGTGTGATGCCTTTGGGTTTTCTTGAAAGCGAGCACATAGACAAACACTAAACATAATGTCGGGTCTACTAGCCGTAAGATAGAGTAGGCTACCAATCATTCCTCTATATTTAGTGTTATCTACGGATTCACCTTCCTCATCCTTGGTTAGTTTAGTGTCCGAGGACATGGGTGTTTTAGTTGGTTTGGAATCTTCAAGACCAAATTTCCTAAGCATGTCTTTTATATATTTAGATTGGTTAAAAATATGCCATCTTCTAGTTGTTTTATTTGAAGTCCTAGAAAGAAATTTAACTCACCCATCATACTCATTTCAAACTCGTCGTGCATGATTTTAGAGAAATCATCACATAATTCTTGACAAGTTGATCCGAATATAATGTCATCAACGTATATTTGAACAATGATAATTTGTGATTCCTTTTCCTTGGTAAAAAGAGTATTATCTACTAATCCCATAGTATATTTGTTATCAATAAGAAAAGTCTTAAGTCGGTCGTACCAAGCTTTTGGTGCTTGCTTAAGACCATACAATGCTTTCTTGAGTTTGAAGACATGATGTGGTTTCTCAAAGTCGGTGAAACCGGAAGGTTGAGCAACATACACTTCTTCGTTAATAAACCCATTAAGGAAAGCACTTTTAACATCCATTTGAAATAATTTAAAATCATAGGCACATGCATAAGCAAGAAATATTCTAATAGACTCAAGCCTAGCTACCGGTGCATAAGTTTCATCATAATCAATCCCTCTTGTTGATTATAACCTTGCGCTACAAGCCTAGCTTTGTTTCTAGATACTATCCCATTTTCATCCATTTTATTTCGAAAAACCCATTTTGTTCCAATTATAGTTTGATCTTTAGGTTTTGGAACTAATTTCCAAACATCATTTCTAACTAATTGGTTTAATTCTTCTTGCATGGCAATAACCCATGATTCATCTTTTATTGCTTCATTTATGTTTTTGGTTCAATGGTGGATACAAAACAAAAATAATTACTTTGATTTTGGGCTTGTGACCTTAAGGTTCTTTGATTAAGTTGTCCTATGACTTTTTCTAAAGGATGACTTTTAGATTCTTTGATGTTGACAATTTCTTTATTTAATGGTTCATCTTCCTTGTTATTATTAATTATTTCTTGACCTTCTATCATTTGACTTTCAACTAAGTCATCATCTACCAAAGGTGATGTCTTAGAGGGAGGTGGACTTTCGTCGAATGTTATGTTCAACGATTCCTCGACTATCATTGTTTCTTTGTTTAGGACAATGTAAGCTTTACTAGTTTGAGAGTAACCAAGAAATACACCTTCATAAGACTTTGGGTCAAACTTGGTGAGATAATCCTTAGTATTAAGAATAAAGCATTTACAACCAAAGACTCTAAAATATCCTAACGTTGGCTTTTACCTTTATAGAGTTCATATGGTGTTTTGTTTAAGAAAGGACGTTTAAGACTCTATTCAAAATATATGTAGAAGTGTCAACGGCGTTACACCAAAACTTTTGAGGAATGTTTTGTTCATTAAGCATTGTTCTACTCATTTCTTGAATTGTTCTATTTTTACGTTCTACTACTCCATTAGATTGAGGTGTTCGTGGAGCGAAAAAGTTATGTGTTATACCATTTGTATCACAAAAGTTTCCAAATTGAGTTTCGTTGTCAAATTCACGACCATGATCCGTTCGGATCGACACAATTTTGACACCTAGAAGATTTTGAATTTTCTTGCTAAGTATTTCAAATTTATCAAAAGCTTCATTTTTGGTTTTCAAAAACAACGTCCAAGTAAACCTTGAATAATCATCTACTATGACCAAAGTGTATAAGTTGCCTCCATAGCTTCTTATAGCGGATGGTCCAAACAAGTCCATATGTAATAATTCTAGACACTTAGATGTGGACACCATATTTTTAGATTTGTGACTACTATGTGTTTGTTTACCAATTTTGCAAGTGTCGCAAAAGTGTTGGTCATATTTAAGTTTTGGTAAATTCCTAACCAATTCTTTTGAAGATAGGTTTTGTATAAGTCTCATATTAGCGTGACCTAAGCGTCTATGCCAAAGAGATGAGCTATCGTCTAATGTTGTTAGGCAAAGTTTGTCATTATATGTTTTATCTATTTTCATGACATATATGTTATTTTTCCTAACTCCTTTAGCTATGGTGATACCATCTTTTAGTATTTTACTACCATTTTCATCAAATAGTACTTTATACTTTTTATCACATAGTTGGCTAATACTAAGTAGATTAAATCCTAACCTATCCACATGAGCAACATTTTCAATAGTTAGGGAGTTATGAGCGATCGTACCTTTGCCAATAATTTTGCTTTTGAGATTGCTACCAAAGGTGACATTACCTCCGTCATACTCTTGGTATGATGAGAAGAGACTTTGTTGCCCGTCATGTGTCGTGAGCAACCACTATCTTTTATCCATTCATCAGGTTCCAATCCAACTTTCAAGCATACCTAAGAAGCAAATAACTCAAGCATTTGGTCCCCAATATCTCATGGGTCCATTTGGGTTACAAATACCATTTATTTGATTCATGTATGGAAACGATGGGTAAGAGTTCCATGGCATGTAATCGGGAGTTTGATATGGTCTAGGAAAGTTTTGATTCCAACCATTGTGTTGGTAGTTGGGTTGTACGTTGTGGTTGCTCTTAGGAAAGGGCGTTTGGCAAAAGGAGTTTTATATCGTTGTTGAGTAGTTTTTGATCTAAATTCATTTTTGACAAGTCCTACTCAAGTAACTGCTGGTTTTAGTTTAATACTATTATTGGTTTTCTTTGTTATTTTAACAAATTAAGTACGGTCCGTATTGCGAACATTCTGTTCTGCTGAAGTACCCACGACACCATTTTGCACAACGGACGGAACCCTTATTTTGGTTCCGTCTGGTCCGTGCTGTACTGCAGCAATTTTGACAGAATGTTCTTCCTTTTCGGCCGTTTTATTTTGACTCTTTGGAATTAATACTTCATTAAAACCTAGCCCATTCATGTCTCCGGGTGTTTTATGAATTTTAACTATTTCATCGGCAAGAGCGATGTTCTTGTTAAACCTTTTAAATTTAGAATTGTTTTCTATTAAAACATCTTGTGTGAGCTTTAGTTTTTCTATTTCAAGTTTAAGCTCTTGACATGATTTACAATCATCGTCATTTGCTTTTCCTTTTCTAGTCGTTTTGCTTTTTCTTTTAACTCATAAACTTCATTTTCCAAAAATTCCTTTTTGGTTTTTAAAAATTTATTTTTAGTTATGATTTTTAGACTTAGCTCACACAATTGATTATATTGTTTTTGCAAAGTGTCATCATCAATAGAAGAATAAGAAGAGTCGGAAAGTACCTCATTTGACTCATGTGCCATTAGAGCGATCTCTTCCTTGCTTGATTCTTCATCGTCTTCACTATCACTCCAAGCACCACTTACAAAAGCTCGTTGAGTTTTGCTTTTAGGTGGCTTGGGACATTCTCCTATGAGGTGACTTGCATCACCACATCTAAAACATTTTCTTTCACCTTTACCCTTCTTGTCATCCCGATCCTTTCGTAATGGCTTCTTTTCTTCTCGAGGTTGTCTTACGAACTTTCCTCTTCTTCTAAAGAACTTCTTAAAATCTCTAACGGCCATGGCATATTCCTCATCTTCACTACCGGAGCAAGATTCGTCATCATCACTTGATTCCGCTTTTGCTTTTAGAGCAACGGATTTGATCTTCTCCTTTTTCCTTTGATGATCTCCGAATCTTTCTCCATCACCATTTCGTGTACTTTGAGGTTACCGATCAACTCGTCTAGTGACATTATTGAGAGATCTTTTGATTCCTCAATGGCGGTCACTTTAGCTCTCCATTTGGGATGGAGTGCTCTAAGAAATTTCCGGACAAAGTTCTTACTACGAAAAGATTCATCAAGTGCTTTAAGTGATGTAATAATAGTGTTAAAGCGAGCAAAGCCACAATCAATGGTTTCATCTTCAGGAATAACAAATTGTTCATATTGTTGAACAAGAAGATCAATTTTGTTATCCTTGACTTGTGAATTACCTTGATGTGTAACAATTAAAGATTCCCAAATATCTTTGGCGGTTTCACACATAAAAATTCTTTCATATTCTTTTCTAGGTAAAGCATTATAAAGCATCATTTTAGCTTCATTATTTTTAGCAACTAGTTTCTTTTGTTCATCAACGGAAATATCCTTTGTTGTAGAACTAAAATCCCCTTTAACAATAATAAACCAAAGATCTATATCTTTTGATTTTACATATGTTTCAAAACGGTTTTTCCAATAGATAAATCCATTGGTTTCAAAGAGTGGTGGTCTTTGCATAGATTGCCCTTCTTTAAAGTTTTCAGAATCCATGGATCGTTTCAAGTTTATAAAATACAAGTTATTTTAGAAATTCTTGAGCAACGAGGCTCTGGTACCAATTGTAGAAAACTAGAAGGGGGGTTGAATAGTTTACCAATTAAAAACTTTGTTTTGAAACTTATTGTAAAGATCAATTGATATTGGTTCGGTCTACAAGGACTCTTTTTCCTTGCCCTACTCCACTCCTCGAGTCTCACACTTGAGAGTTTAACTTCACTAGTCAACAAGCTCCTTTCACCGGCGGAGAAAACCTTTACACTTTGCTTACACTATTTCCGACACTAAGCTAGATGTCGAGTTCTTTCCAAGGGTACAACCACTCCCACACACAACGTATTTTGAGGACTAAAATACTAACCACTCACACTCACAAGATTATGATGGTTTGATACAACAATGAAGTATGAATCAACACTAGATCATACAACACTAAACAAACAAGACTTCCAACTTCTCGTTGAAGCTTGAATATGACTTGATCTTCTTTGCTACAAAAGAGATCACTAATATGATATGAAACCGAGTTAGAAAGGTTAGAGAGAAGATATGTATGAGAGTATGTTAGAAAGGGATGAGAAACTACTTGGCTTGGCATTGCTATTTATAGCCAAAGTGGACAGGAGCGTCCACGGACCGCGGAACCCTTAAAGGGTTCCGCCCGTGTACCATTTTGGTACCGCCGGTCTGACAGTCAAGATATCAAATCTTTGCTAAAGTCAACTCTATCTAAGTGAGATTGTGCAAGATATGAAGAGTACAAATCCACACAAAATATCTAATGAAATCTTCCAATGATTTCCATGATGCATTACATGATGTCATATGTTGTATTTCTATTTTTAGAAATATGCAAGTACATAAGTAGTGTTTGGTTTTAAGAACCTAACACATTCTAAAATCTACTATCATACATAATGATTAGAGTCATATCAAGATGTTACTAATCATAAATGTAAATGCTTGAATGATGAATATATTGTTTGAAAAAGCTTGTTTTAATATCTATTAAACTTGACAAGCTTTAAGCTTTTATACAAATTAAATTTACTTTTGTCATTAATAAAACTTAGGTAAAGATTAAAAATATAAATAACGTTTAATGACAATATTTGTATTAACATTATGTTTAAGGCAAGGAAGAATCACACAGAGAAACCGGACTTTATGCATATCAGTACATGGCAAACACTCTGTAAAAGGTGGCAATTAGCATAATTTGTTGCGGAATCTAAGAGAGGGGCAGTTGCTCGCCAAGCTAATATAAGATTGCATACTGGTGGTTCGGTCTCGAACATTGAGCACACAATGCGAATGGTATAAAATTTAATTTCTTCATTTGCTACTTAGTTATATACTTATGTTGGAGTTGGACTTATAGGTAAAAAAATGTTTCATCTTGTATAGAAAAAGGAACTGAAACATGAGCCGAGTGCTGCTGAAGTCTTTGAGAGAACCCATAAGAGGAAGAACGAAAATTTTGTTGATGATGAAGCTAGGGAAAAATGGGTAAGCTTTTATCATGGACTGGTGTAGAAAGTAGACGAGCTTCTGGACTGTCAAGCATCATACGAGCGAAACCCTTTAAACCTCTTGAATAAGTAGTTCAACATACCTAATATGATAACTAGCTGAGATGCTTGATATTTGAGCTCTTTAGTTTACTTTAGATGATAACATTTCAAACTTTTAGATGGTGACTAGTTCACATGTTGCTGATATTTTATTTGATTATGGTAAATCAAGTTATATCTGTATTGTTAAAGTTAGATATCTAAACTAAATGATGTTTGTTGGGGATGGAGAAAAATACTTCAGTGTAGGGAGCTATTGAGAGATCAGATTGTCGGTAGATTAGGTGACGAGACTGGTAGATCTGTCTGGTATTTGCATAAATATAATATGCAGCAGGGCTGCGGTTAAAGTGTAGATCATCTGATATTGTGCGCAATGGAGCACAGAGATGGCATGAGGACTGAGGAAGTGAGGAGTGGTCTAGCCGCCTAGTAAGTTCCATTTCGTGTTTAACTTGCCTCCTCCAGCATGGACATGAGTATTAGGGATACTGTGGTTAGCTATCTTATTTAGTCACCTGTTGTATATTAAACAAACTTTTATTTGCAATAAAGTCATGTATCTCTTAACTTGAGACCCATGAAATCTAGATTCGATTGAGGAAACACCATAATCAATGCTTTGACCGAAGGAGTTGAAGTTAGATCATCTGCATTTACCCCTGCCATTCTTCGTGGCTAGATTGTGTACATGAGCATGCAATTCGCACCTGTTAACAAGTATCTGATCGTGTTTACGTGAAATCCGATCCCTTCTGTTTTTAGTATATCTTAGTTGACATAAAATGAGCAAGTGATGTCATTAAATTCATCAACAACCATAACCCATTAATCTTTTAATGCTATCTTGTTAAAATCTTAAAAGCTTTCTTGGACGAAGCGAAATGTAGTCCTAGTAGCTTAAAAGACTTTGAGATAACCATCATACTAGTAGCTTAAAAGACATGTGTTTCTGATTTTGGTCAAATTATATTCAACAAGTCAAAATGGGTCACTTTTTTACGAAGATCAAGTTGACCCGAAGCACTTTTAGCCAGTAAACTTTTTTATAAACAATTGTGCATCAAATATTAATCTAAAGACCATATTAAGTCAAAACGGGTCACTTTTTTACGAAGATCAAGTTGACCCGAAGCACTTTTAGCCATAAATAGTAAACTTTTTATTAACAATTGCGCATCAAATATTAATCTAAAGATCATATTAAGTCAAAACGGGTCACTTTTTTACGAAGATCATATTATTTCATAAATAGTAAACTTTTTATATTTTTTGAACAAAATACAAATTTTTTACCACTTAAACAGGGTCATTTGCATATATATCCCTCCAAAGATGCAAAATTGCATATATATCCTTTGCATGCATAAAAATCATTGTACTATGTGCATCAAAAACTTGTAAGAAGGATATATATGTAATTATTCACCTTTGGAGGGATATATATGCAATTCCCCCTTATAAAAAAACCCACTCCAATTTAGATCTCATAGATCTCGGGTATAAAAAACCCACTCCAATCCCTAATTCCCACCATTTCCCCCAATTTCCCAAATACAAACCATGTAAACCCGCCCTCATCTCCGCCATCATCTCCGCCATTATCAGTTACTCCGCCCTCATCTCCGCCATTATCAGTTACTCCGCCCTCATCTCCGCCATTATCAGGTATACATACTTCATCATTTTTGATCATTTAATCATACGTTTTGTAGATTGATTGTTTAATTTGTATTTGAGATGAATGTAGTTGTGTGTGTTTTGTATTTACTGTGTGTATTGTTAATCATACGTTTTGTAGATTGATACGTTTTGTAGATTTATTGTTGATATTATTGTGTTATAATATCGTAATATGATCTTTAGATCTCTAATAATAGAAATGATAAAGATCTTCAACAAATGTGAATACTCAAGAACTAGAAAAGAGTATTGAACAATTTGATGATTTGTTATTATGATAGTGAGTTTGTTACAGAGAGAAATGTTTCTTTTACAATTCAAAGAGATGATCTAAAATGATTACAAGTGAATTATTTATACAAGGAATGGATTAACTGATTTTCCCGCCAAAACGGCTATATGAAAATCAGTTATGATATTGTGTTGTGTTGACTTTTTGACTTTACTTAAACTCATATCAATACTTCCTCCTTTAGTAAATGCTTGTCCTCGAGCATCAATGTCAAAATCAGGAAAGCGCTTGACCATGTCACTATGCAGTTCCCATGTTGCATCATCTGGGTTTCCATTTGACCATCTGACTAGAACAAAGACTTTAGCTGAAGAACCCACTTTGCCCAATCTTCTGTCAAGTATCTGCACTGGGACAACTTCCAATTCACCTTCAGTGTTGCATCTTGGTAACATAGGGGTTGTTGTAGGGACTGAACCTTTGTATTTCTTAAGCTGAGAAATGTGAAACACTGGATGTATCTGTGAACCTGCAGGCAACTCCAATTTGTATGCTACCTGTCCAATCCTTCCAATAATCTGAAATGGTCCATAGTACTTGGGATTAAGCTTGTTGTATTTCCCCATTCTCACAGTGACTTGCCTATGAGGTTGCAATTTCAAAAGTACCCATTGCCCAATATCAAACTCCCTTTCAGTTCTTTTAGCATCAGCAATGGCCTTCATTCTATGCTGAGACCTCTCCAAATGGAACTTGAGCAACTGAACAGTAGCTTCTCGCAGACCAATGATCTATCCACAATTTCTACTGAACTTTGACCTTGAACATAAGCAATTGGATTGGAAGGTGGTTGACCATACAATACTTCAAAGGGTGTAACTTGGGTTGCAGTATGGTAATTGGTATTATACCAATATTCAGCCAAAGAGACCCATTTTGACCATTCTTTAGGCTTTTCCCCTGACATACATCTTAAGTAACATTCTAAGCACCTGTTGACTACTTCAGTTTGCCCATCAGTTTGGGGATGGTATGAAGTGGACAAGTGTAGACTGACCTTTAACATCTTGAATAGTTCCTTCCAAAATAAACTGATGAAAACCTTGTCCCTGTCACTTACTATCACCTTGGGAAGACCATGGAGCTTGTACACATTATCCAAGAAAGCTTGAGCTACCTGAACAGCTGTGAAAGGATGGCTCATTGGAATAAAATGACTGTACTTACTTAGTCTATCCACTACCACAAACAAAACTGTTTTTCCATTAGAAGGTGGAAGACCTTCTATAAAATCCATTGAAATTTTTGACCAAACTTGTTGAGGTATAGGAAGAGGCATGCAATAATCCAGATAAGCAGAAAAATCAGGTTTATTTGCATGACAAACTCTACAATTGGCCACATATTCTTTGACTTTTTGTCTCAACTTTTTCCAATAGCATAAACCACTGATTCTTTTGATAGTAGCTTGTACTCCTGAATGTCCACCACTTGGATCAGCATGGAAATAATGAAGTAACTCATGTCTTAGCTGCTCATTATCACCAACTACTATCTTCCCTTTCCTTCAATGCCCATGTA
>OU343223.1:26044521-26236787 GCA_910596185.1 Chrysanthemum makinoi | reverse complement strand
TGTTGGAATCACTCCTAAACAGTATTTCAAGTATTTATATTTCATATGTAATAGGTAGCTTTATTATGGCCTTTATGTTTGTTTAAGGTCAAGCTTATGTAGAAGGCCCATAAGCTTGACCCAAGCCCAATAAGAATAGGAAAGGAGGGAGTGTTGCCCTAGCTCCTTGCCGATATAAACCATGTAATAACCTTCATTTGAAGGTTGGTTGTTCAAGTTTTTCTTTCTTTCACATATGCCTACGCATAACCGGTCTTATTATTGTTTGTGTGTGTGTTAGATCTTGTTCAATCGCCTTATCTCCTTTCTATATAACTTGTGTTTGTAAAACTAGTGACCTAACAGTGGTATCAATCGCCAAATAGTTGGGTGTACTCGTTTGTTTTGAAGTTTTGGTTTTGGGTCTTACGCGTAAAGATAACGCAATCTTTGGTTATCTTAAAAACTCGTTTTACACTTTTAATCCAAGATTCTTGTACTTTCAATGTTTTGAGGTGTTAAAATACTTGTTTTTGGCAAAAAGTTTCAAACTTTACGTGTGGATTTACGTTTTTAAGCTTGTTTTTGTTAGGTGGGTGTCGTTTCTGGCGTAACCCGTTTAGCAATATTGGTACATCAAAATTCACACTTTTGTGTTCTTTTGGTACTATTGAAGCTATTCCATAACAAAAATCTGGTTTAGAAACACATTTGGGCAAAATCAAAGTTACGAGTAATCCTACGCGTATCAAAACCCTAAAATTACGCGTAAGATTTTCCTTGGTTTGATCTTCATTTTCTGGTTTATTCCGTGTTTTCTTACTTGGATAAGTCTGAAAATACGTCGACTTTGGATATCTTTTGCCTTTGTGAAGTGTAAAAGATCATTTGGGCAAAACCCTAAAATTACGCATAAGCATAAGCTTGCAGTAGAAATCCTACGCATAAGATTCACTTTAGCGTAAACTTAGGTCACGCAAAAGGTAATCCTCGCCTAACTTTCTACGCCTAAATTTTGTCTACGCATAAATTTAGTGCTTTTATCCTACTTACGCGTAAGCTAAAACCTACGCGTAACTCCTCATTGTTCCGCGTAACTTTTGGTGTTTTTACGCATAAGTGCTACTTGGTTCTTGTCTTTTCTCCGCCTAAGGACACTTCATCAACAAAGGTTCATTCGACAACAAAGGTTCATTCGACTACAAAGATCCATTTAACCACACAAGTTTTCAACATGTCACAACCACCATACTCTAACTATTTCCCTTACTCTTATCCTCAACGACAACAACAACTAAGTCCACAACATCAGCAATGGAATCAACAACAAGCAATTTATCAACAACAATTTAATCAACAACATACTCCACAACTTCTGCAAATCCACAACCTCAAATGGTTCAACCACCACCAAGTCCTCAAGTTCAACCGTACACAAATGAATTCAATCAACATCCATCAAGGAACACTATGAAGGAACCCACTTGGTTTGCAAAGATGTGTGAAGCTTTAAGCGGCCAACAATCAATTCATGAGGCTGGATCACTTGATAGACCTCCAATGCTCACTCCAGGAAACTATGATCAATGGGTGATAAGGTTCTTTAGGTTTTGTGATCTGAAGAAGCCACATGGAAAGTTCTTAAAGAAGGTTATCTTAGAAGGTCCATTTGAGATGCCTACTATCATTGTACCGGAGATCCAAATGCCATTCCACCAAGAGATGAACAAACCAACATTGCTCTTTGTTCAGATTTAAATCCCACAGAACTTCTACACTATGAAGATGATGAACTTGCAATGGAATACATCCTCTTAGGATTACCAAACCCAATTCTTCGTAGTGTTGATGCTCAAAAGCGCACAAAAATGTGGGATCATATTCGTCTTCTTATGGAAGGATCTGTACTCAATCGGGAGGATTTGGAATCCAAAATTTACTTGGCTTATGAACACTTCATGATTGAACACGGAGAGACACTAGAGTCTTATCATCATAGATTTTCAGACATCATCAATGATTTGGATAAACACAACATCATCATGCCAAGAATTGCGGTGAATACTAAGTTCTTGAGTAGTCTTGGTCCTGAATGGGAGAAGTATGTCATTTTTCTCCGTCAGGCGAAGAACATGCATCATTCTACATACGGATTGTTGTACGATTACTTGAAACCTCATGAAAAGTTGATGGGAAAGGATTCTCCATGCTCAAATTGCTCCACCAACACATCCGGAAAATCAACAACTTGCCTTATATGCTCAAACCGTTATTCTCCTCAACGGCAACTCAACCAAATGATTCAAACACACCTTTACAACAACAACCTCAACAAAATCAATTGGTTCCATACAACAACAATGCTCAAGCATATGTCATTGCGGCTGAGGAATCGATCCGTTCGAAGCATAGCAACAAGGATTTGCTATGATTGCTAATGCCTTTAGCCGTTATACCAACAAATCCAACAATCGTATTCGTTCCTCATCTAACACACGGACTCAAGCTGTTGTGAACAATGGACGGTTGAAGTTCGAATCGTGATTATGGTCGTCAGATGGGCGGTGGTCAAGGGTTTAATGCTGTGGGTAGGAATAACAATCGAGCTCAAGTGGTGGAACAGGAAATGCTCAGATGGGTTGAATGGTCTTGATGCTACAACTGCAATGAGAAGGACACCTGGCTAATGCATGCCCAAAGCCAAGGACTAAGAGCAGTGCTTATTTCAAAGAGGCTCTTCTTTTGGCTCTTAAGGATGAAGCTGGTGGAACTCTCACAGACAAAGAACGAAGCTTTATGGCAAATGCCGACTCGTATGATGATATGGAGGACTTGCGGGCCAATGCAAGTTATGTTGATGGCTAATATGCAAAGGCGTTACACATGAGTGACACAGCCCAAGATATGACAATCGATGGCTTGTCTCGTGCACCGAACAAACCATATTTATCTCGATCTCATATCTCGCCAACATCCAGATCCCGCAAGGCTCGGAATGTTCAAAATGAGTCGTCCACATCTCATTCCGACGATTTTCAACTAGACCCGTAGTTATATTTGACGATCAAGATGACCAACCGGTTTCCCTTGATAATCAAATTGACTCGGTGGTCATACTTGAGGATCTAAATAATGATCATGTTGTGACTCACGTTGAACAAGATGAACCTTTGCCCCATCCGGATCTTGTTCGTTTCAAGACCAACAATCCCAAATTCTGGAAAATGTGTTGCATTAAATCATGACTTGAAAAGTAAAAATGCACTGTTAACAAAGGATTTTGAATGTTTACAAAAGCAACTCAACTTTTTCAAAACTCAAGAAAAGCGTGAAAACGGTTTTGAAGCGACCTTTGCCAAATCTTATCAAAGCGAAAAATATTTAGAACGACAGATCGTGATCTAGCCGCCGAAGAATGCTTTGTTGTGCGAAATAGAACAATCAAACATGAACATAAAAATCAAATTAACGCTCTCACCTTGGAAAATCAAAAAGCTAAGGCCGAGTTGTTAACTTGTCAAAAACAGTTCTCTGCATACAAAAAGCATTCAACGAAACGAATAGATGATCATCTTGAAGAAATCATCGGCTTGCAAAACAAACTTAAAGAGTTTAAAACTGTTTACAAACATGGCGAGTCGGTCACAGCCATTGAAAAGTTTACTTTAAAACCAAATCCAAATGGATATGGACCGAATCTTGCCGATTACAAACCTAAGCTTTCAACCAAAACATTCAAACCAAATCCGAAGTTTCGGTCAAAGGCGTATATAAAATTGATAACTATGTTATGAGTGTTATTGAATATCATCGTCAAGAGGAATTAGATGCAGAAGACGAGAGTCGATCAAAATTAAAAGCTGTTGTTTACAACAAACCTTTTAATTATTCAAAACCGGTCACTTTCGTCACACCAACGGATTCTTCTAACACACCAAGAGTTATCATCAAAACACCTGAGTCTTCTATTGTTAATCCCAAAACAGACTTTGCACAAACTTATGGTCCTTTACCTTCCATTAGTGAAGTAAACTCACAACCTGAAAATCGAAAAATTCTTCGATATTTTGACATTTTCATGGTTGACCTCAAAATTTTACAACATGAGATAGAATATCGATCTGAAATCAAAGTTGAACATTTTCAATCATTCGCCTCTGCGCGAGAACAAAGAGACATTTTTCGAAAAATCTTTTACCTAATGTTAAAACTTGAAAAGTTGTGCAATTGCTCTGAAAAGGATTTTCATAAGGAACTTGGGTCATGAAAACGCTTTTAGAGAAAAAGTAAACATCTATTTCAAACACTAAACGTAAAAAGAAATGTTGAGAAAAGATGTTGATCGACTCTTGGAAGATGTTATCTATGCTGATGTTCAAAATGTTGTGTTATTGAATTCTTTGTCATATGCATTTGATAATATCTCTGCCGATCATCGTTGATTCGTGGTAAATGTTGAGAACACCGATAATGTGCTTTCGAGTCCTTAATCGTTGAAAACAAACGATTGTCAAACGAACTTTCAAATGCAATACGTCGCCTTAATTGGTGTCAAAAAGATATTCACGATCAACAAATTGCTTTTCAAAACAAAATCAACCAGCTATGCAAAACCTTCGATTCTAAAATTGAGCAACTGGATGATCAAAACGTGTCTTTCAAGTGTCAAATCTCAAAATATGAACAAGAACTTGTAAAAGTTAAAAAGGAATATGGTGTCATATTTGATTTACTCAAAAAGACTCGTGATGAAGCATCAAATGAACTTGATCATTATCTTGCACACACTAAAGAAGTTATGCATTTTGTCCGAAATGTTCGGTCTGCAAATCAAGATCTGATTCACACTATCATCAAGTTAAGAGAAATGTTAGGAAAGTATGAACAACTTCCGCCAACAATCATTAAGAGATTAGCCCCGTAACACTTAGTACTCATGCACCTAGAATCTCTACTGCCAAATCACAAGTAGCTAACGCTTCCTTCTATGAAACAGAATAGTTGAGCCTTTTCCAAACGCCCCGCACTTCACGCACCTAAGAGCACTCAATAGAAGAATAGGAAGTTGCGACCTAAGAAAAGATCAATCAAGAATGCTAAAGTAGAAGAACACCCTAGGACTCTGAATAAGACACACGCTGCCTCCACTATAGATATTGCGTCTAGCAAATGTAATAGAAATAGTGATGTAACGAATGCTAAACCGTTAAGTACTTTTGATATTCACCGATGCACCTTGTGTTTTTTGTGGTAAAAGTATGAATTCTGATTGCCATGATAAATGTGTTGCTAAAGCTATAATCTCTCGCTTAAGGAATCCTAAGAACCGGAATACCTCTAGGCCAACTAATCTTTCTAAGTCTGTGCTTGGTAGACCGCCATCTTTAGATTCTAAGAAACGCATTGCTGTCCTCAGTAGCTCCAGCCACCTCCTAGGAATGTCGTACCACCTAGTGCATTCACTAAGACTAAAGCAAAGAGTAGTTATAGATGGCGGAAATGGATATATAACACACTAGGATTTAAGTGGATACCTAAAGCTATTGATGTGTGTATATCTACTATAACTCGCTATGGAACCCTCTAACATTTCGGTTCCACATCTACTTCTATTCCATCCGGTCGCTCCCTGTGTAATGCGGTGATACGATCATTCTCTGGATTGTTGATAGCGGATGTTCCCGACACATGACATGCAATCTTAAATTGTTATCAAACTTTATTGCAAAGTTCATTGGCACCGCCAGGTTCGAATGATCACTTCGCAACTATCATGGGCTATGGAGATTATGTCAATGGGAACATCGAAATTAGCAGGGTTTACTATGTGGAAGGCCTCTCACAACTGCTTTGAGGGTCAATTTTGTGATGGAGATTTGGAGGTTGCTTTCGTGGAGAAAACTTGTTTCATTCAGTGATCTACAAGGAAATGACCTTATGTCCGCTCGTAATTCTAGTCTCTTCACTATCTCTATGCAAGACATGGTTGCTTCCTCTCCCATTTGCTTACTTTCTAAGGCAACATCAACAAAATCTTGGCTATGGCACCGCCGTCTCTCACATCTAAACTTTCAAACCATCACCAACCTTGCTCGACACAAACTAGTTGAAGGACTCCACGATTCCGGTATATTCTAAAGATCACCTTTGCTCAGCTTGTGAACAAGGGAAAAGCACTCGTGCTCATTTTCCTTCAAAGGTGGAACACGCTCTCGGCATGTGCTTCATCTTCTTCACATGGATTTGTGTGCCCGGCGCGCGCAAACGATCAATGGCAAACGCTACATCTTAGTAATTGTTGATGACTACTCGATGGACTTAGGTCTACTTTCTTCGTAGCAAAGACCAAGCTCCACAAATGATCATCACCTTTCTCACAAAAATACGTGTTCACCCGCAACACCGCCGTAATCATCGTAACGCAAAAGGAACTGAATTTGTTAACAAAACCCTTCGTGAATTCTATGAGAAAGTGGGAATTCAGATCAAACATCTATTGCACGTACCTGAACAAAACGGAGTTGTTGAAAGACGAAACCGAACGTTAGTGGAAGCCGCAAGAACAATGTTAATAAATGCTAAACTTCCAGATTACTTATGGGCGTAAGCTGATCAATGCGATGCTATACTCAAAACCGATCTATGATCACCAAACGCCACAACAAAACACCTTTCGAGCTTGTCCATAACAGAAAACCGAATCTAAAACACTTTCATGTATTTGGATCTCTTTGCTATCCGAATAATGATCGTGATGACTTTGGAAAGCTCAAAGCCAAAGCCGACATTGGAGTCTTTATCGGATACTGTGATAATTCCAAAGGTTTCCGAATCGGAATCGCCGTACAAAACAGGTGATGGAAACGATTCATGCTCATTTTGATGAACTTACCGAAATGGCTTCTGAGTATAACAGCTTAGAACCCGGTCACAACCGCTTAAACTTCCTCAACCCCCATCATCACCAAGAAAGCCCTCCTTACTCGTCACAACAAATGGAAAGGTTATTTGCTCCTGTTCGCTGACGATATTGATGAACGTGCTCCGTGTGTATCCGCCGCCACAACCCGATAATATTCCTATACCGATACACCTGCTACAACAACTACTGTTGAAGATGCACCTACACCACTTGACTCCAACACAACAGTTGAACACACCGCTTCCAACAATGATGAACCACCGATGATATTCTCGAATGAAATACCCCCACCGCAGATTTTGATCCAAATGCGTTCTTCAACCCGCTTTGCTAATGAGATCGCTGCACTGATGTCGCGGAATCTTCAACAAACCATTTGAATCCTCGACCGCACAATGTATACCAACATCAACCCTCCACACATAGATGGACGAAAGACCATCCTCGGGAAAACATTATTGGCAACCCGAATCAACCAGTCGTTACGAGACAACGTCTTCACACGACGGTGAACATTGCATTTATGCACTCACCGCTCGCCAATCAACCTAAAAACATCAATGACGTAATGACAAAAGACAACTGGATTGAATCCATGCAAGAAGAACTCAACCAATTCAAACGTCTTGAAGTATGGGAACTGGTTGAAAGACCAACAGAGTCTTCGTCATTGGTCTAAAATGGATTTGGAAAACAAATTGATGTCAAGGGAACGCCATCCAAACAAGTCACGCCTGGTGGCTAAGGGTTATCGTCAGGAAGAGGGATTAGACTTTGAAGAATCTTTTGCTCCGGTTGCTCGTCCTTGAGGTCGTTCGGATATTTCTAGCATGCGCAGCTCATATGAATATAACGGTCTATCAGATGGATGTCAAAACTGCGTTTCTCAATGGACAACTTAAAGAAACGGTTTATGTCACCCAACCAGATGGATTCGTTGATCCCGAAGTTGTCCCTAACCATGTTTACAAACTGAACAAAGCTCTTTATGGTCTCAAACAAGCCCCTCGGCCATGGTACGATAAGCTATCATCTTTCCTCATTGCCAATAATTTCACCAAAGGCTCGTTTGACCCAACTCTTTTTATACAATATCACGGGGCACACATCTTAATTGTTCAAATTTACGTGGATGACATCATTTTGGGTCTACACATAAAAAGTTTTCAATCGCTTTTGCAAAACTAATGAAGAAAAATTTTGAAATGTCCATGATGGGTGAACTTACATTCTTTCTCGGACTGCAAGTTCATCAATCACCCCGTGGTATTTTCTTGAGTCACTCCAAATATGCCCTTGAATTGTTAAACAAATTTGGAATGAAAACCTGTGACACCTATGCCACACCAATGGCTCATACCAAGAAGCTAGACGCTGATTTACATGGGAAATTGGTGGACCCTACAAAATACCGTAGTATTATTGGGTCTCTCATGTATCTAACAACAGCGCACCTGATATTGTCTTTGCCGCTTATCTATGCTCCCGTTATCGCTCCGCGACCAATCAAACCCACCTCTCTGATGCTAAAAGAATCCTCCGATACATTAAGGGAACCATTAACTTGGGGATCTGTATCCGGCGATTCTGGTTTTGAACTAATCGCTTTTGACGCCGACCACGCAGATGCTTAGACTCACAGAAAAGCACTTAAGGAGCTTTACAATTTCTTGGTGATAAACTGGTGTCATGGCAATCGAAGAAGCAGGATTGTACATCACTGTCCATCAACCGAAGCGAATATGTAGCCATGTATGCATGTTGTGCTCAAGTCATATGGATGAGAACACAACTCAAAGACTATGGTTACGTATTTGACAGTATCCCGATGTATTGCGACAATCGGAGTGCCATTGCAATCTCGCAACTCAGTTCCAAAGACTGAAATCAAAGCACATCGATCTTCGATATCATTTCATCAAGGATCACGTGGAACAGTGGTACCGTTGAATTATAATTTGTGGGTACAGAATACCAATTGGCAGATCTTCTCACCAAAGCCTTGCCTCCGCTAGGTTTAATGAGTTGGTCCACCGGATTGGTATGAGGTGTTTGACTCAAGAGGAATTGGATGATCTCCTAAAACAGTCCTTAAAACCTGCAAACACCAAATTCTCTTTTGTAAATATTTTTCTCAAAAACAAAATACAAAAATATAAAACCCGATAAAACAACAAAAATATTCTTCTAATCTATTTTTCTTTCAACATTGCAAGTACATTTCTTCCGTCAACACTTTAATCTTTCAAAATTCAAGATTTTTCCGATCAAGTGTTGAGGGGAGAAAATATTCTTTAACCGCTTCAAAACATCCTGTACTTGCATGTTATCATATCTCGGTTGATTTTTTTACAAATGGTGGTACATTTTCTCGTTCAAAGACACTCCTCGGACTTAAATTAATAACCTTTCATTATTTTTTTTCTCAAGTCGAGGGGGAGTGTCGTCAAGATTCTTTCCTAAAATCTTCGTTTGGTAACCAAAATGGAAGTTAAATGGCTTTGTTTGAAAAAGGAAAAGGTGAAGGGACCAAAACTGTCAAAAGGTTAAACTCACTTTTAATAAAACACCCTCCCACCTACTTTCACTTCTCATTTATTGCAAAAATACCTATAACCATCCTACGCTTAAAATTCACTCAAGAAAACCGTGTTTTTGATCTCCATCTTGTAAGTGTTTTTGTGATCACAACATGTTTTATCATAAGGTTTTGAATTTCATGAAAATCCAACGGCTAAAACGCTTTTCTAAGCTGATTAGTGTTCTTGCTTATGCGTAAGAACACACAATCAACATGTGTGTGTTTGTGGTTAAATGATTGTGTCAAAACGTTCAAAATACATCAATGATACCATTTTACCATCAAAATCCACCCGAAACAAAATTGATGATTTTGAAAATTAGGGTTTATGAGTCGAATTGGGTATTTTCAAATGTGAAGTGTTTTGGTCAAAAAGATTGTTGTGTTATGCTCTTGTATTATTGAATTGATGATTTCCAAGGTCTATAACCACCCAGAAACACTAATTGGTTAACAATTTGAAATTAGGGTTTAAGGTTCTTGAGATTGGGTATTTTTGATTCACCATGCAAATTAAGTGTTAAAACTTGGTCATTATGCTCTCACAACATCTAAGATATACCAAAAAAACTTTGGTGCATATTCCATGGCTAGATCTCATACGCGTAGATTTAGGGTTTAGACTACGCGTATGCAGCTTCTACGCTAATCGCTTTTAACTGCCAAATGTGTTTTGATCTGTAATAATATGAATGTTATGTGTTTAACATTGATGATATGATGCTTTATTTCATGCTTGCAACACTAAATATTCAGAATCAAGGTTAATATACGCCACGATAAGGATCACCTTACGCATAGCTTGTTATGCGTAAGATTTGTCTTACGCATAGCTTCTACGCATAAGGTTCTACATATGGGACTACGCGATCCTCGTGAAGGATATGCGTAACAAGGACCTCTACGCATAAGGTCAACTCTACGAGTAGCCTTACGCGTAAGGTTAATATATGCCTACGCATAAGATTTACGCATAAGGTCCTCTTTTTTCCTACGCGTAACACTTCTTACGCGTAGTTAAGACCCCTACGCGTAAGTTTACGCCACGCATATATCATTCCTGCTTCACGCATAACTTTACCCATCCTACGCATAAGCCGTGATCATACCTTCGTTATGAATTGTTACGTGTACAAACTTGTAAATAAACTAATCATATCATCACGAATCCTAAAATGTCACTAATAAACTGAAATCGCTTGATATGTTGTGAACAATAAGTGATAAAATAAACTTTAAAACTTAAAGTTAACTAACTCACGAAACATTTCACGACGTCATTGGACTATTGAATATACAAGTGACTTAGGACTCGTAACAATCATTGACACTGTACATTCAATAACTAGACAATAAGACCTTCGGTTGACTAACATTATGTCTTTCGATATGTTGGTTCTTTTGGCTAATGTTATTTCGATCACCACATGGTGAACAAATGAATATGGATGCACCTGAAGTTCTCTCCATTGCCGATATCTATCCTCATGGCTATCCAATGAAGATAGGAAAGAATAATCTCCGTGTTGACTTTGACAACCTCACTTGCTCAAAATCTTCATGTTTAATTGCTATTGATATTCTCGAGGACTCATCCGTACGTAACATGCTTTCACACTCGCAACCGTTCTCTCGAGATCTACATCCAACAGCTTCCGAACACTATGGAAAGTGTCAAAGGACAAACTGCTGTGACGGTGACTCTGAATCACAAACAAGTCACCATTACACCTGCAGACTTAAGGGTCGTTTCTCCTAATTCCGATGTCGATCCAACCAAACTATATGCCACACCGCCAAGAGCTCACTCTCCAATTCTTAATCAATATCGGTTATGACGAGGCTACGTGAGTAATCACCAAGCATTCTCACGTAGAGCTTAAGAGTATTCCTCAACCCGAGAACTCTACATGATCATCACCAAGTCTGTTCGGTCACATGGCTATGAGCACCCTAAGCTCATGGAACTGCAAATATTCTAGGCATTGGTCAACAAGAAACACATCGCTATCGGCTCGATTTGGGATGACATGATGTCATTTCTCAACAAACTTGGCTCAAAGATTCCCTACATCGGATATACTAAATTGTTGATCCAGAGAGCACTTGGACTTCATCCTGACATTCCCAAGAGGCTCAATGACCCGACAATCACGACATGTTGACGGAACCCATTCTATCCGTCAGAATCAAGGAAACGTCTACAAAGAAACAAGGTGCTGTGCTGCCAGATTTCCTTCTAACCAAGATGTCGAAAGCTCAAACGCATAAAAAGGTATCTGGAAGCGTCGACAAGGCAAAGTTGGTCACCTCGACGAAAAATCTTCTGGAACACCCGTAAGGAGAACCAAAAGAGGAAGTGCAGGAAGTACGGCAAGTACTGTGAGTCAAAGGAAGTTCCCCAAGAGGAACCCTCCTTCAAAGAGGATTGTTCCATCTAAGGAAGCTCGCCCCATCCCAATTCCCAAACCCGAACCGCAAAGAAAGCTTGTGGACTAAAGCTCGATGGTACCGACACGATGAAGAGATTACCTTCTCTGAATCTGCAAACCGTATCCTCCTCCAGCAGCCTAAACCTACAAGTCCAATAGCCAACATGGAAAGGAAAGACTCCTGCATTTGAGTCTCATGATGAAAGCTCAAGAAGAAGAAGAGCAACCGGATCAATCCTACAGGAAGAAGTTTAAATTAGTTAGACAAATTCAAAAAGCTCAAGAATTTGCAAAAGATCAAATGGGTGGCCCCGGAGGATCGAGTGGTGCTGTCCACTCTTCACCGTGTCCCGATGCGTTAATCAACCCGATAAGGGATCCGGTGCCACCACTCTTGTGCAACAACAAACGCTTGTGAAGGAGTCTACTGATCTTAACATTGAGGAACCGAAAAGAATAAGACCGAGAAAGAAAAAACCTGATGAAGAAGCTAAGGAACGACGAAGAAAAGGCTAAACCGACATGATGACGAAGAAGATTATGATGACTTTCTTCTCAACAAATCAACTCGCTCCAAGGAGGATACTACCGCACCTCCAAAGGACCCCGAATCTCCTCATGTACCCTCCTCATCAGATTCTTCATCTCACTCATCACCACCACCATCAAAAGATCAACAAAATCATCATCCAAATCTGTGAAGAAACCACCTCGATCTTGGATTTCTCAAGCTCATAAACGAATTCACAAAGCCGTCAAACAAGTCGAAAAGAAAAACGCGCTCTACAAAAGCTAAATTTCTTTGCTTGATCACATACAAAGATATGTATGACGAGCATGACAAGATGGAGAAAGAAAGGGAATTTGTTAGAAGTTCATGAAGAGTCATCGTAAAGAGGAACTGAACGAAATGATCGAAGGTTACACTAACAAGTACCTTCGTGATATCGCTTCCTAAAGTCCTAAAGGAACCGGAAAAGACAGCAAGAGATCATACTCACAAGTTTCTTCGACAATCGCCCCGTGTGACTAGAGAAATATTTTCCACACAACTCACCCCTAACATCGTAGCATTGGTTAAAAATACAATGGCCAAAGAAGTCGATCTCTCTGAACTGAAGTTAATCGCTAAACTTGTGATACAAATGTCAAAGCGATTCGAACGCTTTACTTCGATGAAGCTAAATTTTTCAAAATCTACTTGATTTTCAACTCAGATCATCATGCAAGGAGTCAGCAGATCAACCCAAATGACCAAGAGATGACGATGATAAGGATAAGGATTCGCACCTAAATGTCGAAGCCGGTAAATCTACCTCTATGCCACCTCCTCCACCACGGACTTCTTCTCAACAAAGTCTCCTCCACCTCGGTCTTCTACTGATAAACCTCGGGACGATTCCGAAGTTACCACCCCTGACTCATAAAACAGTGATTACTTTGAGTATACGGGTGGTGACGATGAAGAGGTCCTTGAGCCCCGACAACAACCCACCTCACCCAAACAAGTGGTAAAACCAAGATCATCATCAAGGCCTTCCAAAGAAGAAGAAGACGACTCACCGGAGTCGCCTCATGGCTAGATGATGATAAAACCAAAGAGTTTGAATGGTTCTCCACACTTGTCAATCAAACTCCCTACCCGGATGAAGGTCAAGAATTGGTAGACGGTTCTACATTGAGCACGCAAAACTTTTGCAAGAAAAGTTCCATGTGAAGAAAATGACGAATCTGAGTTGAAGCGAATCAAGAATGAAGCATTCCAACTTCTTAAAGACAGCTCTGAAAGCGCCGTCGAGGTCGAATATCATCTTGAGAACATCGCCCGAGCTATGTCTAACGACATGGATTGGCTCAATCCGGAAGCAAACATTGACTTCACACAAAGGGACAACCCTCCATACTACAACGATTGGACCAAACCCCTACCGACCATTGGCCAAACAGACGAACCACGGATTCCCTTCCGATACTTCTTTAACAGAGACTGATTTTCTTACACGGTAGCGATGGTTCGCAGAAATACGCTACATCATTGACTCTTCCATTCCCAGCGGCTATTTACTCAAACTGCATAGCTATCGAGGAACGTGCAAATCACTTGTTTTCTCGACAACGCAAGCATACGACCAAGATGCATTATATGGGATTCATCATTGGCCTGAACGCCGAAGAATCTACTACGTAAGCCGCCTGGTTCGTAAGTCTCAACATGCAATGTATAGTTCTAAGGACATCGTGGCCATCAAACACATTGATCTCAAGTCTAAGTGGGACTACACATTCTTAAAGAATATCATAGTCAAACGACAAGATGAACAGAACTATGGATTCTCCGAGGTCGACTTTGAGAACTTGTCCCTCAACGACATCGAAGACATGTACCTTGCCAAAGTAGTCGTATGAGACAATTCTCGACTGAAGTTCAACGTGAATTTATCAAGTCAGTTCTCATCTTCATTAGACGAATCGTGATCAAAGAACGTGTTGAAGATATCCGGATGGTCGTTGAATCTTATCGACGCGTGTCAACCTCACTCCTCCAACGCTTACTCTTCCCGATCTCAATCAGCCTACCTCAATATACGCCATCAGAAACCTTTCGGAGTTGTTTACCGCAGTGAACTTCAAAGAAACTACTTAATGGCGTGTAGTGATCTTCAAATTCGGGATCATACTTTGAAGCGGTTAGGGATGGATTAGCGTACAGTGTTGAAGGATATACTGAAAGTTGGGTCTCGTAGCGCTAGAATTCTCGTGAAAGGAGGGATGTGAGAAGGATCATCACCATGATTGATGAACGGTTGTTCGAAGGGATCAGCCTGCACGATTGGAGAGCTATGTTGGTGGTCGACCCGTGAGAAACATCACCGGCTTTCAACGCCCTGGCGCACTCCTGGGAATATCACCGCAACTCCCCGGTACCCCTTGAATTTTTTTCCTTCATATAATTTTGGATGTGTGATTTAATATGTCTATGGCTTGTGCACACATAACAATGTACAACCCGTAATGGTCAAGAAAGGACCCCGTGGTACGCTTCAGTGCCACAATCCTTAGAAAAGGAGCGAAAGCTTCTTACTTTTGAGTAAAACCTATCAAACCTTTCATTTTTCAAGGTTTTGCTCAAAAGAACAAGTACTTCCTCTTAAGACTTTCAAAACCTCAACCGTTTATATCACTTGTTGAGGGGAGTATTTGAAACTTTGTTCACAAATTGTTCACAGTGGTCATTCTTCCCGCAACACTCGAAATGGTCATATTTATTCTCAAACGCTTCAAAAATAACACTTTAATATGCCATTTTTGAGGGGAGAAAATTGTGTGATAAGAAATATGTTGTACAAAATGCAAATGAATCTGTGTACCTCGAACTTAACCAACGAATTGACGATACTTAACTGTTAGTAACTCGAAAAGACTTGTCCCGGACGGGTAATAATTTCAAGCTAGTTCGCTAGTGATGTAAACGTGTCTCGCAAAGGACTTGTCTCAGTAGAATGTACCATTCGAGAAACTTTTGATAGACATGAACTCTGACGGGTTTGACAACCTTCCAAGGTTTGTCTACACCTTCAAGGTAGTTATTAGAGCTAGTTGTCACCTAAAAGCGGACAATGTAACTCTTTAACTATGCAACGTAACCGTGTCTCGCGGGGATTGTCTATCTTCAGTGGATCAATTCAAAAAGTGCGCGCTCTTTCCTCACTGCGCATTTAACCATTAAAACTATTAAGCACATGTGGAGGGGAGTATTTATGCAAAACATCATCTCTCACAATGGTTCAAACATGTTTTTCATTAACAAACCCTTTGAGAGAAATTTTTTCATACAGTGGTTTTAATGGCAAACATAGGTTAGTCATGGAGTTATAAGGTGACTAAGGTTAGGAATAACCGCCCTATGATCCGCCAGAGCCGGAGGGATCTACCCAAGGACACTACAAATAGTTAGTATTTAGAAGTCCTTAGGTATGATTGTAAAAAGGAGAAAATGAGAATCGGAGAAAGAAGGAGTTGAAGAATTAAAAAGAAATGCAAAGAAAAGGGTGAAAAGAAATAGCCCTCCGATTATTCAACTTAGGCGCATAACGGGTTCAATTCATATGCTACTGGTTGTCACTTAGTGACACCGGTATTGAAGATTAAAGTCGTCATGGACCCAGTGACGCATGCACTAAACCTTCTTATCCACTCAAGTTTCTCTCAACGGAAGCTTGTTTCATTCTCACAGGGAACCCTACGTAAACTATCGGCTTTCTCCTAGAGATTGCGGGTATTGAAGAAGGAGACCCTCTCCCTAGTCTCCGCTCCAGAAAACCAAAACGCACTATTGAGTCTAGAGCCACGAGATTCATCAAAAGATCTCTTAGGAACACTTGACATTTAATCACTTGATGATCAACTAATAAGATCATCGGTGGTTCATATCGAGTCCTTCACAGATCTTAGCAATCTGTCGAGAACATTTATGAGAGGTTCACATCTGTGATCCTCGGTGATTGAATGGAAACTCCTGCCAGGGTCAACATCAAACAGCCGTCAGCAGTCATTTCGGTAACTCCCCGTGGATTACGCGGAGTGTGTCTCAAACGGTCTACAGTCGTGAGGTGATGCTTCGTGTACCTCAGCGACTCATCTGAATCGTAGGTGTACTTTGGTACATCACGTTATCTCACTTGTGGGACTCCAGTTCAGAAACGGCCTTTGTAAGAATTAGAGTTGTGTCCTCACACTATGCCGTTGACACTCTCGAAGTTCAAACTTGTAAGTGCCGGAAACCGCTTATTACTAACCGCTTGAAATGTTTTCTTCTTATGGAAGCTCCGGAGCGGGATGATCGTGTTGATTCTTCTCATGCTCACGCCAACATCATCACTAATGGAAGTTCTATTCAAATGCAACACAACCGTCAGAATGATTCTTCGTCAAACCAAAGAATCTACAAAGTTAAAGACTTAAAGAACTTCATCAGATTGAATTCCAACGTCAAAAGAGCGTGTGAGCATGTTGAAGAATGACGTGGAGACACCGGAGCAACGAAGCTGCACCTGAGGCGCACCGATGCACAACAACATACTATGACTTTCATCACAAAAGAACAATGATCAAAGAACAAAGTTAAAGATGACGTCAAAGCATAACTGCTCAAAGATAACTATCTCTACACCGGGAGATTGTTCGAATCAAGGCAATTCTTCTCACAAGAAAGAAGAATGTCGAAGACGCCATCTGCTACTATTACATCAACGCTTTCACCGCTTTCATTCATATATACTTGAGGGGGAGATTGTTGGAATCACTCCTAAACAGGATTTCAAGTATTTATATTTCATATGTAATAGGTAGCTTTATTATGGCCTTTATGTTTGTTTAAGGTCAAGCTTATGTAGAAGGCCCATAAGCTTGACCCAAGCCCAATAAGGAATAGGGAAGGAGAGGGAGTGTTGCCCTAGCTCCTTGCCTATATAAACCATGTAATAACCTTCATTTGAAGGTTGGTTGTTCAAGTTTTCTTTCTTTCACATATGCCTACGCATAACCGGTCTTATTATTGTTTGTATATGTGTTAGATCTTGTTCAATCGCCTCATCTCATTTCTATATAACTTGTGTTTGTAAAACTAGTGACCTAACAGCAAGTGATTAATTATAAATGTTGCTGAAGTGAATGCATCCACCCAATAACTGGTCGGGACATGTGCGTTAAACAACATAGCCAGACCAGTTTCGACAATATGCCTATGTTTTGTTCCTACCATTTTGCCGAGGTGTGTACGGCAAGAGAAGCGATGAAAAGTGCCATTGTCTTCAAATATTTTATAACAATTTGATTTACAAATTCTGTCCCACCATCACTTTGAAAAATTTTGATTTTTCTCGAGCATTGTGTTTGAGCAAGATTGATAAATACAGGTAGTACCGAATAAAGACTTGTTTTAGTTTTAAGTGGATAGAGCCACGTAAACCTGGAATAATCATCAATAAAAACAACATAATATCGATATCCATCTTTAGAGCAAACAGGAGCCGGACCCAACTATTTGATTTAGTGCGGTTGGTCTATCTCCATGATTCTATATGAATATAAGTTTGATTAAAGAGAATTAAGGGTGAGCACAAAAATTAAAAAATCGAATTGAAATAGAAAACTCTAGAGACCAATTGAAAAATCAACGATTGCAGTTTTGATTTTTGCAAAAACCGCATGTTTTGAGCGGTTTTTAGTTTCATATAAAAAATTGGACCGAAAAAACCCCTCCCCACCTTTATTAATTTTTCGAATTTTATATATTTTGTTTATGAAAAAGATCTTGAACTTACTTGAATATAAGACTTGTGTATATTTCTTTTAGACTATTTCAAATATCGTTTTTGGTTCCTATGTTTCTTGGTTTTAACTTTTTATATATATCCTAAGAAAAGTCAAATATCTAACAACTTTCACAGAAGTTAGAAAAAATCTTGGATTTCGACTCCTACACTTTTATTAATCTTATTTGAATTATGTTAGTCGAAAATGATCTTTAAATTATATGAAAACTTGCTAGTTGTTTGTTTTATACTTTTTGTCTCTTGACGAAACAAGTTAAAGTTGTGACAGTCCATAATTTTCGAACTAACAAAGTGGATAATTTTAAAACTAGAAAAAAATCGAAAAGGGAACAAACCAGACCGATTTAAAGAAGAAAAAACAAAAACTGAACGATCAATTTGCAACTTTTGAAAATCAAAGTTTTTGGTTCGCGATTTGGTTTCACTAAAAAAATCAAACCGCCCCATGGTTACCCCCATGTAGAATGACAATTGGTAAAATTAAAAGATCAGTATCAATAAACTTGTTTGGTTAAACATTGGAGTATTTGAAATAGCATATAAATTAGTTTTGGTCATTTAGTGATGGTCACATGCAACGAGAGAATCAAACCACCCATTGCACTCACAAAAATCAAGATTCAAATATATAGGCTGCCATTTCTTAATATATTCCTTGACTCCTTTACCAAACAACAACATTAGGTATGAATCCATTCCTCGTTCCGGGCACGCATACCAGTACATACGTGGTTAAGTTAAAAGCTAAATCCATCTAATAATAATGTATACTTTAAAACAAAATATCAACTCAAAAAATAGTAAAAAAAAGGAAAAAAAAAGAAAGAAAACATATACGCTTTCAAATTTCGTTATAATATCATACTTTTGCTGATGAATGCGACTTAATAAAAAAAAGGTATAGCATCAATTTGTCAAACGTTTAATTGTTGGACATATTTTCTAAAGATGAATGAGTCATTCTAAGCATTCTTAAAAATGAAAGAAGCATAATTTACGCTTCGTATAATATATAACTAAATCTACTTATAGACGGGTATAATTATATGTTTGAAAATTATTACGTAAAGATATTTTTCCTCCTTAAGCTAGACACCGTGTTGCAAAAATCGGCTTAGACGACCGACATTGCTATGCGCGGGATTAAACTCGATTTTCACTAATCGGCCTTATTAATCGCTTTGTTAAAAAATTGATCAATATACCGATTAATCGGATAAAATCGTCAAATCGGGCATAAATCGCTAAATCGACAAAACCGGGATAAATCGCCAACTGGGTTACAAATAGAAATCGCCAAATCGTGCATAAGTCGGCCAAATCGAATTTTTTTTACTAGATCGACCAAATTAGGCATATAGTTTCAAAATTTTATAATTTTATGTATAAAAATTCAATCCAATTAATCCCCGCCTAACCGATTAATCGCTAGGCGGTACCTGGTCGCCCAACTACCTCCTAACGAATTTTGCAACCTTGCTAAACAAAATAGTGATAACACCTTTCACCTTCACATCTGCATCACATCACCATTCAACACATCACCACACCTTTCACTTTTAATGGACATACTGTTAACACAGTAATGTTGTCCACAAATTAACATCATCACGTGTTTACAAAATTGTAAAGAAATGTAGAGTAATCAAATGTGCTTAGTTTTATAGCTAGTTTTTAAGTTTAGTAGTTAGTTTGTAGTTTAGTCAATGTGGGTCAAATAAGCAAGGTTTGAATAACTCCCACCATTCTTTGTTTCTTCTTTGTAAGAGTAGTATAAGTAGGATTTGATGTGTAATAATTCAGTTCAGTTGAGTTTAATAAAATTCCCATTTTTAATATGGTATCAGAGCCACCTGATTTTTAACAAACTCAACCACCTCTAACAAACTTCGATGGCTTTCTAACAAACTCCAGTGACTTTAACAAATCCGATCAATTTCATCACCTTAATTCATTAATCACCATCAAAACACACCAAACTCAATCAAGAATCACTCATAACCACTCAAATCTGTTCAAATAACTTTAAATTCAACAAACTCAAACAACAACAGACACACACAAAATTAATGATGAAGATGATCCAAACTCACCTAACCACCCACTATTCCTTCATCAGAATGATCACCCTGGACTAGTTCTCATATAAAATAAGTTGACAGGTTCTAACAACTATGGTCAGTGGAAAAGATCAATAATAATAACATTGAATGCTAAGAACAAGTTAAAGATTGTTACTAGTGAATATGGTGAACCAAACACATGTTCAAGATTGAGGGCTTTATGGGAAAAAACAAATGATATGATCATATCGTGGATCTTGAACACCATAGCTGAATAGATAAGTAATTCTTTAAACTTTCTTAACACTGCTTCAAGTTTGTGGAATGAGTTGCAAGAGCATTATTCTCAATTAGATGGACACATAATCTTTCAAATCACAAATGATTTAGTGCAGCTGAAACAAAATAATTGTGCAATTAAAACTTACTATTACAAGTTAAAAGGTCTTTTGGGATGAATGTGATGCCTTAGAGACTCCATATATGTGTGTATGTGTTTGTTCATGTGAAAATGGGAGGATCAATGGTGAAAGAGATAACAGAGAAAGGGTTGATTCAATTCATAATAGGACTAGATGAATGTTATGCAACTGTGAGAGGCCAAATTTTACTGATACAACCCATGCCTACTGTGGCAAAAGCTTACAGCAGGATCAGGCAAGAGGAGAAGCAAATGAAAGGTTACATACCTCAATCTACAATCACAGCAGCCCTATCAACCCATTCAAACAACACCAAAACATCCTATCACAACCATGCGAGAACAAATAGGAACTATGTCCAAAGAGAGCATTCAAATAGGAATCACAGTCAAGGTGAATTTACTGCAAGGAGAAGTACTTTAAAAAATGGAATTATGTGTGGGAATATTAGTAAAGAGGGGCATACAAGTGAAGAGTGCTACAAACTAGTTAGTTACCCAATTGGGAACCAACTTCATAGAAAGTATAAACCACCAATTCAAAGAGTAAATGCATTCAGAACTGTCAACATGACTCAAGCATCATCTACTGCATCAGTTGTCCAAGACAATCAGTTTGGGTCTTCAACACCAGCAAATTCAGCAGCTGCAAACGAGAATGATTTGGCTATGAAGGCTATAACGGATCAATTGCATAATCAACTCAATCAAATGATGCTTCTAATGAAGCAGAACACCAAAGATGCTAATGGCATGGATACTTTTAGTTGAGCAGGTACACCTAAACTCGTAATCTCACGTATTACTTGCAGTACTTGTAGGCTTATAGGATCTATCATGCTAAATCAAATTTATACCTTTGGGTACTAGATAGTGGTGCCACAG
This sequence comes from Chrysanthemum makinoi, assembly GCA_910596185.1. Lineage (NCBI taxonomy): Eukaryota > Viridiplantae > Streptophyta > Magnoliopsida > Asterales > Asteraceae > Chrysanthemum > Chrysanthemum makinoi. The sequence goes on along the minus strand of OU343223.1, from coordinate 26,215,169 downwards.
ATCACATCTCCATAACCTTAACATCAATGCCTAACACCAGACTATGCAAATACCCAATCTATGTCACACTCCCAAATGGGCAACAAACACAAGTAAGGAACATTGGTTTAGTCTACATAAATGCATCCATCACACTACATGATGTCTTATATATCCCATCATTTTCATCTAACTTACTCTCAGTTTGTAAATTAGACACGCAATTACCTTTATATGTCCTATTCACACCATTTTCATGCTACTTTCAGGACCAACAACAGAGGATTGCTCATGACACCCTCTGTAATGGTCTATGCATCATCCAACAAGAGAAGTCCACCTCCACAGTTAATTACACTTTAAACCAGCAACTACAACTTTCACCTTTGGCATGCTAGGCTTGGGCATCCTTCTTACAATGTATTACAACAAATATAGTTACTTTCAAATGTACAATACCTTCAGACTCATGTACTATCTGTCCATTAGCTAGACAACATGCTTCATCTTTTCAAATTAATGAATCTCATGCATCAGCTTTGTTTGAACTAATTCACATTGATGTATGGGGTCCCTACAAGCACACCATAGTTCACATCTACGAATATTTTTTAACAATTTTTGATGACTATTCAAGAGCCGCTTGGACTTATTTGATGCCAACCAAACATCATACAATATCGCACATCAAAATGTTCCATTCATTTGTAGAAAAACACTTCAACACAAAGTTAAAAACAACTAGGAGTGATAATGGGTCAGAATTCATAAATCAATCTTTGACTGACTTTTTCAACAACAAGGCATAATCCACCAAACTTCGTGTCCATACACCCCACAACAGAATGCAAGGGTGGAAAGAAAACATAGACACCTACTTGAGGTAGCAAGAGCCATAAGATTCCAAGCAAATTTCCCAATCCATTTGTGCGGATACTGTATTTTAGCAACTACCTATCTCATAAATAGATTATCCTGTGAACCACTTCACAACAAAAGTACCTATGAACTCTTTCACAAAGCACCACCACCAATGTCTCACCTTAAAGTTATTGGATGCCAAACCCATGCCTACCGCCATACACCAGACAAATTTGTTTCAAGATCTACAGCTTCAGTCTTACTTGGATATCCTACGACACAAAAAGGGTATCTTTTGTATTACACACAAACACACAAAACCTTTGTAAGCAGGCATGTCCATTTCAATGAATCCATATTTCTGTTTCATCACAAAGCCTCCAAAACTTCACCCACTCTAACCTCCACACCTTCTGATTTCCATTATATCCCAAATACTACTTCTGCAACCAACCATGACATACCAAACAATACTCCACTCACCAATGCATCATCACCAGAAACCATTACAACATCAATTTAACCTCCCGAATCCCCTAAATCACCTACACCAATTGGGAAAACCACACACTCACCAGCTCAGACTGTACCAAACACTGCAACTCCATCATCACTAGAACTAAACCACAACTCATCAATAGCACAGAATCCCACAATACCATCACCACCTCCACCAACAAGATAATCTACAAGACAACCTACCATCCCACTAAAATTCAAAGACTTTCATTATAAACTCCCTAAAACCAAATACACCATTCAGTCACTCATCAAATACCACCATTCAAAATACATAAACTATCATAACATTGCATTACCCACAAACAGAAACTTAATTAATACAATTAACAACATTGTGGAACCATAATCATACACCCAAGTAGTAAAATATTCTAGATGGATAGATGCTATGTCTAAAGAACTGGAGGCACTGGAAGCTAACAAGACTTGGATTGTTACATCACTGCCATCAAACAAGATACCCATTAGCTGCAAGCGGGTCTTCAAAATCAAGTGCAACTCAAATGGTTCAATAAGAGGTTCAAGGCAAGATTAGTGGCAAAAGGTTTCTCATAGAAGGAAGGGACATACTACAATGAGACTTTTGCTCATGTTGCTAAAATAATCACTGTTAGAACTTTTCTAGCTACTGGTGTTCACCAAAACTGGAACATTTCTCAGTTAGAAATCAACAATGCCTTCTTACATGAGGATTTACATGAAGAGGTCTACATGACTCTTCCACAAGGTTACAAGCCAAACACAAAAATACCACATTTTGTCTGCAAATTACAAAATATATGGTTTAAAGCAAGCTAAGAGACAATGGTTAACCAAAAACACTACCCTTTTACTCAATTTGGGATTCAAACAGAGCTAGCAGACACATCTCTATTGACTTACACAAAAAATGGTGACTTCCTGGATTTGGTAATCTATGTTGATGATATCCTTCTGGATGGTAACAATGACCATCTCATTACTCACTTCAAGCAACAACTGGACTCGTAATTCGCATCAAAGAATTAGGAAACCTTAATTATTATCTTGGTATTGAGTTTCTCAGAAACAACAAAGGCATCACCATGACACAAAGGAAGTATGCACTTGAACTTATTCACATTGTTGAAGTACTTGACCTCAAGCATTCTCACATACCTATTGATCCCAACATCAAGCTTAATGATGTGGATGGTGATTCTTTACCAGATGCATCTCTTCATAGAACTTTGGTGGGAAAGCTACTTTATCTAACTATTATCGTCGGTATAACCTATGTTGCACATTGTCTAAGCCAATTCAGTCATGCCCCAAGAACACCACACTTTGATGCTTTGATCAAAGTGGTGAGATACATCAAGTTGTGCACTGGTCAAGGTCTCTACTTCCCAATCAATTCCTCTCTACAACTAAAGGCCTACTTTGACAGTGATTAGGCAAATTTTCCAATCACTAGGTGATCAATCACTGGATTTTGCATCCTTTTGGGCTCATGTCTGATTTCTTGGCAGTCCAAAAAGCAAACAGTTGTCTCAAAGAGCTCTATTGAAGCAGAATATAGAGCTTTAGCTGACTCCACTTGTGAGATTACTTGGTTGCAGAGTCTTCTCATGGATCTTCAAGTACCCACTACAAATCCAGTCTTCATCATGTGTGACAACCAATCCTCTATTGCCTTGGATTCTAACCATGTCGAGCATGACATAACCAAACACATAGAGATTAGTTATCACCTTGTTAGGCACAAATCAAAGCTGGAATTATTTGTCCCACCTTCATCTCCTCAAATGCCCCAACATGAAAATGTTCTCACTAAGAGATTGAGCCCATCTCCTTTCCAAGCTTGTATTTCCAAGTTTGGCATGTGTGATCCATACACACTACCAACTTACAGGGGGGTAATGGACATATTGTTAACACAATCATGTTGTCCACAAATTACCATCAACACAAGAAGTGTTTACAAAAGTGTGAAGAAATGTAGAGTAAGCAAGCGTTCTTAGTTTTGTAGCTAGTTTGTAAGTTTAGCAGCTAGTTTATAGTTTAGTCAACGTGGGTTAAACAAGTAAGGTTTGAATAACTGCTTTCTCGCCATTCTCTGTTTCTTCTTAGTAAGAGTTGTATAAGTAGGATTTGATGTGTAATTGTTCAGTTTAGTTGAGTTTAATAAAATTTCTCTCCATTTTTAATAATTTTTCAGTTACAATGGTCACCACTATACTTATTTTATAAAAATACTTCGTTTTATACAAACATATCTTAAAAATAACCGTATACACTCGTACAAAAAATAAAAATAAAAAATTGAATGGTAAGGGTGATCACCGATTCTCTCCTCTTTTTGCTTGGTCACGCATGAAGTGAAGGAGTCACATAAAAGGTGGCGCATGAAGGTGAGAGATGAGGGTGACCCTCCGTTGTGTGTAATCTTGACCACCTATGAATCCAAAAGGCAAGGGGTACAGAAATCTCATGTTCATAAATAGAACAAAAAGAGTGCCTGCCAGTTAACTAGTGTGCTCTTCACGTCACATTTTATTCATTTTACTTCTTTAGGAACATATTTTGTTTGGTTCATCATGTCTAAAAATATCATCAAATTATTTATATGAAACATTATTGTCCTTAGGAATATCCGAAATTTTAATATCACAAGCTTAACCTTGAGAGTACGTATATGATCTTTAGTAACGAGAGTACGTATATGATCTTTAGTAACGTTTTAAATTCTTTGACCTGGCCAGTTGAACCAGTTAGATCGAGAACAGATGTATTACCAGACTATCAAAATTTGGTTTCGAGAAAGAATTTGTTAAGCCCTAAACCCAAAACTCAGTAAAACTGATTTCAAGGCATTGATCTTTAGCAGCTAATGCAACACAAGTAAATGAAGCATTTGTTGAGTTTATGATATATATAATACAATAAAACATAAAGACATCAAGAGTACACAGCGGAAGACTTAAAGATCATAACAAATAAATTAATTAACTGAAAGTATGCGTAACGTACCTCTTACGAATGTCATATCTCTAGAGCAAACCAAAGAAGTGGTTTAAAGAGTTGTCCCTTACCGTTCTACAACTCAAACCAAATGGTGTAAGAATAGTGTCTTACAACCATGTTCTTGTACACACGAATTAACCAACGAATCAAGCGATTGCTAGATCTAACACAAGTCCTCGTTTAAGGAAAACGAAACCAAACTCCCTTACAAATGGGGTGTTCGGCCGAATATGACTAGAGAGAGGAGAGGAGAGATCTAGGGTTAATTCAATGCACAAGTGTATGAAACCCTAGAACCTAACCCTCTTTATATACTAGTAGGGAAACTTTGGGAACAAGTTTATGACTTAGGCCTTGGAAAGGCCCCTATGGCCGGTCACTATGCAAAGCCCAAAGGGAATTCATAACTTTTCCAAGTTTTCCATTTCTAGTCCTTTCTCTTTTCATTTAACGGTCGTTAGTCATTTTTCCGTTAAATACTTAACGATCGTTAACCGGACTTAATGTGCAATAATTAATCGTAAACATAAACATTAATTATTAACTTTAATTCTCATTCGCTAATGTGTGCAATCCCGTGGTCACGAGTTCGAATCCGGACATTCACATGTTTGTAAATATATACATTTCCAACAGCTCCCACTTGGATATGTTTACAAAACGTGAAATGACATTGGTTAGCGTCTAGCAACACGCCAATGCCCCCGGTACAACTCGTGTATGGCTTTCTGGAGAAAAACCAAGTTTGATGATTCATCATCATATTCATCCTTTTGTTTCTAATACCATGTTAATAAGAATATGGATCTCACTCATTTCTTAATTAACTATTCTGTTTCTCGCTTTATGTGATTGATTAAGATTACCAATTCTTCTGAAAATATTCCAGAAGACCTTGGGTATGGCCATACAAACATCTTAACAATCCTACGAGGGGCCCAGTAGTATTATACTTCAAAATAATTTTGAAGGAAACAAATCTCATTTTGACTACAAGCAGGATTCATAAATTTCAACACTTCGAAAACAACCCTTATAACTACCGCACGATAGCGTTAGATTGCTTCATAAAAATGCACTACATCCATGACATATCTCTTGTATCTCAAGTCAGAGGATAAATATCCATGATATACTTAATGACAAAGATCCATAAAGTATTGTCATGCGGGTGGGATAAGTCCTATATTCAATTCATTGAATATCATCTGAAATTAGTCATGCTACGCATCAATATACTTTCAAGTATATTCTAACTAACACTCAGATTTGTCTTAATTCAATATCATTCCCATGTTATTGATTGACAACGGACTATTTAGAATAACTTAAGTTATTCAAGTATTTAAACATGCAAATATAGGACAACATCATAATAAATGAATAATAAACATAACAAAATATTTTATTTCATTTCAATAACAATGTTTACAATATCCTTTTATCTAAAATACTTAGTCACAGATGGGCATGAAACTACTAGCTAAACGAAGTCCAAACTTATCTGACAAATGATTAAGTTTTTCACCAGGTAAGGCCTTCGTTAATGGATCTGCTAGGTTATCATCTGTGTGAACTTTGAGCAACTCAATTTCACCTATCTCGACTTGCTCTCAAACATAGTGATATTGTCTAGGATAGTGTCTGGTGCCCTTCATGACTCCAGGTTCATGGGAAAAAGTAATTGCAGCTGAATTGTCACAATATACTTTAATAGGATTTTCAATCGACGGCATAACACCAAGCCCCGAAACAAACTTCCTTATCCAAACGGCTTTCCATGGCAGCTCGAAGCCGCTATGTACTCGCTTTCTGTAGCAGACATTGCAAGTGTTGTCTGTTTCTTACTCTTCCAATCCACAGCACCTCCATTGATGACAAAATGTAACCCGTTTGAGACTTCGTATCATCTTTGTCACACTTCCAGGATGCATCGCAGTAACCTGTAATGCATTCGCTTCCGGATTTCCATACACTATGAACATATCTCTTGTAGCCCTAAGTTACTTGAGAATATGCTTAACAGCAGTCCAGTGAATTTCACCCGGATTCTTTTGATACCGACTGGTCAAGTTTTGAGCAAACGCCACATCAGGCCTTGTGCATCGTATCGCGTACATGATAGATCCTACATCCGAAGCATAAGGAACTTTCTTCATACGCGCCACCTCTGCAGGTGTTGAAGCACAGCCTTGGTTACTCAAACCATGATTTACTTGCATTGGCAAAAATCCCTTCTTGGAATTTTGCATATTGAATCTCTTCAATATTTTGTCAATGTAAGCACTTTGGCTTAAACCAATTAGCCGCCTTGATCTATCCCTGTAGATCTTGATTCCAAGGATGTATGCTGCTTCCCCTAAGTCTTTCATCGAAAAACATTTACCAAGATAGGCGTTCACCTCATTTAGAATTGGTATATGATTTCCTATGATTAATATGTCATCGACATACAGAACAAGGAAAGTAACATGACTCCCACTAGCTTTGTGATATACACATGGCTCATCAAGATTCTGAGTAAATCCAAAACTTTTGATTTCCTCATCGAATCTTTTATTCCATTGCCTTGATGCTTGCTTCAGTCCATAAATGGACCTCTTAAGCTTGCATACACGGTTTGGAAACAATGGATTCACAAACCCTTCCGACTGTGCCATATAGATGTCTTCATCTAGACGGCCATTCAGAAAAGCGGTTTTGACATCCATTTGCCAAATCTCATAGTCATAGTGTGCAGCTATAGCTATGAGAATCCTAATAGCTCTTATGTCCGCTACAGGAGAGAATGTTTCCTCGTAGTCAATGCCATAGGTTTGATTAAAACCTTTAGCCACTAGACGAGCCTTGTAGGTGTGTACATTGCCATCCATGTCAGTTTTCTTCTTGAAGATCCACTTACTTCCAACAATTTTCGCATTGGGAGGAAGGTCAACTTCAATCCAGACATCATTGTCTTTCATGGATTGCATTTCCCCATTCATAGCAATCTGCCATTTATCCTTTTCAGGATCAGCCATGGCAGCCTTATAGTTGGCAGGTTCATTAAGATCCCCAACCATATTTTCCTCCACCTCTACGTTAAGACATAGACGGTCAGTGCATGTATAGTCCTTTCGGACCTACTGAATGGGAACAACTTCAGGAGGAGCACCTAAGCTTTCAAGCTCTTCTTGAAGTTGGCTAGTATTTTCAGAAGGTGTTGTATCTTCTTGATCATATTCCGGATCATATACTCTCCCACTGAGTTCTTGAGATATGAGATTCCTTTCAAGGAAATCTCCATACCTAGCCACAATGACTTTATTCTCAGCTGGGTTTTAAAAGTAGTAACCCATAGTTTCCTTAGGATATCCTACAAAGATACACTTAACAGATCTGGCTTGGAGCTTATCAGGTGTGTCACGTTTAACAAACGCTTCACATCCCAAGACCTTTAAGTAAGAAAAGTTGGGAGCTTTTCCAGTCCATATTTCATATGGAGTTTTAACAACCTTCTTTGTTGGAACCATATTCAAAATGCGAATAGCAGTTTCAAGGGCATAATCCCAAAAAGTAAAAGGAAGAGTCGTAAGTTCAAACATTGATCGTACCATGTCAAGTAAGGTACGATTTCTCCTTTCAGATACACCATTTTGTTGTGGAGTATAAGGAGATGTGAGTTGCTGGATAATTCCACACTCAGCTAAGTAATCTTTGAACTCTTGACTTATATACTCACCACCTCTATCGGATCGAAGAGCTTTAATCTTCTTTCCAAGTTGTAATTCTACTTCACTTTTGAAAACCTTAAATGTTTCAAAGACTTCATGTTTATGTTTAAGTAAATAAACATAACCATAACGACTAAAATCATCCGTAAAGGTTAAGAAGTAGGAAGCACCGCGTTTTGACACATGTCTAAGTGGACCACACACATCACTGTGTATCAATCCAAGTAGATCAGAAGCCCTTTCCACTTTTGGTGAAAAGGTTTCCTTGTCATCTTCCCAGCTATGCAAGACTCGCATTTGTCAAATGATTCATCATTGACCGTTTGTAAAAGCCCATCGTGTTGTAGCTTTTCCATGCGTTTCTTGCCAATATGGGCAAGGCGACAATGCCAAAGATAAGAAGAGTCACAGTTCAACTTGCTCTTCTTATTGCTAATGTTATACAACGAATTATTTCCATTGGATATACAACCATCCATATCAATTTCAAACACACCAAGAATAGGAATTGCATTAAAGTAAAAAACATTATTTAAAGAAACTGAAATTCCATAACTTGTAAAAGTGTGCACAAAACCAATATCTTTTAACAAAGAAACTGAAATAACACCCCTAACAATGGAGGGTACATAATGACAATTATTTAGTTCTAAAATTAAGCCCGAAGGCAACACTAAATCAAAAGTCCCTATGGCTTCGACAAATGCACGCTTTCCATTTCCAACGTACAAGTATCTTTCTCCACAGACGCTTCTTTGCCCCTCCAAGTCCCTGCGATGTATTACAGATGTGAGTACCACATCCTGTATCATATATCCAGGAATTTTTCTTATGAGGAAAAGAAAATAATTCAAACATAAAAATACCTGATGAGCTAGGCACCATCTTATTTTTATTCTGAAGGCACTCATTGAGATAAACTGACAGTTCCGCTTCCAAAGGACCCGGTGAGTTGCAGCGGTGGCAAGTTAAATCCTTCTTAGGATTCTCCTTTTTCTTTCCAGGGTTCTTCTTAGGAGCTGGTGGGATGACAACTTGCTTTCCCTTTCCTTTTCCTTTCCCTTTCTTATCTGCTTGCGGCTTTGGCTTATTCACCCTACCACCATGTATTGCGAGTACAGCAGGTGTAGGAGCCTTCTTTGGCAATCTCTTCTCGAAGTCTACAAGCATTGCATGTAACTCATTCACTGTCTTCCCCGTGCAATGCATGTTAAAATTGCGGACAAAATCACCAAATCGATCCTGATTAAGGGAGTGATTGATGAGGCCGACACATACATCATTCGAGTAACCACGTACCGAGCTTCACCAATTGGTCCAAGTGATGTTTCATCTCGAGGACGTGGTCGGAGACAGATTTGCCAACCTCATGCTTGCAGCTATGAACCTTTTCAATAAGTTCATATAGTTCAGCTGCAGGTGGCTTCTCAAACATACGTTTGAGTTCATCTAGCATGCTCATAGGCGGATAGTGCTCAAATTGTTTTTGCAATTGAGCGCACATCCCCCGAAAGCATTAGACACGCCACATCATTGTGCTTCTCATATTCAACACGATATGCCTCATGTTCAAGAGCAGTTGTCGTGTTGGGAGGAGCATCAGGCAGAGGTGTAGTCAAAATTTCAACCCTTTTGGCAACACGAAGGATGATCCTAAGTGAACGATGCCAATCATTGAAATTAGGGCGGTCCAACTTGTCCCTTCCAATCATATCTTTGAAAGCGGAACTCATTAAGCTCATAGTGTTTTCAGTGTTGAGCCATCTACGAAAAAGTTCAAAAAAAACCATAATTAGTATTTTGATAATTTTCCTTTTCAATAAACAATTAAATACCCAAGGTTCATATTCATATAACCAATTAATATTTATTGAAAACTAGGATCCAAATTATCATAATTTCATTACGTCAGTTGATCTGCTAGTAATGAACCTTATACAAAATGGTAGAGCTTTTGCTCAATTGCCAATTTCAATTGCAATTCCTAGATTTATGGGATTTACATATAGCCAATATCAATCGTCATGTAAACATGTTTTATCCCATCTTATGCCTTGAGTTGCCAGTTCTCACTGCCTAACTCAATTAAGTTGTCCAACTTAATAAACTGCAAAATCGTCCATGCCCGTTCTCACGACACGTGGACATTTTACCCTTCGATTAAGATCTAAGTCACGTTCTCACGCAAATAGAAAGTAATCTTAGGTGTTTCCGTTTCGTTGGATGGCATATAACTTAAATTAAAGGGTAATAGTTTTGATGTTAAATCAAATATGTACAAAGATGTCATGCATTCATCTTTGTAGCATAGTTTTTATTAAAACATTTATATCTTGTTTTAATGTATAAGCTTTTCATCATCAAACTTTAATTGAGGTATTGGGTTCACCAATCAAGGAATTTGGTGTTAATTATCATCCATTATACCGTACTTTTGCATAAGTGTAAACACTTAGTGTTTCGGATAATTACCACCGAAGCGGCGCATGGAATTAAAACTAATTCGCCCTTAAGATGAGCTTGCACATTTAATGGCTTACTAAGTAGCTCCACTCGAACTTACAGAGGGCGAGGACTGTGCACGCTAAAGCACAACCTAAAACATCCTTTCAGTGTGACTGTGCGCACTTCTTTAAACCCCTTTTATTAGTTCATTCTCATGGGTGAGCCTTTCAGACCATTTGTACCAAAGTCATCAATCAATTAAACGATTATGATTACTATGCTTATAAAATACATGTTTCACCATTGTTTAGGTCAGTTTATTTTTCTTGTAAAAATACCCTTGTTACAAAAAACAAACAAGCAAGTATTTATAAAAATGAACAAATAAACAATGAATGCATAACAAATAAAAGTCATGCATATCAAATAGCCACATGCAAACGGTTTTGATAAATCCTATTAATAACCAATTCTAGATCTGTCTATATGCATATATTTAATTAAGACTTTCACCCGTTTTCATCTATGTACAAGGTGAACCACATGCATCGATTCATCGATTGCGCAAGTCAAAATTAAATACATACCACATAGCACATAATTGATTAAATTAATAATTATTGAGGTCTTCCCCAATTTTAGATCTATCATAATTTAGTGTATATCACTTAAACAAGAAAGACTTACAATAAAAGCAGATCCATGATAAAAACATGCAGATAATTATCATGGACATAAAATTACACTTAACAATTAATGCAATTAAATCAAAGTTACGCATATACACATAAAGTTGCATGCATCTTAGGGTTTCTAATCCAATTAAAACAATAGTTTACAAAACCCTAATTAGGGCACCATAAAAAAAAAGCCCCCCCCTAAAAATTAGGGTTTAGGTTTTGCAAACCCTAGATCTAAGCATACAAATAATAACACATTCATGTTTATTTTAATTATGTGTTTCAGTAATTAATTACTTGTTATACAAGGCTCTGAAACCACTGTTGAGTTTATGATATATAAAATACAATAAAACATAAAGACATCAAGAGTACACAGCGGAAGACTTAACATCAATGCCTAACACCAGACTATGCAAATACCCAATCTATGTCACACTCCCAAATGGGCAACAAACACAAGTCAGGAACATTGGTTTAGTCTACATAAATGCATCCATCACACTACATGATGTCTTATATATCCCATCATTTTCATCTAACTTACTCTCAGTTTGCAAATTAGACACGCAATTACCTTTATATGTCCTATTCACACCATTTTCATGCTACTTTCAGGACCAACAACAGAGGATTGCTCATGACACCCTCTGTAATGGTCTATGCATCATCCAACAAGAGAAGTCCACCTCCACAGTTAATTACCCTTTAAATCAGCAACTACAACTTTCACCTTTGGCATGCTAGGCTTGGGCATCCTTCTTACAATGTATTACAACAAATATAGTTACTTTCAAATGTACAATACCTTCAGACTCATGTACTATATGTCCATTAGCTAGACAACATGCTTCATCTTTTCAAATTAATGAATCTCATGCATCAGCTTTGTTTGAACTAATTCACATTGATGTATGGGGTCCCTACAAGCACACCATAGTTCACATCTACGAATATTTTTTAACAATTTTTTATGACTATTCAAGAGCCGCTTGGACTTATTTGATGCCAACCAAACATCATACAATATCGCACATCAAAATGTTCCATTCATTTGTAGAAAAACACTTCAACACAAAGTTAAAAACAACTAGGAGTGATAATGGGTCAGAATTCATAAATCAATCTTTGACTGACTTTTTCAACAACAAGGCATAATCCACCAAACTTCGTGTCCATACACCCCACAACAGAATGCAAGGGTGGAAAGAAAACATAGACACCTACTTGAGGTAGCAAGAGCCATAAGATTCCAAGCAAATTTCCCAATCCATTTGTGCGGATACTATATTTTAGCAACTACCTATCTCATAAATAGATTATCCTGTGAACCACTTCACAACAAAAGTACCTATGAACTCTTTCACAAAGCACCACCACCAATGTCTCACCTTAAAGTTATTGGATGCCAAACCCATGCCTACCACCATACACCAGACAAATTTGTTTCAAGATCTACAGCTTCAGTCTTACTTGGATATCCTACGACACAAAAAGGGTATCTTTTGTATTACACACAAACACACAAAAACCTTTGTAGCACATGTCCATTTCAATGAATCCATATTTCTGTTTCATCACAAAGCCTCCAAAACTTCACCCACTCTAACCTCCACACCTTCTGATTTCCATTATATCCCAAATACTACTTCTGCAACCAACCATGACATACCAAACAATACTCCACTCACCAATGCATCATCACCAGTGTTGACCTGTTTTCTCACGTTGCACACTCTCAGACCTTGAAAGATCTGGCACTCGTGGATCGTTAGTGTTGCCTATGTAATCATAAGCGAACTAATAGAAAATCTCTACAACTCGTGTTCTAAAGCGGAATGTAAACACAAGTTGTTATTACTAAGAACACTTAGATCCTCTATGGATCTTTTTATTCACTGAAACTCTATGTTTCAGATGCCCTCTATTACAAACTACATGGTTCCTTTTATAAACAAAGAACCCTAATCTCTTACTACCCAATCGACTAAACATGCAAGCATGCATTTAATGACTAATACACTAAACTATATTGAGCGGTACAATAAAACCCATGCTAACCTCGGGCCGTTCAAAGATAATAATGAGTTAGCATTTAATACAGTAAGCGCATGCTGATCCTAGTCAGCTTTCACCCTTCAGCAGTAACACGGCAATGCTTGTACTCTTCAGTAGAATCACTTCTTCAGTAGATTCTGCTTCTACTTCAGCAGAAACTTTCGGCAGTAATGACAGCAGAAACTTTCGGCAGTAATGACAGCAGAAATCCTACTTCACATAATTCCCAACAATCCTCCCCTAAACTGGAATTTGACTTGGTTAAGTTCCAGTTTCCTGACCTTGAAAGATCTTTGAGACTTCAGTACTAGAGGATTGTTTTCATACATCAGTAGCAAAGAACCAATAACAAACTCATCTCTATGATGATCAACCTTTGAGACTCCAGGTCTTTGCAGCAACACATGACATAATGTACATCAATACTTATCAGTTGCATACTATTCTTATCACATCCAGGTGTGTTATCATCTGAGAGAGGTGAATCATTGAAAATAATGGATTTGATGTCTCTTTACCAATAGCCATTACTACTGGAGTAGCCAAATGTTTAAGTTCGTAAACTATGGTACATTGATAACCATCTGATTTATGAGCAAATCAGCAACTATATAAACGGATTTGAGGTGTCTTTACCTGTAGCCGTTTGCTCAGGACTAGTCAATCTTTAGAATTGGTGAATTGATAACCAAATATGGAGATAGTTGCCTTTACCACAATCCATATACGTGTGGGCTAGCCAATTCTTGGATTCCAAAAGGAATAGACCATGGTGAATTGAGGACCATACAACTCTCAGCAATTAAGCATGGGTGGTTGCAGACCCTATGATTTTGAGCAAACCATTTCAGCTATCAACAGATTTGACATGTCTTTACCAAAGCTGTACCCTTTGGACTAGCCAACTCTTTGATACACATAAGGCATATCTGGTGAGTTAATAACCCTCAACGAAATACAATAAATCTGCAAAAGAAAGTTTTTTTTTAAAAGAAATTAACAATACAAGGAATAGAAACATTATAAAGTAAAATAAAACAAATAATGCAAAAGACCATAAAAGATACCATTATGAAGATGAAGACGCAGCTTGAGCTTGAAGGAGTTGAGTCTTTATCAAGCTAATCAGATGTTCAGCCTGTGGTCTTTCATTTCCAATTGGATCTGGAGGAATTTCCAGCTTCTGAGTCAGCATCCTCTCCATAAGTCTTTTGGACAATGGGTAAGTTCTTTCAGCCAACATGCAGACTGTGATCCCACCCTTCGTCTCAACTACATGCACACGAGGCAGAGGATAGAATCTCCAAGATTCAACCCTCCATAAATGTGAGTTCTCCCAAATGAAATGACCTTTATCATTGGGAGATTGAGAGCTGAACAGAACATGAAGATCTCCCAAAAGGAACATCCCAGAGCCTTGTGGTGCATTGGTGCAGTAATGGGTGGTGACGAGAGTGTACAGAGTAAGCAAGTCTGCCCTGTCTACCAAATGGAGTATTTCCTTCAAAAAGGTGAACTCCATTGAGGATTTGTCCAAACGATGTATAGCATTTAGCTCTTTATTAGTCAAAGTCCAATTGACCAGCACATTTTGATAGCTATCAGGAAAATCAGAGGAAGACCCTTCTATAATAAAGGTTGACTCATCAGCCTCAAGATCTAACTTAGTGATTTTGGCCATCCTCTTCATCCTCCTTCCAGGCTTATATATTCCTAAAGATGGTGCATCTTCACGAATGGCATTCATGCTCACTAGCAAGTTTCTAGCCTTCCTAGTTTTTAAACTTGCTATATCAGCATCTGAGCCAACAGATGCCACAGATGGAGTCTTGTTAGGTGAGCTAGCAATCTCTGTAGGAGGTTTAGCAGAAACCATAGATGGTTCACCAGAAGGAACCATGTCATCTTTTCTATCCAAAATATCTTCCGCTGCCTCAGCAGATGCTACAGTTGGGGTGGAAGAGGGGATGACAATTGCTTCAGTGGAAACACCATGTGGTTCAGCAGATTGATCTGCTTCAGATGAGAGTGTAGACTCTATGAAAGCTTCAGCAGAGACTTTGGAAGAACATGACATATCATCAAAATTTTCCACAATCCCAGCTGTCTTTGTCCTCTTAGTCTTAGGAGCACCTGATGTACCAGCAATCCTTTTCAAGCTTGAAGTGTGTGAGGAAGAATACTTCATGATTTGATTATATTTGCGAATCAAAACTTGATCGGGGAATGCCTTGACTTGCTTCATTGACAACCCAGAGTTATAAGAGATGAGCTCGTTTTTCACTACAAGTCTCATTTCAGCTTTAGTAGGAGGTCTCTCTTTATTCCTTTGAGCTGTGATGGTCCTCCTCTTTTCAGCTGCTTCTTGCTTCTTTTGTCTTCCACGAGCCATCATCAGATCCACAAAACTTTCACTGTTGAAGTCTGCACCTAAGATACTATGAGCAAGTGAAGGGTTTGATATTACTTGCTGAGTGTAGGCATCCCAATGAGAGTCAGGGAGCTGAGGACGCATTTCATCTAGCTCCCTTTTTCTTTCAGGAGGTAAATCAGACGTAGGAAGAGCTGTAAGCTATTTAGCCATTTGTACATCTTCCTTTCTCTCATTACACTCAGCAAGTATTCTGTCTTGTTCTCGCCTTTCCTCTTCACTTACCAATTCTGGACCAAGCTCATCTTCTACCATTAAACCTTTCCCTTTATCAGCAGGCTCCTCAGCACACTTATCATCAGCAATATTGATAACAGGAATTTCAGAGGAAACCCCCAAGTCTTCTTCAGAAGAAACATGTTGTGAGGGTGCTTCAGCAGAAGTGGACATATCAGCAGATGCAGCTTTGACAGACTCTGGTTCCTTGGATACCTCAGTAGTTGTTTTATTCAAGTACGATCTCTTTCTCCTTTTGTAAAGAACAGGTTCCTTCTCCTTTGAAGATTCTGCAATTACTGATGAAGGATCATTAAGAGATACATCAGCTAACATATCAAGAGACCCATACTGAGGTACATCTTCTTCCTCCTCAGAAGAAACCACAAACTTCCTTTTGGTTTCCTTTTCAAGTCTGTTCTCTAGGTCCTTAACTTTACCCTGTAGATCTTTAATCTTATTACCAAGTGAAGACTTGGTTTCTGCAAGTTCCTTTTTCAGTCTAGATACCTCAGTTGCATTCCTGTTCACAAGAGCATACACAGATGAGAGAGTAATGGGGTCCTCAGCTCCACCAGCCGATTGCTCTGTGGTAATGGGAGCTTCATTGGACCTTTCAGTGGAAACATGGTCATGCTCAACATGAGGAGGTACTTCATCAACCGTTTCCCTTGGAGGACTAGGTGTGGTCATCCTGTTCATATCAGACTCAAAATTATCAAGAGGATCATGTGCTAGTGGTGGACTAGGACAATGTGCTAGAGTTGGTGTTGGTGGAGGCTGCTCTGTAGCAACATGAGAAGCTTCAGCAGAAAAGGAGGGGCCCTCATCAAAATTAACTGATGGATTGCCATCAGTAGCAACATGTGAAGAGGGTGGGATGCTAGCAACATTCTCCTCTTCAGCAGACACATTGCCTTGAGGAAACATAGCTTCTGTCAAGGGATAATGTGCCCCCTCAAAGTTAGTTCTCATAGAGGCAAATAGTTTAGCTGACAGGGCACCTATGGGATGAAAGGCTTCGACTTAGGTAGAGGTGTCTATGATAATTTGTAAGAATCTAGGGTACATTAAAAACTTATTCTTTTTCCTTTGAATATTCTCAACCATGTTATCAAAAATAAACTTAGACCAATTATAAGTTACCCCTTGGGAAAGACACACAATACCACATCCCAGTTGGGAAGAGAACTGATCCCATCCACCTGACTTGTTGCTTATGCACTGAAGCAACGTGTGAGCCAAGAACCTCCACTTTGGGCAAAGATGCTTCTTCAGCCAAATGTCAGTCCTCGTACCTCGATAGCCAATCGCTCTCAGTCCAGTAAGCACCGCCTCCTAATTCGAGTGATATACTCCATCAGCATCTTCCAAGCGAAGCTTCCTCCTTATTAGCTCTTCCGTAACCACATGCTCTGTTTCGTCAATCGTAGCCACAATCTCTGTTTCACTTCGATTTGAAGCAGATGCCCAAAACTGAGTGACTAGCGATTCAAATATTGCATTCGGAGAATGTGTTAGAGCAAAGCAAAGTTTGGACCTTTTCAATAATTCCACCATCGGTTCATACAGCTCATCATCTTTAGCTTTTCCCAGAAAAGCAACTTTGTTGTGATCCTTCTTAAATTCAAGTGCCATTTGATGAATTGAGTTTTTAGGGTTATGTTTCTCGTAATGAAGTGTTTTGGATGAAGGAGAGGGAATTGTTTTGTTTTGAAGGAATAATGTGAGTGGTGGAGTGGTAGTTGTTGCCCAAGTTATAGTCAAAAGAATTAGACCGTTTGGTTGACCGTAGCTTACGTGTATTTCAACGTGACCCAAGAAAGTGTAACGCTTCAGCAGAAACAGATGGTCAATCTGCTGAAGTTATATACTTCAGTAGAAACCAACCCAAGACTAGGAAATCTTCGGTAAGTTTCTAGAATTACTGTGCCAACCACTCGCATTAATTCCCATTGACCCTCGAACCCGTCTATAAAATGATCCCAATGCACACATAACTCTTCATCAAAGATCCCCAAATATCATTATAAACCCTAGCTTCTTCAAAGCCCCAAAATTAATCACAAATAACCATGAGTAGTTCCAACCTGATCATTCTTTCATCAGATGATAATGCATCCTCCATAAGCAGTCTTGAGAGGTGGAAGAATAATTATTTGACAAGCAATCCAGGCGGTGGAGAAGACAACTCATCCATAAGTTCTTATGTATCACCTTATGAAGACTCAGATGAGGAAGCCACTTCAAAGAGAGTGAAAGAGCCTCCTCTTGCTGTTGTGAATGAGCCTTCCCTTGCCATTGATGATTCTGATGACTCCTGTAAGGAGAGAACATCTTACTTCCAACCTCCAGCACCACAGCCTCCACGAAGGCCACGAGCCAGAAATCCGCCACTTCCTAAGGATAGAGAGGTGGTCCAAGGCCTTTCTGCACCAGGTTTTGATGTATCAACACACATCGTATAAAGGAAGGGCTTAAGGAGGGTGGATGGATTGCATTTTGGTTGAAATGAATAGATGAAGCACAAAGGACATATTATTTTTCTCCATCATCATGTGTGGTCATCGTCATCATCAACGTTTTCATCAATCCATCCTCCCCATTTTGATCCTTAGCATCTTCGTCGTATTGGTCATGCATATCCAGCCATCTAGATAGACTGAATGGGTGGTTATGCAAGACCTACAAACGCATATCCAGCATCTAGTGTGAAAGTTGTGAGCGAACATGCATATCCAACACACACCAAGATGGTTGAATAGATGATATGTACTAGATTAGGATTAGCGTAAGTGTATAGCTCGTATCTTGAAGATACATATGTAAGCTGTAAGCTGTAAACTGTTTCTTGAATGAAAGAAAGAACAATGTGACTTCAAAATCTTCTCTTTAGAATTTTGGCTTCAGTGGAATCAAATTGTTTGCTTCAGAACTTTAAATTTCAGAAGAAACAAGCAATAAGCTTTTAGCTAACTTGACCAGATATTAATGAACCACACTAGATGAATGTTAACGGAACAAGGCATTCTGCAAAACAAACTTAGAGACAAAACAGAGACATACCATACAAAACCTACAAACAAGAGTTAGCAAACAACATAAACACAAAGTTTACTATAAAATCCTCCCCTGAGGCATATGCCTCCCCTAAGGCATATGCCTCCCCTTAAACTTTGCAGTTAAGGGAAGAAAAAGATCCTTCATTATTCTTGGGTTTCCATTGATAGTTAGGTCTTTTATTATTCCAAGAACAACATGCTGAGGACTTGACAGCAGTGCCCCAACATCCTTTCCCATTTTTCATAGAGTCAACATATGCAGGCCAATAACCATGTTTAAAGTATGGGCTAGTGGGTCGCACATAAAGTCTATTAGGAGATTTCCTCCAAGAAGGGTCAGTTCTAGCTTGTGGGACATGTGGTGGAATAATTTTAACATTGGTCCACACTGGTCTAGGTTTCTGCTGAAGAGCACATGTACCAGATCTTTGCTCATGAAAGTCACAATCCTTAATTAAATGAAATTTACTTCCGCAAACAAAACAAGTCTTCTTTTTGGAAGATGGATTCAACAAAGAAGATGTTCGATTACATGTAGAGGTATTTAAACCAGAAACATTAAAGGAATTGTTTTTAACAGACAAATTATGCAAAGATGTAAAAGACAAGTCTTCAGTGGAAACAGGCTTGGAAGTTGATTCCTCAGCAGTTATCCTAGAGGGCTTGTAGATAGTCTTGGGTGCAGGCTTGGGTGTAGGCTCAGGTGAGGGCTTGGGAAGGTCTGACTTATCACTTGGATCACAGCTGTAAGTAGATCCTTGATCCGATGAATTGTCACTGTCGGAGAAAGAGACAAAATCATAAGATGAAGCATCGTTGTCTGGCAAGTCTTTTGACTTTTTGCCATACAGATGGTGTGATCCATCAAAGTCAACAGTAATAGACAGGTCAGTGGGCATGAATTCACCTCTAATAGGTCCAGGGACAGCATGCAAATCACCTTCCTTTCTAAAATGTTCTAAGCCTGCAGGTGTAGATTTACGCCCATCATTCCTAGCTTCCAAGCCTACATACTTTTGAAAACCTAAACCTATTCCAGAGTTCACTGACTGACTACTATAGATTTCTTTAGCTAGATTGTCACCTGATATCAACCATTGTTTATGTCTAGCTATTTCCTCAGCAAGTTTCTCTTTAAGCTCTAGATTCTCAGTAATAGTATCAGCTTTTTCATTTTCAGTGCGTTTCAAGTTAATGTTTGCAATATCTAGATCAAGTTGAAGCACCTTAATCTTTTCTTCATAAGCAATCTGATTGTTTTGAAACCAAACCTTTTGTCTTTCTAATGTTTTTAACGAAAGTTTATAGGCTTCATTATCAACATAGCATGCATTGTATCTAGGTTTCATAGTATCATAAGCTTCTTTCAGTTCAGTATATCTTTCACTACAACCAAATATACAGTTGTGTACCTGAGAAAGACCCATGAAGGCAAACTGATCATGCCTATCTTCTGAAGTGCACCTTGCCAGCAGTCCAAGCTTCTCTGTATCAGCAGCTTCCACATTCACAGGTTCATGAGCAACCCAGTTGACCTGTTCATCCAAGGTGACTAGAGCTGCTGAAGTGCTAGCTCCTTTCTGATTCTGCTGATAGGTATTGTAGCTGGTACTCTCTCCACTCTTCCTGTCTTTGCATTCCCTTGAGAAATGACCCATCGGGTGGCAAGAGAAACACTTGACCTTTCTCCGTCAAATCGAGCGGATCCTTTCCCTTGAATCCAAACTTCCTTCCTTCCTTCTCTTCAAACCTCTTGATATCCACTGAAAGCATGGCCACTTGCCATTTCAGCTTCATCTCCTCCATCTCAAGTGGGTCCACTTGATCAAAGTCTTCATATACCAGATGCTGCTGAGTGTCATAATCAGCAACAAAGGAGTGAAGGACATCCTCCAATATACTTCCAGTCTTAGCTTGAGGATGTGAAGGAGTGGGACGATAGGATGATGATGGTGAATAAGATGGACTTGAAGCATGCATCATCATATTCGAGTGGGATGTCCCAACAAAGGCTGAATGACCAGAGGAGGTTGCACGGTAGGGAGATCGACATCGGTTCAAGAGATCTGAGTTGGTTGTATAGCTCGTCAAAAGTGAGCATGTCCAGTCCACCTTTAGCTTTCAGGGCTATACTCACATGCAACCAAGATGGAGGCAAAGATCGAAGGAACTTAGAGTTTCTATCATCCTTGTCAGGCTTTGCATTCAGCTGGTTTAGCTGACTCGAATCTTGTGAAACCCTGTCAGTATCCCTTGTGGATACCCTCTTCTTCATAAATATTGAACTCTTGGAAGTGTTGTCTAAGCATGGACTTCCTCATTCTTCTGGACTCTTCATTACCACCAAACCTAGCTTTAAGAGCCATCCAGATGTCCTTTGCATCAACCATGTGGTGAAAATCACCTAAGTGATCTTTAGGAATAGATTGAAGGAGGATGGTTCTTACCTTGTGCTCTCTTTGCACAGCCAAAACCTCTTCAGCAGTTTTGGGAGGAGCAATGGTGAACTTACCATCAAGATCTGGGATGGTCTTCTTTAGGCTGTTGCCATTTTTTACTATCTCCCATACATTCCAATCAATATTGGAGATCCAGTTCTGCATCTTCATTGTCCACATATCATATTCTTCCTTCTTCAGATAAGGAAACTTGCCATTACTGTTGGAGAGACTAAGTTGCTGCATAGAGGTGGTGTTTTTGATGATGTTGTTGTTGTTGGTGTTTGTGACATATGATTCATCATCAGTTCCAGGCATTGTAAATAAGTTTTTGGTTGTATTTGGGTGAGGAAAATAAGGTTCTCAGTATCGTAGAGACTCTGCCGAGGCTCTGAAACCACTTGTTGACATGTTTTCTCACGTTGCACACTCTCAGACCTTGAAAGATCTGGCACTCGTGGATCGTTAGTGTTGCCTATGTAATCATAAGCAAACTAATAGAAAATCTCTACAACTCGTGTTCTAAAGCGGAATGTAAACACAAGTTGTTATTACTAAGAACACTTAGATCCTCTATGGATCTTTTTATTCACTGAAACTCTATGTTTCAGATGCCCTCTATTACAAACTATATGGTTCCTTTTATAAACAAAGAACCCTAATCTCTTACTACCCAATCGACTAAACATGCAAGCATGCATTTAATGACTAATACACTAAACTATATTGAGCAGTACAATAAAACCCATGCTAACCTCGGGCCGTTCAAAGATAATAATGAGTTAGCATTTAATACAGTAAGCGCATGCTGATCCTAGTCAGCTTTCACCCTTCAGCAGTAACACGACAATGCTTGTACTCTTCAGTAGAATCACTTCTTCAGTAGATTCTGCTTCTACTTCAGCAGAAACTTTCGGCAGTAATGACAGCAGAAATCCTACTTCACATAATTCCCAACAACCAGAAACCATTACAACATCAATTTAACCTCCCGAATCCCCTAAATCACCTACACCAATTGGGAAAACCACACACTCACCAGCTCAGACTGTACCAAACACTGCAACTCCATCATCACTAGAACTAAACCACAACTCATCAATAGCACAGAATCCCACAATACCATCACCACCTCCACCACCAAGATAATCTACAAGACAACCTACCATCCCACTAAAATTCAAAGACTTTCATTATAAACTCCCTAAAACCAAATACACCATTCACCACTCATCAAATACCACCATTCAAAATACATAAACTATCATAACATTGCATTACCCACAAACAGAAACTTAATTAATACAATTAACAACATTGTGGAACCATAATCATACACCCAAGTAGTAAAATATTCTAGATGGATAGATGCTATGTCTAAAGAACTGGAGGCACTGGAAGCTAACAAGACTTGGATTGTTACATCACTGCCATCAAACAAGATACCCATTAGCTGCAAGCGGGTCTTCAAAATCAAGTGCAACTCAAATGGTTCAATAAGAGGTTCAAGGCAAGATTAGTGGCAAAAGGTTTCTCATAGAAGGAAGGGACATACTACAATGAGACTTTTGCTCATGTTGCTAAAATAATCACTGTTAGAACTTTTCTAGCTACTGGTGTTCACCAAAACTGAAATATTTCTCAGTTAGAAATCAACAATGCCTTCTTACATGAGGATTTACATGAAGAGGTCTACATGACTCTTCCACAAGGTTACAAGCCAAACACAAAAATACCACATTTTGTCTGCAAATTACAAAATATATGGTTTAAAGCAAGCTAAGAGACAATGGTTAACAAAAAACACTACCCTTTTACTCAATTTGGGATTCAAACAGAGCTATGCAGACACATCTCTATTGACTTACACAAAAAATGGTGACTTCCTGGATTTGGTAATCTATGTTGATGATATCCTTCTGGATGGTAACAATGACCATCTCATTACTCACTTCAAGCAACAACTGACTCAGAATTCGCATCAAAGACTTAGGAAACCTTAATTATTATCTTGGTATTGAGTTTCTCAGAAACAACAAAGGCATCACCATGACACAAAGGAAGTATGCACTTGAACTTATTCACATTGTTGAAGTACTTGACCTCAAGCATTCTCACATACCTATTGATCCCAACATCAAGCTTAATGATGTGGATGGTGATTCTTTACCAGATGCATCTCTTCATAGAACTTTGGTGGGAAAGCTACTTTATCTAACTATTATCAGGTCTGGTATAACCTATGTTGCACATTGTCTAAGCCAATTCAGTCATGCCCCAAGAACACCACACTTTGATGCTTTGATCAAAGTGGTGAGATACATCAAGTTGTGCACTGGTCAAGGTCTCTACTTCCCAATCAATTCCTCTCTACAACTAAAGGCCTACTTTGACAATGATTAGGCAAATTTTCCAATCACTAGGTGATCAATCACTGGATTTTGCATCCTTTTGGGCTCATGTTCGATTTCTTGGCAGTCCAAAAAGCAAACAGTTGTCTCAAAGAGCTCTACTGAAGCAGAATATAGAGCTTTAGCTGACTCCACTTGTGAGATTACTTGGTTGCAGAGTCTTCTCATGGATCTTCAAGTACCCACTACAAAGCCAGTCTTCATCATGTGTGACAACCAATCCTCTATTGCCTTGGATTCTAACCATGTCGAGCATGACATAACCAAACACATAAAGATTAGTTATCACCTTGTTAGGCACAAATCAAAATGGAATTATTTGTCCCACCTTCATCTCCTCAAATGCCCCAACATGAAAATGTTCTCACTAAGAGATTGAGCCCATCTCCTTTCCAAGCTTGTATTTCCAAGTTTGGCATGTGTGATCCATACACACTACCAACTTCATGGGGTAATGGACATATTGTTAACACAATCATGTTGTCCACAAATTACCATCAACACAAGAAGTGTTTACAAAAGTGTGAAGAAATGTAGAGTAAGCAAACGTTCTTAGTTTTGTAGCTAGTTTGTAAGTTTAGCAGCTAGTTTATAGTTTAGTCAACGTGGGTTAAACAAGTAAGGTTTGAATAATTTGCTCGCCATAGTGTTTCTTCTTAGTAAGAGTTGTATAAGTAGGATTTGATGTGTAATTGTTCAGTTTAGTTGAGTTTAATAAAATTTCTCTCCATTTTTAATAATTTTTCAGTTACAATGGTCACCACTATACTTATTTTATAAAAATACTTCGTTTTATACAAACATATCTTAAAAATAACCGTATACACTCGTACAAAAAATAAAAAATAAAAATTGAATTTTAAGGGTGATCACCGATTCTCTCCTCTTTTTGCTTGGTCACGCATGAAGTGAAGGAGTCACATAAAAGGTGGCGCGTGAAGGTGAGAGATGAGGGTGACCCTCCGTTGTGTGTAATCTTGACCACCTATGAATCCAAAAGGCAAGGGGTACAGAAATCTCAGGATCATAAATAGAACAAAAAGAGTGCCTGTCAGTTAACTAGTGTGCTCTTCACGTCACATTTTATTCATTTTACTTCTTTAGGAACATATTTTGTTTGGTTCATCATGTCTAAAAATATCATCAAATTATTTATATGAAACATTATTGTCCTTAGGAATATCCGAAATTTTAATATCACAAGCTTAACCTTGAGAGTACGTATATGATCTTTAGTAACGAGAGTACGTATATCATCTTTAGTAACGTTTTAAATTCTTTGACCCGACCAGTTGAACCAGTTAGATCGAGAACAGATGTATTACCAGACTATCAAAATTTGGTTTCGAGAAAGAATTTGTTAAGCCCTAAACCCAAAACTCAGTAAAACTGATTTCAAGGCATTGATCTTTAGCAGCTAATGCAACACAAGTAAATGAAGCATTAGGGGTTCAATTCTCATATAGTGGAAGCGTGAAGAAAGCTCCACGTGGGACAACACATGGTCCCTTGTCATGACACGTATACACCTATGTGGCACTTTCGATGACATCACTCTTGGAAAACTCCTTTGCTTTTTTTCAAGATTAAAATCTCCAATTTCTAAGTAATTAATTTCACAAAAAGAGTTACCAAGATTAATAGTCTTTGCTTGATCGATTCTTGTTACACTATAGACTTAGGTTACTTGGACACTTTCTCAACCACCATCTCCCAACATCACTCC
Organism: Chrysanthemum makinoi; assembly: GCA_910596185.1. Taxonomy (NCBI): domain Eukaryota; kingdom Viridiplantae; phylum Streptophyta; class Magnoliopsida; order Asterales; family Asteraceae; genus Chrysanthemum; species Chrysanthemum makinoi. Next base: position 26,189,642 of record OU343223.1, on the reverse strand, counting down.
CCTCACCAACATCAAGTCATTCATTGCATCTTAATCTAACTTGAGATCCTTTAAGTTCGAAATTTTCATAAAACTGATTATAGCATATAGTTGTATTAGTTGTTGATGATGATCTCATATTGGTTTGTTCTCTTTCGGTATATATATGCAATGTGTTATCACAACTAGTACTAGTCATGCAAATAAGGTAACATAACGAACCCGTTTAAATATAAAACATGTCTAGTTACAATTTTATAATTACAGCATTAGCTAGTCACGTTGTTGCATGATGAGCTAGCACACCAACCCAAATGCATGTTATTAGTAGTTATCCGTATTTAATTTTGCAAGCAAAAGAAGAAATGTGACATAAGCACTAAATTATATTGGTTCATCTTGCGAATTTTTTTTACGTAGTGTAAAATTATCTCAAATATATTGATTTTTTAAAAATAAACACGATCTTTAATTTTTCAGTTGTGATTTGCTATATTTTTCGTAAAATGAACCTGATAACTCTTAATCCTGGTCCGTCACTGGTCACTCATACCTAGAGGTGGCAATCACAACCCATTTAGAGAAAAATGGGTTGCAATGGGTCAAAAATAACAACTTATGGGTTTGATTGGGTTACCCCATTTGCAAAGAACAGGTCAAATGGGTCAACATATGACTTATGTAAATCAACAAATGGGTCGAATGGGTCAACAAATGGGTCGAATGGGTCACTTAAGGGTCGGATGATAACTCAACCATCATTAGATGTCGTGTTTTTTATGTTTTTTATGTTTTTATACGTTTTAATATTTTTTCGCAGTTTTAACATTTTCATCCGTTTTTGCCGTTGGTCATTTTTACGTGGTCCCCGATTCTTTTCAATCTGTCTGGCGCTTTTTTGCACGTTTTTTTACGTTACGTTTTTGCCGTTGCTTTTTGGCGTTTTCGGTTCCGGTTTTGGCGTTTTTACCCCGTTTTTTTATCGTTTTCATCAGGGCTATTTTCGCCATTTTTATGTTTTCGGCCCTTTTTTTAGGTTTCATCAATTTTGGCGCTACAAATTTTTAATAGGTCGCTTTCTCGCTTTTATGCGTTTTCAATCAAGTTTGCTACCCATTTTTTACGTTGGCCTCGTCGTTAAGATGTTTTTTTTACGTTTACCGTTTACGTTGCCTCGTTTTTACGTTTCGTCGTTTTGGGCGCAGCTGTTTTCGTTTTTACGTTTGTTTCATTGCGTTTTTTCCATTTTTTTACGTTCCTCGGCCCGTTTTGCGCGTTTATCCGTTTTAGCGTTTGTCGGTTTTGGCGCGTTTTCGGTCTATTTTTTACGTTTCCTCGTTTTTTTGCGTTTTCATATGTTTTTGCGCTTTTTACCCCGTTTTGAGCGTTTCGATATTTTAATAATACGTGCTATTTTTTTCAGTTTTCGCCCCTTTTTACATTTTTCTTACGTTAGCCATTTTGGCTTTTTTACGTTTTATCTGTTTTGCGCGTTGCTTTTACGCTTTTCCGCTTACGCTGCTGGGCGTTTTTACGTTTTCATCTATTTTGCAAAACGGATGAAATGTAAGTGCGACCTAAAACGTAAAACCGAACACGTAAAAACGCCAAGCAAAAATCGCACGTAAAACGCAGCGTAATAAAACGTAAAATGACCGAAAAGGCGATAAACCGGACGAAAAACGCCAAAAAAAAAACGGATGAAAACGTAAAAACGGACGAAAAACATGCAAAAACGGAGAAAACGTAAAAAATATACAATATGAAAATCACAAGAAAAACGTAAAAAAACGAAGAAAAAACGTAAAAAACGAAAACGCAAAAGATGACGAAAACGAAAAACGATGAAAATGGACGAAACATTCTATAGTAGCATGATTACATGTGGAAATGTAACGAGTCGACCCGACCCAACCCGACCCAACCCATTTGACCCATGACCCATTCAACCCATTCTTATAGTATGACCCGTTTGACCCATAACCCATTTGACCCATAAACCATTTGACCCATGACCCAAACCGACCCGACCCGACCCATTTGCCACCTCTACTCATACCTAACCTAAGAACAACACATTTCACTTGTCACCAATCTATCTAAGTTTACATAACTAAATCTTTGTAACAATAACAAACGCCTAAAAAATATAAAACAATCTATTTTCTAGAGAGAGAATGTTATGTGTACAGTTTACAGTGTGTATGAGTTTGAAGGTTTTGCATGAGATTGAGCAATGAGCCTTTGGGTAACAGCTGCGCGTAAACCATGCAGCATGTATCATCAGCCACGCATTTCCCCAAACTCAAATCGTGTCACTCATCCACACACTCTCTCACACACTCACACATATATAAATACCCTACAAAAACCTTAAAAACCATAATATTAATATTCCTTCTTTCAGTTTAATATAAACAAAAACAACCTAAACTATGACAAATACATCAACACCTATAGAAGAAAAATTCTCAGATTTTTACGAAAAATGGGTTAGTCAACTTGAAGAGTATCTAAGGTTTCTTGTACAAGACTACTCTCATGATTCAGATTATGAAAATCTAGTAGCAAAGCTGACAACCCATCACAAGAATTACTACAGATTCAAATGGGCTGCAGCCCATGAAGATGTTTGTGCTTTTTTTACTCCAGTCTGGCTAACGCCGTTAGAAAACGCGTACCTTTGGGTTACCGGGTGGAAACCCTCAGCTGTATTTCGTTTTCTAACGGCGTTAGAGGACTTGAGTGAAGAACAAGTTAGAAAAATTGAAGGGTTGAGAGTTAAGATTAAGATGGAAGAGCAAAAAGTGGAGAGAGAAATGGAGAGACAACAAGTTAGTATGGCCGATAGACGAACCGTTGAGATTGTGACATGTGGTGGCGCTGACGTGGCTGCGGTGTTAACTGGTTTAGAAAGAGTTATGAAAATGGGAGATTGTGTTAGGCTTAAAACATTGAAAGGTTTGTTGGATTTGATGAATCCTAAACAAAGTGTTGAATTGTTGGCAGCTCAAGCTATGTTTCATGTTCAGTTAAGGAAGTGGGGTAAAAAAATGTGAGTTTTTGTATTGGATTAGTTTTAAGGATTTTGTTGATTTTAGTGGCAAATGTTAGTTTGTAGGAGTAGTTCATTAACTTAGGTTTGTAATTTTGTACTTGTTTTTGTATCTTTTCCTTGATTTGAATTTGTGGTTTGAAATTAAGTCGATAAATAGACCATCAAACTTGCATGTACATGTATATATGTGTATGTAATAGAGAAGGGTTATTACGACATATGACAAGGGTTTCTATTTTTGTTGATTCTTTTAGCCTTGTGTATGTGTTTAGAGAGGTAGCTGCATTGGAACCCAATGACATTTATTGGGTTGACACCTTCAGCGTCATTTCATCAATAACGCACTAATAAACTACTAAAACATCTTTTCAACAAAAAAAAAAATTAAAATAATATTGATGCCTGTAGGTCTTGAAAAAACCATACAAAAAATAACTAACAAAAAAGAGAAAAAAGAAAAAAATAAAATAAATAAAAAATCCAACGCCCGTTGGTGGGCTGGCTAAAGACGAACGGCGTCGCCGGCCAGAATGGCGGCACTATTCGTGCGTTTTTTTGAACGGCGGACCAACAACGGGTACAACCGTGTAGTCTTAGTCCATATATGCTGGTAGCATTTGCGAGTTATTTAAGTTTATGGCTTGAATTATGGAGTTTTGATGGATATAGTTGAGCCTGCATATGTCAAGAAAGAAGACTCGAATTTTCTTATATTTGGAACTATTGTTTACAGTATATACAAAAAAATTTGGTCAAAGCTATAAGATGGAGTTTGAACTTGGTCTAATTATAATAACATACACAAGATGAGCTCAAGTTCAACTTGGTTCATTGTACCTTAACTTAAGGACAAGTGTGCTCGCATTTTATAATTTTGAGAACATGGAGATAGGGGTGAGCCAAAAAAACCGTAAAGACCGAATAAACCGAAAACCGAAAATAACCGAACCAAACTAATAACCGAATCGAATTTGCTAAAACCGAACCGAACCGAACTACTAATTCGGTTCTCGGTTTGGATTTGGGTTTGGCAGTTTAAATCGAAAACCAAACCGAAAACCGAATTAATATAAATATATATATATATATATATATATATATATATATATATATATATATATATATATATATTTATATTTATATATTTTTATGTATATTTATATATAAATAAATACTATTAAAATGTTATCATAATATAATAAAACACTTTTTATGCTTGAAATACAATTTTTTGTTAAATATCTATGTAATTATTATTTTTATTTTTTTTAAATAGTATAATTCGGGTTATTTGGGTCAACCCAAGAACCGAACCGAATTAGAATTCAACCAAACCGAAAACCGAATTTAAATTTGGTTTGGTTCGGTTCTCGGATTGACCTAAAATTTTTTTTAACCGAATTAACCGAACCGAACTAACCGAACAACCCGATGACAGAACCGATCAACACCCCTAACCCAAGAACCGAACCGAATTAGAATTCAACCGAACCGAACCGAAAACCGAATTTGAATTTGGTTCGGTTCGGTTCTCGGGTTGACCTAAAAATCTTTTTTAACCGAATTAACCAAACCGAACTAATCGAAAAACCCGATAACCGAACCGATCAACACTCTAGTATTGGTATTGGCAAAAACTTTTACAGTAGCATTTTATAGTCCAAAGTATCTGGCCTGGTGAAAAAACGTAATGGGCCTAGCTTGCATGCTTGGGAAGATGGGCTACATGTGTCAGAAAAAAGATTGGCCCTAACTTATGCTTCATTTGGTAACCCAAGATTGGCCCTAACTGAATAACCCACTAGCTTTTGCATACTTGGTCTAGGGGTGTTGATCGGTTCTGTTATCGGTTTGTTCGGTTTGTTTGGTTCGGTTAATTCAGTTAAAAAAAATTTTAGGTCAACCCAGAAACGAACGAACCAAATTCAAATTTGGTTTTCGTTATTGGTTTGAATTCTAATCGGCTAGGTTTTGGGTTGACCGAATAACCTTACGAATTTCACTGAAAAAATTAATAATTACATAAATATTTAGGAAAAAAATATATTTCAAGCATAAAAAGTGTTTTATTATATTATGATAACCTTTTAATAGTATTTATTTATATATATATATACATAAAAATATATAAATATATATATAAATATATAAAATATATATATATTTATATGAATTAGGTTTTCGGTTCGGTTTTTGGTTCAAACTGCCAAACTCATAACCAACCCGAGAACCGAATTAGTAGTTCGATTCGGTTCGGTTTTAGCAAATTCGGTTCGGTTATTAGTTCGGTTCGGTTATTTTCGGTTCGGTTCGGGTTCGGTTTTCGGTTTATTCAGTCTTTTCGGTTTTTTCGCTCACCCCTAACTTGGTCTATTGTATACTTGGTCCAAATAGTAACTCCCTCAACATACAAATGTTTCTCGGGGTGACGGTTATAGGTAATTCGATCTATTCGATTCGATTAGTTCGATTAATCTTTTTGGATAAAATAAAATAGAATCGGCAACCGAATTCAAATTAGATTAAACAATGAAAACCGAATTTGAATTCGGTTCGATTTTCATGTTGACCCAAATAACCAAGTTACATATATAATTTATATTTTTTGCTTCTAATAATATAGATTGAAACTGGCAAAATTAACGTCATAGAAAATGTGTATTTTTTCGAATTTATGTCTCATTGTAATTTTGCTGTTTTCTGTGAATAGCATATCATTAAAACTCAAATAATCACATTATTGCATTATTTTTTAAGTACTCGATAAGATTACTGAAAAGGAAACCATCAAAATTCAAAATAGATAACGTGTTTTCCTATTCTAGCTCGTAAAATACATGAAGTACGAAATACAAAGAAAAAAGACAGATGCATGTCATTTTCTATTAAGTAAACCAATACAACTTAAATACTCAACCATATATGTTGTCCATGTGGTTATTAGAAAACTTTCGATATTAGATTAACGGTTGGAAAATAGACACATGCATGATAATAACTTATTTTAACATAATAAAATATCGAAAAAGAGTGACAAATATCTAGACGATAGATAATTTAGGCTTGTTCTAGTTATTGATATTTTTCGTGCGTTTTTCTTGTTCTTTGAAACTACTTTTAACTTGTTGGTGAAAAAGTCCTAAAGAATAATACACCAAATTTTGATGTGGTTGTGATTTCACTTCTTGTCACCTTTCTGGCGTCTCTTTTTTTCTAAAAAGTTTTTAACGCAATATATTATTTTAAAAGATGTTTAAGTACATAGGATAGGATGCGAGTGAATCTGGCATCTCTGCCTGTTGTATAAGCGATAAAACAACATAACAAAACACTATCATTCTAATTAGAAGGAAACAATTGACTACCCACTAGAATACATTTAACTCAATACAAAATATAAACTAACATCTAATTTGACTACAAATATTAATATCTAACACATCACAGAATGTCAGTTGTTCTTCGGTTAAATCTTCATGTTCACAGTCATCATATGGATCTTCATCACAAACCTCTTTCCAACGCTCATACAGGCTCTTGTTCCCAATACTACTTTCACCATTTGAATTTTTTGAAGCCATGAAGTTCGCAATTTCGTCATACACATCTTCCACGTCACTCTCACTTTCTTCAGCGACCTTTTCAATGGACTTCTCACACCTTATTAATATTACTACTACTAGTCCTACGGTTCAACACAAGGGGCGTAGGATCACTAGGCGTCCACGACATCGACCTTCCCATACCCATTTGCTCTACATCTTCATTATTTGCAACATAATTTAGAGCATCAAAGGGATTCGAAGTAACTACCTTAGTACTAGCCATATTTGATTTCTTCTTTGTACCACTTGTACTAGACATATTCTTCTTTGACACAGGTTTATATACATGCTTAGTTGGTTTAAATTGAAATTTTGGACCAGTGTTGACTAGAGACCCACGAACTGTCTTCTTGGGAGTATATTGAAAACCGCCATTTGATTCCATATTTTGCTTCTTACCTTCATCAACAACGTGTTTTGGATAAGTCATGCCATCATGACCAAACACCATCACATCCTCATCATCTAGGTGGTTTTCATTCATATTCCATTCATATTCCACTATAACGGTATGAAGCAATCACCACTACCCTCCAAACTCGGAATAGAAATAACCATGGTATCCTTAAGATCCCGATCAACTTTAATATCAATAAATCACGGGCATATTTCAAATGACTCCATGGTACGCAAGCAACTGCATGCACATAGATCTAGTATAAGAGCCAAGCATAATCGGATTACCAAGTCTAATAGCCATTGCACTCAATCTATCCTCATTAAAAGCTGATGGAAATGCCACAAAGTTTAAGCCAAGGGAACCGAGCACAAGTCTTCTTTCAACAAATTGGCATTCGGTGTCAACTTCTTAAATATAATAGGAATGCATCGAATGAACAAGGTCCATTTTCAACACTCTGTTTCATTCGATCAGCAGAAATTGAAAAGCGATAAGCCCTTTGAGTTCATCATGGCACGTACAATACCATATTTCTTCCATGTATCTCGAACATAATTTTCGGCCATCGGGAAAACAACTCTCTTGCCCACGAAAGAACCATATAAGGTATATTCAAATCACGTGTGAACTTCCAAAAAAGAGGATAAATGAATCTAAATTCATTGGTCGGTTTACCCATGTCTAACGATCTGAAATTAACCTTACGCGTGCACGACTCATTACGAACCAAGCTAGCAAAAGATACGGGCGTAGGTTAGACAACCGGTTCAACTACCTGCTCAAACACATTATTTTCCAATTCTAAAGCCACATTAGTAATCACATGATTAAAAGTTCCCACTTTTGGCGTTACACCTCTGATTAGTTGTATTTACTGCTCTATAACAACAGTTACTGTTCTTGCGACTTCACACGGAATCAAAGCAACTCATCCCAGGTTTTAAAGGTTCCCCATCATCTCCCAATAACACAAGTTTACCTTCAAGCATTTGACGTTCAATATTACGAATCTTTGCATCTATAGAACTCGTGTACTCCTCATTTTAGTATAGGGGTTAACGACATTGAACCACTTGTCTCCTTCTCCCTATCCTTCTTCGTCCTCCCCCTCCCTCCATAATCCCTTGCGCATGACAACACCATATGCATAACCTTAGTATACTCAAAACCCTAGTATACTCGCAACCCAAGATCGATCGAAACCACCAATACTCCCAAACACACAATAACCAACAAACAGATTAGAACACGAAACAAAATACGATCAGCCAAAGTACCCAAAATTAGGGTAATGATTGAATCACAAGATCGTACTGTAAACGCACAACGAATAATAATGATGTAAATTAAATAAGCACAACGAGGAAATCTCAGCGATTAAATAACACATAAACATTTAAAACCCTAACCCTGAAAATCGATTGAAAACCCCTAAAAGCATACTAATGATTATACCGGTACGTAACAAACCCTAAGATCAGTTACACAGACAATAGAATCAAGATGATGTATTGGAGATAAACAAACAATTCAAGGATTATAGCAAAAAAATGTAGGCAATCCATTTTTTAAGGTTGGTGATCTAGTTATCTCCGATAGTGATGATGATGAGGTCCTTGATGACTTCAATGAAACTTTTAATTTTATGGATTTTGTTAAATTTTGGGGTATCAATCTGTGGCAAACATATCATTCTATCAATTGCTAATGGCTTTCAAGTTATGTTCATTGCGGATTCTCTGGGGGTTAATCATGGACAAAGAATAAAAGGTTTAAAGTTCCAAGATGCTCGTTTCTGAAGCTGACTATACCCATTTACATTGATGATGAGTCTTTTATAGCCGTTAGAGGGGTTTTTGTGTAACTTAATCTCCTATTTAATAAGTCCCTTAATCTAGGGTTAGATACACTTGTGTGTGCAGTCATTGTATCACACTCTTCTCTTCTTTCTGATCATTTCATTGATCTTGTCTTGTCTTTGTACTTACATGATTATTGTCTCATTGACATTAATCTAACCTTGTAACATTTTGAATACTATTGTAAACTTAATCTAAGCTGACTATTGTGGCTTGGTGCTTGTTGTTTCTTATATACAAAGTCTTATTTATTTGTCTATTTGCTCTTATTATTATCTTTGTCTGTGATTCCTTGTCTGTCTTATTATATCTATCTATTTTAATTGTTTGCATTATGGCTATTGGTGATGATAATATTGGTGGTAGTGGTTCTTCAGCTGAGAAAAGCTTATCCTTTGGTGATGCTTTGTATTTACACTAACAATACCAATGGTACTCCATTATTTCTATTAAACTCACTTTGGGCCGAAAATTATAAAATATGGAATATGGCCATGACCTTTGCTTTAAGGAATCATAATAAGTTAGGATTTATTGATGGCACTTGCATAAGAAATGATTCAAACCCCAGTCTTGCTAATCAATGGGATACTTGTAACTCATTGTGGTTACTTGGATTCTTAACTCTCACCGACCAGAACTATTTCTTTGGTGCTATCTATGCTAAACCTGCTTATGAAATGTGGAATGATCTTAAAGATACTTATGATAAGGTTGATGGTTCAACTATATTTAATTTGCATAAAAATATAAACTCTCTTAAAGAAAGTCCTCTCTTCTGATTATTATAACAAGCGTTAATTCTTTATGGAAACAATTTGATTGTATGATTAGTTTGCCTCCACTGCACTTGTGAGGCTTTAAAAACATTTGAAACACAATCATTAATCAAGTTAATGCAATTTCTTATGGGTCTTGATGACTCCTATGCCCCCATCAGAAGCAATATTTTAACCAGAGATCCTTTACCTAATGTCAAAACTGCTTTCTCTGTTGTCTCTGGAGAAGAATCTCACATAAATGTTTCATCACAGGAATAGCTCACGCTAAACCCAATGCTCTGACCTTTGCTGCAAAACTTCGATGGTGGAAAAATTTTGACAACAAAAAGGTTTTAACAACAAAGTTTACGTTTTAATTCAGTACTGACTCAAATAGCAGAGGACCAAACATGAATCTCAAATGTACTAATTGCAAAAAACACGGTCTGCTTGTTGATAGATGTTATGATCTTGTTGGTTATCTGCTGGATCGTTAAAAGGAATTTTAATGGTAAACCTTTGCTGATAACAATGTTTCTGCTTTGAAACTAATCATATCACTGATAATAGTGCTAGCAACTCTCTGTCTCCTTGTCAATGAGCGGCTCTCAGGACTTATGAGTGCAGCAATGACAACAATGTGTCTTACTGCTAATGCCAATGTAGCGAGGGTAAAATTTTCGGGAACCTTCTTTAATGGCAGTGTCAAGTTTAACATAAACTTTGATAAAATTTTTAACAACAACACTAAAACCTTATCTGGAAACATATGTCTTGGTTGGATTGTTGATTCTAGTGCAAATCGGCATATGGTTTCTGCAAAAAATTTTAATTAATGTTGTTGACATTTCAAATCTTGGTCTAACCGTTGGTCATCCCAATGGTACTCAGGCCTTAATTACTAAAATTGGTGACTTAAAGGTCAATAATGACTTAACTCTTTTTGATGTTACTGGTTGTTCGAGTACAATGTCGAGTTTGTTATATGTTCATAAGATTGCTAGAGACAATAAAATGTTTGTTGGCTTTAATGAATCTAATTGCTATATACAAGATTTACATCAAAAAAGGATTGTAGGGATTGGTAAACAATGTAATGGGTTATATATGTTTGATATTGATTCCACATGTAAGATTGCTTCTAATAACTGCATTTCTGTTTGTCATGTTTCTAGAAATCTATGGCATCAAAGACTTGGTCATCCCTCGTGCCAAGTCCTACATATACCAAGTCCACACTTAATCTTGATGGAATCTCTGAATCTGACCATCTCTGTGATACTTGTAATAAAGCTAAACAAACCAGAGAACCATTTCCTTTAAGTGAACATAAATCAACTAAAATTGGTCAACTTGTTCATCTAGATGTATGGGGACCATATAAAGTCACTAGCAGAGATGGTTACAAATATTTTTTGACCATTGTTGATGACTATTCTAGAGCGTGGGGTTTACATGCTTAAGGGAAAGGATGATGTTTACGTTTCCTTTGTTAACTTTACTCACATGCTAGCAAATCAATTTGAACACAATGTTAAGATATTGAAGTGATAGCGGGACAGAATTTGTCAATAACAAACTTCAACGCTTCTTTCATGAAAAGGGAATTTTACATCAAACCTCTTGTGTTTACACACCTCAACAAAATGGTATTGCGAGAAAAGGAAACATAGGCATCTCCTTAATGTGGCTAGATCCCTTATGTTTAGGGGGAATTACCTCTATATCTTTGGCTTGAATGTGTTCTAATTCTTGCTTATGTCATAAGCAGGTTACCCTCTTCTGTGTTGTCTGGCAAGTCTCCCTTCTTCCTTGTGTATGGGCATGACCCTTCACTCTCTCTCCTTAGAGTCTTTGGCTGCTTATGCTATGCCACCATTCTCAACATCTCTAATAAATTTGGTAGTAGATCTGAAAAAAGTGTCTTTATTGGCTATTCAAATGAGAAAAAAGGTTACAAACTCTTGAGCTTAGAAACAAAATATTTTTACTCCAGAGATGTCAAATTTTATGGCTAATTTTTCCTTTCAAAATGAAGAATACTTTGTCAAAACCTTTTGTTGAAACTTATGTGCCTAAAGATTTAAATCACAAAATTTCTTTGACTCACAAATAAGTCCCAATGATGAAGGGAGAGTGACATCCTATGATGATGACGATGGTAAGTTATCCTACTAGGATTGATGAATCGGTTGCAACATCTATAGATGATAATACACACCCTGAGGGCACCATATCACATGAATCACATCCACCTAATGCATCTTGATTCTGCGATACATCACACTGTCTGGCGAACAAGAAACTTGCCGCCACTCTTGTTAGAAGGTCAACCAGAGTTTCTAAGTTGCCCAATAATCTTAATGACTTTATTATAGAAGGGAAAGTCAAATATGGTGTTGAAAAGGTTGTTAATTATTCTAATTTAAACAAAGATAATTACTTTTTTTTTAGTCTTAACTAAATACCTGCTGTGAAGTAGGTAGGTTGATGCTATGAACTCACGAAATTGAGGCCTTAAATGAAAATCATGCTTGGGATATAAGCTGATCTCCACTTAATAGAACTCCCATTGGTTACAAATGGATCTTTAAAATCAAATATAAAGCCAATGGTGAAGTTGATAGATACAAGGCTAAATTAGTTGTTAAAGGTTATAATCAAAGGGAAGGAATAGACTATGATGAAACCTTTTCTCTGTTGTGAAAATGTCTCTGTTAGATGTCTTATTGCTTTAGCTGTAAAAAACAAATGGCCTCTTTTCCAACTTGATGTTAACAATGCTTTCTTGTATGGAGATCTTGATGAAGATATCTATATGACCATCCCTAAGGGGTTACTGTAAGAACAATAAAAATAAAGTTTGCAAACTTGTCAAGTCCTGTATGGCCTAAAACAAGCTCCCAGGAAATGGAATGAAAAACTTGTCGGTGTTTTAAAGGAAAATAATTTTGTTCAATCTGTCAATGATCATTCTTTGTTCACCAAAAGAGAGAATAACAAGTTTATTTCTCTGCTTGTCTATGTGGATGATATTGTCCTTACTAGAAACTACATTGATGAGATAAACATATTCAAAGAGTTTCTAAAATCAAAATTTCATATTAAAGACTTGGGAAATCTAAAATATTTTCTTGGCATTGAGGTTTTAAAAACTGGGAATGACATTTGTCTCTCCCAAAGAAAATACTGTCTTGAACTCCTCAAAGAATTTGGCCTTCTTGGGTGCAAACCTGTGTCCACTCCTATGGAACCCAACTATGTCCTTCCATACATTCCCACTGCAGATGATCCTTTACTTGTCAACATTTGGTTATCAGAGTTACTTGGGAAACTTATCTATCTCACCCATACAAGACCTGACATCTCATACTCAGTTTATATGCGGCACAATATACGCATTCTCCCTTGATATCTCATGGAATGCCCTCAATGTCTGAGATATCTAAAAGGCCTCCAGGAAAAGGTCTAGGTACAATTTAACGCTCACGAAAATCATCTTGAAGGATATAGTGATCTTTGATTGGGGCAAAATGCAAGAAAATCGAGAAAATCTGTCAGAGGGTATTGTGTTTTCTTTAATATTATCTGATCTCATGGAAAAGTAAAAAACAAACACTCTTTCAAAATCTTCCAGAGAGCGAGTATAGATCTATGTCTCTCTGACTGCTGTGAAATCATTGGATTCAAAAATCTTAAAGGATCTAAAAGTTGATATTAATCTCCTGTTAATCTTTTTGTGATAACAAATGCTTTACAACTTGCTGTATCAACCTTGTTTTCCATGAAAGATCAAAACAGAAATTGATGTTCACTTCATCGGGGAAAAAATTGCTAGAGGTGTTATAAGTGCTAAAAGATTGGCTCTTCAAACCAGCTGTACTAAAACAAAACCTCCACGTCTATCAGCATAAATATTTGTGTGAAAAATTGATATTGTTTGATATGTTTGCCCATCAGATTAAGGGGAATGTTAAATTTTGGGGTATCAATCTATGGCAAACATATCATTCTATCAATTGCTAATGGCTTTCAAGTTATGTTCATTCAGAGAGATTCCTGAGGTTTATCATGGACAAAATAAAAGGTTTAAAGTTCCAAGATGCTGCGTTTCTGTGAAGCTATACCCATTTTGCGATGAGTCTTTATAGCCGTTAGAAGGGTCTTAGTGTAACTTAATCTCCTATTTAATAAGTCCCTTAATCTAGGGTTAGATACACTTGTGTGTGCAGTCATTGTATCACACTCTTCTCTTCTTCGATCATTTCATTGATCTCGTCTTGTCTTTGTACTTACATGATTATTGTCTCATTGACATTAATCTAATCTTATAACATTTTGGATACTATTGTAAAACTCTGCAGGCTATTATGGCTTAGGTTTGAATAAAGGTTCTATTGTTCATCTTGTGTTGCTTATACTTTCCTACAGATTTTTATGGTTCTAAAAGGTGGTAGTGGAGTGGGCATGAGGAGCTTATTAGAGCAATGGAAAAAAGATACCCATGACCAAAACTCTTATGAAGATGGAGTTTGATGATTGTGGTTACGACCGATGATCAATTGAAATTTGCTAATGCTTATGACATTAGTCTCCGTGGTCAGATTAGATAGGTTGTTTTTATTTTGTTTTGCATAAGTATGGCATATCATTTCTTATGTTTGGTTAGGTCTTAGGCATTGTAGGCGTTTTTTATTTGCCTTTTCTGGGCTGAGGTTTGAGATTCACCCACATCCGCTGTACTTAATTGTTTTTTTAAAGTAATAATAGTTTACCGGAGGTGACCCTTTTACCCAACAACAAAAAACGATCGATGGTAAGTTTTTAGTGATGTCGCCGAAGTCACGAGAGGAGGAGGGACCTTTCGGTGTCTCACATGTACACCAAAAGGCTTAACTTAATGGTTGAATAGCAAACAAAGACAATCATAACAGTTGTAATCTGTTTTGCGATACGTGAATATGAATATCTATACAGGATGATACATAATTCATATGAGATACATTATGCAAACAAGTGAACAAAGTACTAAAGGTCATTCGCGACTGCAAAATGGTGACGAACAAGGTTCATGAATACCACAGTCGCGCCTTATTTTCAAGAAACACATCTGGAATAATGGTAAAAATGACTGGCCATCGTCAAATTTCACTACCGAGACGTAATTTCAAGAAATACTTTTACGTTACATGGTTTCAAATTTGGAAATGTTCTGAAGACATAGACATTACATAACCCCTAAGACATGGGATCTAATTAAAAACATCCCTTATATGTTCTTATACCGCTGCTGCAAGCGGGTTCCTACTCCACGCGAGCGGCTGGAACTCCTCCTCGAGCGTTTCTTCTATCTTCTCCCATGGCATCTTGTGCTTTGCTAGTTGTCGTTTCTTTGCTGGTACTCCGAACGTCTTTGCAGAATTCTGAAATAAAATGAAATTAAGTTTAGCAAATACAGTAATTATTTCACACAAACACACATGTGTGATTATATAAAGACTGCTGTATAAAACTGATTTGCCGTAGTGCATATTTTATGCTTGTGCTTACCTTATAGCAGTATCCAGCTTTAACGTCACAAATGGGATAATCACCAGGACAACAAGCGGCACTATTCTTGCAACAAACAGCATCGGCGTAACCACAACAACCATGGATCAAACACAAGTTATAGAACTCAAATATGCAGCAACATGTCTGGTCAGCCGCACAATATGTAAAGTCACCACACTTGCTAGGAGCTGGTGGCGGTGGGGGTGGTGGTGGATGTGGTGGAGAAGGTGGGGCTGGTGGTGGTGGTGGACCAGGGGGTGTAGGCGCCGCAGTAATAGGGTACACCGGCTCAAGGTACATTCCACAAACCCCGTTTTTAATATTAGTGTTTCTCTCCATTAGAATGTACCCTTCCAGTCCCCAGTATGTGCCCCATGAATTCTTGACGATCCAGTAGTCCTTACCATCTTGTGAACCATAACCAACGATTAGCACTGCGTGGTCTATACTATATGGAGTGCTTGTGCATTGTCCGTTATATACACCCTGATTCACATATTCATAACGAGTTAGTTTCAGCTACGATAACGAACAGATAAAAAGAAAATATATGGCTAAAAAGTTAAAAATCATATATACTTACCCCAGTGTATAGTTGAAAATCATAAGCCGAACCCATAATACCAATAGTAACAGGGGTACTTGCCACAGCACAGAAAACTGCATCTTCATTTGATTCTACTTCCACATAGCTATCAAGCGAGACAACTGTCTTTGATTTCTGATATATTGTAGTAACTAAAGTTAATCAACAAATAAACAAACTCTAACTACCTTGGTAAAAAAAATTATCATCTACACAGATGAAATGGATGAAACTTGATGGTCAATCAATAGTACCTTTGTTTTGTCGCATTTACCATCGCGGCCATTAGAACTGATGTATGGATAATCGGCTTCAGAATCAATTCCACCATTCTTAATAATCCATCTATAAGCAGTGTCCATGTTTCCACCATCGCACCCATAATCATACGTGTCACAGTCGACAAGCTCTTGCTCAGAGAGTCTAATGAGGTCACCGGTGGCTAATGCATTAGCACTTTCGATGGATCCAGTCACTGAGAATGCCCAACAACTTCCTACATATACAAAAGTTAAGGGTCACTTAAAAATAGCAATCCGCTTCGTATAACTAAGGGATCCTGGGAGCAGTAACAATATATAAGGAGTGCACAACTTAAAATCAAATGTCGTTTTGATCTTGAGTAGTTTCCTACATAAGTAATCAAGCATTGCATAATTTTCAGCTTATGGGGCAATTGATAAGTAATAAGTGACAAGTTAAAGTTTTCTCTAACTAATGGTTGTTTTGCATAGTCGTATCATGTAGGGCTTAGCACAGTCCGAAAATCAGACCGGACCGAAAACTGATTCGGCTCAATACATCAGACTGAGGACCGGACCAAAATGTTCGGTTCAGGTCCGGGTCGGTTCGATCTGGCCCGTCGATTCGGTCTAACAAAGCATAGTGGCCGGTTTTGCGTAAGACGAACCGGACCGGATCGGACCAAAGACCAGACCATAATACGTTCGTTTTGGGCCGGTCCAGTTCGGTCGGTCCAACGGTCCAGTTTCTCAGTTCGATCTGGTCCAGTCTATTATGCTCGGCCCTAGCTAGTCATATGTGTGTGCGCTCATAATTAACCGAGAAGATGTGGATTCAAGTTTGGCCCTAGATATTCTGTACTACAACTTTATAGTTACGTGTTACATTTTATCTGTTAGATTTTCCCACTACATCATACGCCAAAAAGTCATGCCTTTTTATAAAGGTATAAACAGTTGCACACAGGGACGGATGCATGTAGAGAATAGTGGGGGCAACTGCCCCCCATGTTTTCTTCAAAAACCATATTTTGTAAGGTTAATTTGTGAACTTGAATCTCGGTGCCCTCCACTGAAAACTGAAAGTGCCCTCCACCCAAAGCTAGTTGAAGAAAAAGAAGAAAGAAATTGGTTGGTGAGGACAGAGATGAAGTTGCGGCGCCGGCGAGCGGCGACTGAAAGTTGCGAAAGTATGTTGAAGAGGAACTTATTAGGAGGAAGAAGATGAAGAAACCGTGTATAAGCTGTACTTTGTCTTCAAAAAATTGGTCTTGTGAGTTGTACTTTGTGCAACTCTTTTTATCCTACCTTTTCTTTAGCTCTTGTTTCAAAGACAAAAGTTTTATTTTTCTTTTATTTTTACTTTAGTTGTATTATATTTTAAAGTGTAGAACGTCATTTGTTATTTTATCTAAATAGTTGCCTAGTTGGTTAGCATATCTACCTTATTTATGGGTACATTCAAACAAATTACATAATAATAGTACTAACTCTTTCTCTAAATAAGTGTTTAGTTTGATTTTTTAGAGTCAAACTGAATCAACTTTGACCTTATCTATTTTTGCGAGTGTTATATAATAATTGATGTAAAATATATAAATTGATTTTTCATTTGGTATAGTTTTTCATCAAGTATTATATAACACAAAAAAAAATTTTACGATCAAAGTTGAACCAATTTGACTCTGAAAAGTCAAACTAGACACTTATTTAAGGACGGAGAGAGTAGTTATTTTAATCTTGAACTTAAAGTCCTAATATAATGAATGAATGCTGGGATATGAAATAAAACACTAAATATACTAAATTTCGACTTCTATAACATTTACTGCTCAACGTTCCAGAAATTAACAAAATATATGGTTGATCTGAACCGACTCATCAACGAGTTGACATTATCGTTTTTGCCGAATATTTTTGCTATAAAAAATAAATAAATAAATAAAAAATTGCCCCCCACCTCCTAATTTTTTGATTCCGTCACTGGTTGCACATTTGACTAACAAAAGTAATTAAGAAATGAATCTTAGTACACAACTAAATATGCCTTTTGACAATTCTTTACTAGATCGCTTTCATGATAAGAAATATATATTATCCATACTATCCAAATCATACGTGTTACTTGTCTTATGACTAATATAATCAAACTAAATGAGTAAATGACAATTTTGTCCATTATCTACCAGTACCAGATAGCAGCAGTACATCTTGACTACAAAATTACATCAACTAATACATTTTTTATTTTATTTTTTCAAAATAAACCCAAAAAAGTTGTCATAAATAAAAGTTTTTAGTGTCAAAAAAAAAAAAAAAGAATTAAATGCTTACCACACTGTCCTTGGTCTTTAATTGGTGTAACTACACCTTTGTCTCTCCAATCCAAAGAAGTTGGTGCATCACAAGCCCTCGAACTTACAGTCATGTTCCTCTTTACACCCCCCATCTTTAACTTATTACTTCTAGGCCCCTTAACTTTTGACATATACATCTCTTTAAACTCTTCATTACTCAAGTCAGCAAACTTATTCAATCCCACAGTATGATCTAGCTCTGACTTCCTCTGTGAGTTTCTCTCCAATACAAACTTTATACTTTTCTTAAAGTTCTCAAGCCTAAGCTTCTCCTCTTCTTCATGCTGGTATGTTTTGCCATGCAACTCTTTCCATTTTCCAAATAACTCACTAACTTTCTCACTTGATAATATGTCATTTTCTTGACCCTCAAGGATAGAAAACTCACTAGGAAGGGTTGTGGATATAGAGTATGATGATGATAATGATAAAACATAGGTTAAGAAAATGAAAAGTGTGAGAATGGAATTTGAGGTAGCCATTTTAATTGGCTAGTGAGCTAATGAATCTTGGAATAGGTTTTCTTTGGTTATATAGAGGTTTGAATCTTTTGGTTTGTCATACACTCATACCTAACCATTGACTTGATCGAGTGGACAATAATGTAATGAAATTATCTTGCATGGTGAAAGTACCAAAATGGACTTTGCAATGTTGGTATGAGTTGGTTTATGGTGTGGGTGTTTTGGTAATTTGATAGTGAGTGTGATATGTATACCTTGTTGTTTACTATTTGAACACAAACTCTTTTAAACTAAATAAAGTGGTCTGTCTAATCTAGTTTAAAGATATGAAATATCTCATGGACAAAAAATTATTAACGTAGGATATCTTAATCTTAATCTTAACTATATAAAATAGAAAAAATGTCAAAGTTGAATGTTGAATTTTTCAACAACTGTCAAATCTGAGAGAAAGATAATGTTGAAAATTAAAATAATTAAGAAAATGTTGAAAATTAAATGATATAACTTAATGGTCATTATAGTGATAACTTTTTTTGAAAATAGAAATATTGAAGCTTGTTATACAAACTTAATACTAGTCATTAAAGGAAAAAGAAAATATTGAATAGAGTTTGAGTTTTTTTTGTTTTTTTTTTCTTTAATTTTTTTTATTATTATTATTTTTAAATTAAATACATAGTTCTGTAAATAAAACATATAACCTAGCTGTTGTAATTTCATTCTCTTCTTTCTATCTTTAAACCAAGCCTCTTTCTCTCTTAACCTAACAAAAAAATTGAATAGTGTTTGAGCCTTTTTTTTTTTTTTTTTTTTTTTTTTTTTTTTTTTTTTTTGGTTAATTTCATTTATCTCTTACGTCACATGTAAAAAAAAATTATCGGAAAAAAATTGTTTTTGAAAAAAAAAAACTTTTTTGGCACATGTTCAAATTTGATTTGAAGCAAAAAAAATTTTAGAAAAGCAATTCTCGATTTTTTTTTTCTGAAAATCATTTGTCACATGTGACAAAGAAAAATTTCAGAATTTTTTCTTCACACATGACGAAAAATAACTTTCTAAAACGTAATAAAAACGGACGAAATCGTAATAAAACGAATCAAAACGTATGAAAACTTATAAAAATGTATATCCGTTTTTATAAGTTTTCATCTATTTTTATATCCGTTTTTATACCCTAAAAATTTATATATGTTTTTGTACTACGTTTTTAGGGTATAAAAACGGGCGAAAACGTATATACGTTTTTAGGGTATAAAAACGGATATAAAAAACGTATAAAATTGGATAATTTTCAATATTTTCATACGTTTTCGTCCGTTTTTATACGTTTTATATGTATTCATACGTTTCTATATGTTTTTATACGTTTTTTATCCGTTTTTATACGCTTTCGTTCGTTTTTATACATTTTTTTCAGAAAGATTTTATTTAGTAAGTTATTTTTCGTCACATGTGAAAAAAATCTGAATTCTTTTCGTCACATGGGAAAAATGATTTTCAGAAGAAAAAAAATCGAGCATTGTTTTTCTAATTTTTTTTTTATTTCGTATAAAATTTGAACGCATGCCAAAAAAAGTCTTTTTTTTTTTCAAAAACAAACTTTTTCTGATGATTTTTTTACATGTGACACAAAAAAAGTTTCCAAAAAAATGCACGTGTGAAAAAAAATTCAAAAAATATGCTCCTCTAGCCTTCAATAGTCGGGGTGAGTTGTCGACTTCTTCTTTGGGGTGAAGGCCCTTCTAACTCGGAAGTAGGATCACATTATACGGATACCACTATGATAGAAAGGGATCTTTCTCTTGTTACATGAACATTAGGGGAATCCCATTTTGGCCTTTTCTACTCTCACTGGGATTTCGTTAGGGGGAAGCTCTGAACCCCTCATTCTTTCTCCGGACCATAAGCCTAAAAACGGACGAAAACAAATTTTCAAAAAAAAATCAAAATTATTTTTTAATTATAAACGATCGTTAGTGTAAAGGATGGGCCGTACGTGAGCGATCATTAGCCAAAAGGGCTAACATGTAGCATATGAAACTCACTTAACACCGGTTAAATTGGAGGACCAAAAGTGGACGTAACATTGCAAAATACGGATGATTTTTGCACTTAATGAACCACAAGGACGAAACGTGCAATTTGGCTAAACCACAAGGACGATTTTTGCAATTTACTCCAATACCTACTACTAAACCATCTGATACTAATCCAAAAGATATAACGATACGTTATATCCAGTTATTTTGTTTCCATTGCCTTTCATAGTTTCATCTTTCACATATTTGTATATTAAGGCAATAACAAAAATGACTTTTAACCTCACGTCATTAGAAAGAAAATGAAGATTAGTATTATTTTTCATATTACTATCAAAATTCACAAATGAAGAGCATCCTCATATGAGTAGATTGGCCTAGGATTCACGTGATCTGACACAAATTAGTACATGTGCACAATAAATGTCTCACGTTATTTCAAGTAAACGCAACAATTAAAAGCACATCAACAAAATTGTTCGCTCACAAAATAAAAGCGTCTCACAAAATTTTGTTCACCGAATACAAATTACCACCAGTTACATCGCGTGTAATCAATGTTCTAGAAGGCGTGTGGCGTGGCAAGGCGGCATAGCCAAGCCTCAAGCCTTACGAGCCTTTGCGAAGCCTTGGCGTTTCATAAGGCGTGCTTAAGGCGGCAAAAAAATATATATAGATTTATGTATTTATAACTTTGTATCATTTTTTATGAGCAATTTCAATAAATAAAACCCCAATCCCAAATAGCCAGCCCAATCTGAGGCCAAAGTAGGAATTAAGTTTTGAAATAACGAGGCCCAAGAAGGAAATAGCCTAAATACTAGAAATTCAAGCCCAAATCCGCAAATCCCTAAATTCTTCTAAAATGGCGCATGACGCCTTAAAATTTGGCGGTTCCGCCTTTTCACCGCCTTTCGCGCTTTATCCCACGCGGCACTTTTCACACGCACTAGCCTGGGAACTCGGCGCTTGGTCCATTTCTTGCCGGTATGCGCCACGCCTCGCGCCTTTTAGAACATTGCGTGTAATAGAGTATATATGTTGTCGCTACTAGGCGCGAGCTTTACTTTACCATAATTGTTATTTGAGCCTTATAATGAAAAGAACATGCAGAAATATCGATCTATCTAAAATTGGCTACACAAAACCGTTATCTCTAAGCCTCGAAACAAGGATAAAAGAACACGCAAAATAATTGATCTAACCGGAATTTGTTGAAGACTATACTGCATTAGCTGCTAGGCAGATGCTTCGTCTATTTTATAAATGTGACAAAGAGTTTTAGTTAAAGAGATTCCATTGTTTTGTTAACTTTCTATTTTAGCATACTTTATTTATGACCTAAAATTATTCGTCAACCATTTTAGAAAGTTTAATAAATACATTTCTAGAGGTACTATGTATTTCATTAGTTAAATAATACAGTAATACAGCAGTTCATAAACTATGAATACTCAACGCGTTAAAATTAATGAAACAAAAATAATAAACAATCCGATATTTAATTATATACGAGTAGTTGATAGTCACGTGGATATTGAGTATCTAGAAGGATGGGTTGGTGCTTTTAACCACGGTGCATCGTTACATACTTCATCATAAATTAAACAATACGGGCATTTTTGGACCATTTGGTAACATTCATTATCTCTCTACCTTATTGTACAAAAGTAATTTGTAGTTTCAATTCTAAAATATACTAGTATATTTGATGTGCTAAATAACTTTGTGAAGTACAAATTAAACTTTTTCCAAAAAGCTTGTTTTTTAGGATGGTAAGAAAAGAACATGCCATGGGTGAATCCAAAATATCAAATAAAAAGGAGGTAGGTAGGGAAGCCAAACATACAAGACAAGTATGGAAAGGTAATTTGTTTAAGACTAAAATACATCGTTGGTCTCTAAACTTGGCAAGGTGCATCGTTATGGGACAAAACTCGGCCTTTTCATCGCCATAGGTCCAAACCTTGGCCATTAAATGCCATAATCATCCCTTGACTAGGATTGGGATAGTCAAACCGATTTCCTTCGAGGGTATTATAGACCAGTCACAATTGTGACCCAACCTAGTTAAAATGTAACCCAACCTTCAACCATATATGTATCGGCTACGACCAAGAGTGAACCCTAAAATACAATCAACACACATTCTACCCAAAGCAAAAAGAAAAACAATAATGGCACAAAACGATAAGGGGGAGGCTTTGTTGAGTTCGTTGAGGAAAGCAGATTGCCCAAATGAAAAGCGTTTTGGTGTTAAGAAGGAGAAGGAAGAGGATGACATCTTGTTATCAAAGTTTAACGATTTGGGAGAAAGGATTAAAAATCTGGAAATTTTGTTTAAATATCTTAAGGAAAGGAAGGAAAAGAAGGAAAACGATGATAGGGAGAGTTGTGGGTCTAGCTAAGTGTATGTTTAGATGATAGTAAACATTTGTAGTTCTTGAGAACATGAAATCGATGAATAAAATTTTGTGTTCTTATTTAAGTAATTGTGTTTGAAATCGTTTTGCATTTCTTAATAGGTTTGACTTACCCAAGTCATACCACAATAGTAAGTTACAATTTGTTGGCTTTCATAAGTTTGTTTGACTTTGGTAAGTCAAAATTCAAGATGTTACAATACACCATTGTCAATACATTGTTGTTTACTGCTAAAGCGTTTGCATTTTTAACCCGTGTTTTTAAACCACTGCCTCTAATTTTGCGTCACGGGGTGTTTGGTTTTCTTGTAACAACTTTTGCTGATAAAAGGGGCGTTTGGTTTATGACAAGCGGATGTTTGTTGATACATTATGATTTAGTGGTAAAGTATTTGCATTTTCACCACATCTTTTTAAACCATTGCCTTTGCTTTTCTTGATACAAAGGGGGTGTTTGGTTTCTTGATTAAAGTTTTGTCGTACAAGGGCCTGTTTGGTTTTGCGATACAAGGGCCTTTGTTTGGTTTCTTGATATAAGAGGATGTTTGGTTTTGTTGATACTAATTACACTAAAATACACCCAATATCACAATACAAGAACAGATTAAACAACACATAACCCAAATGATATTTTATCATTAATAAAGTCAGTTAAACATCATAACCAACTACATCAAATCTAATTTACATACCCTTTTTAGCAACCTATATTCCCAAACTATCACCCAAAAGACCGCCTTTATCTACCCTATGGAAAACCAAAAATTTAGGCATTATGTTCAGCCATTTTCTTAACAAACTCTTGGTTGAATCGAGTACCTTCATCTGTTTGACCAACAATCTGTATGAGTTGGGCAAGTTGCTTTGTGTGCCTCGACTGGATTTTGGTCACGCATCCACCGCAGTCACTGCGCAATTCCACACGAGGTCCCAGAGCTTGATTCTCTTCTATCGGCTCCCTACGCGATGATTCTGTCTTTAGATCTGAATGCACGAAGAACTAGCTTCTTGAGAATCCCTTTAGGCGATCTCTTCTTCAAACCAGATAGCAATACAATCATTCAAATTTGGCGAATCAGCAACCTCCATGAGTTCGTTTAAAATGGGGAAATCTGCAATTGGAAAATTGTTTGTGTGTGGAAAAAGTGGTAGATTAGTTTATCGTTTGGTGTGCACTAGTTAATATCGTCTCCGGTAAAAGACGGTCAAGGGTCTAATAGTTACTTTTTTTCACACTTTTCGGTCCACGAATTTGTCTTGGTTTGCCGTTGTCATACTTAAAACTCTCGCCCAATAATCACTTTAGAATACACAATTGGTCCCTCAAGTTGCCAACTTACGTAAAACCATTAGAAGTTTGACTTTGTTAAGTCAAACTTCTAAAACATATCAAATTATCAATTCACTCCAAAACAAATATTGAGTAATGGTTTTGCAATATTGACTTTACAAAGTCAAATACCATTCTATATATTATTGAACATTCCACTAGCCATCCTTATCATCAAACTTCAAACACCATTACGCCTTTTGCACTTAATCTTCCAAAGGTTTTCAATCCTTCAGACATTACGACTCTCGTTCACAGTTAACCCATTCACCATTTTCAAGTATTGACTAACTAAAGTAAACTAGAAATGCAGTTTTACTTGCTACAATCAAATTAAAATGCTAAATGAAAGTTTGACTTTCGAATGTCAAACTTTCATCACCTACAATACGCACAAACAACAACATATGAACAATCTAATTTTAAGCAAACCATATAAACAATTACTGTACAAAATTACCAAAACTATTTTGCAACATTAATTGTCCTAGGGTATTCAACCCAAACATAAACTACAACCAGTCAAAGAAATCTACCACGGCTGTGGGGGAAGCTCAGTGGAGTTTCAACAGCTTCCTAGCCAACTCCCAGTTGTTCCTGGTATTTTCATTCCCATCATGACTCCTATCGCTTTGCCTGATATTTGATTGTCTTTAGCGACCGGGAACACGCAAGTATACACACTTTATTAAAGTTATTTCATTCTCTGTTATGGGAAAAGCTCGAAACACCACCGTCTGTAGCTGGCCATGGCTGAATGTGTTTCTGTCTACAACAGTGGAAATTTTTTGCAAAGGTAGATCACTAAGCGTGTTTTGCGAGCGAAAATCAAATAGTGTTAAGATACACAAACATGGCAATTTAGGAATGTTTATTTGATACATATGCATTCTGAATTACACTTACTCTGGTATCCGGCATTTTCAAATTAGAATGACTTAATCATTAAAATGGTGAACGCTACCATAACACTATTCCCAAATCGACATCGGACTGGCTTAAGGTTAATCAGGGAAACAAAGGGCACCTTAATCCTAGGATTAGCTTCATGTATCAACTACAAGAAGTTTTACAGATTAAATTTCATTATTACACATCTCTTTAACATTGTTAAATTATAAGTTGTAAAGCTGAAATTGTTCTTACCGTGCAATCACCAAAATCCAATGTAAGGGTCTCAAGATTTTGAAGTCTTGTCAAGTAAAAGATATCGGATGTTGTGATTGTCGTCACAACATTATAACTAATTCCAATGACAAATGTAACTTCTTTAAATTCCTAAGTTTTGCAATATCCCATAGTCTCATCTCGTTTGTACTAGGACGATTCATTTTAAGAGACTCAGTGAGGGACAACCGTGATAAAGTCCCAAACTGTACCGCTTAGAAAATTGACATGAATCAATTCTAAGCTCAGTAGATTTGGAAAGCCATGAAAATATTCCAAAGTAGCCATAGCACAAACATGAAGTACCGGATGTTTCAACTCACTCGAGTAAAGTTGGGTTGGGAGCGTAATGGGTCACCATACCGTTTGTAATAATCGCTCCTCAATTCCATTATCAAAAACAAGAGCCACTCCTGAATCTGTTCATAATGAAAGTTGTCTATTCCAATAATTGATCTTGGCTCTACAGCGAAGACAAACTTTCTTATTGGACCCATAAGCCGATTTAAGAATCTAGTAACAAGCCTCCCATCAAACTCGTATGTTAAATAATAAAAGAAATCCTCATAAAGTATGACATCGGTGAGCAAAGTCCACTTAGACCTACAGTTTCGCGCTAAACTAGAGGTTCTCACCGCTTCTAACAAAGCCAACCGATTCAAAATGTTAGTGATCACTTCATCTGGCATGTTGGTAATACGATCGATCGACATGGTTTTGTTGGAAGTTGGGTTGGTCTTTTGAGTTCTGGAAATGAGGATTTATATTCTTAATTTTGATTTGCAGTTTATCGTTTCTGGATAATGTTGTTTTATGTGATTGGTAAAGTTGTTTGTTGGGTGGGTGTGTTGGTTCCAACAAAATTAAATGCAAGCGTATCAGGGAAGAAAGCGGCTAGTAGCCATACTCACAATTGGTCCTCGCAGGTTGAAGGTTGGGTAAAAAATGTGAATGGTCTATAATACCCTCGAAGGAAATCGGTTTGACTATCCCAATCCTGGTCAAGGGACGATTCTGGCATTTAATGGCCAAGGTTTGGACCTATGGCGATGAAAAGGCCGAGTTTTGTCCCATAACGATGCACCTTGCCAAGTTTAGGGACCAACGGTGTATTTTAGTCTTTGTTTAATATGCATTGAAGTGATTTAAAAGAAAAAGAAATACATATGTTAGTATGTTACTGCATATTTATTTACTAAATTGTTAAGTCTATATGATAGGTAAATTTGTCACGTTAATTACCGGTGTAGTTTTCTACTACAAGTGTTTGATTACTTTGTTATATACGTAGTTTGATACTTGGCTATTTGTTTGGCCACTTCAATATTCGATCATTTGTCTATTGTTAGATTTAGATATAAATAAGATCAAGTATCAAATACTAGTTGGGAATAAAATCAGTAAGTGACTTCAATAAGTTTCAAGTTAGAGATAAAAAATTGAAGACTACCTGAAAATACATTTACTAGCTGATGTGGTATCAATCCAGTAAGTATAAGAACCAAAAGTTGAAGATAAAAGGATCATCAGGGATCAACAATGCCTTAATAATCTAATCAGCTCTCTGATAAATCCAATGAATTTAACTCATATGATTTTTAAGATATTTAGGCGAATTTTTCAAGGAAGAAAATGCGTGAGAAAAATGAAATCTTAAAAAGTTAAGACAAGTACGAGTTGATAAAAAATAAAGTTGTCAGCACTGTTCACAAAAGCATGATTGGTTGGTTTTGGTTTTTCAAGAATAAAAGTATTAAATAGAAGATGTACTTATCTATTGAATGTTCGACACGTCACAACAACCTACACATGACTACCTCGTATCTCCACCTATATAAAGAGAATGTTTGTCACAGTAAATATGATCTTCCACAATTAACATCACATTAAAGAAGAACATTTACCCAGAATTCACTTGCAAACTTTAACACTTGTTGTTATTTAATACAATGTTTATTTTGCAAAACACTTTTTAATTCTTTTAATTGATTTCTAATAAAAATTTATACAATGAAGAGTATATCTTATTTTTTATTTTTTTATTTTTTTTGCATTTAAAGTTTAAACATCTTTATCATTCACATCAAAATCTATCATGAATTAAGGAATTACATCTAACATGAATACAAAAGGAGTTAATATGTGTTTGTATTATCAGAGAACTCTAACCATCAAAATATAGACAATACTTAACAATCAACATGGTTGACGAGCGGGTACAAAAAATGAAGCTTCCACGAAAAAAACATCTTTTATAAAAAGGATAACATCCATTCGATTAACTAGTCAATTACTTAAAGTACTAACGTAACCACGTAGCATGATATAAAACGTACATTTTCAATAGATGACACTCGAACATTGAACAAAAGCAGGTTATAAGGCTCTCAATAGTCAATAACTTAATATGCATCATGCATTCGATCATGCATA
This sequence comes from Chrysanthemum makinoi, assembly GCA_910596185.1. Lineage (NCBI taxonomy): Eukaryota > Viridiplantae > Streptophyta > Magnoliopsida > Asterales > Asteraceae > Chrysanthemum > Chrysanthemum makinoi. The sequence continues at coordinate 26,161,383 of OU343223.1, read as the reverse complement.
TGTAGTATTTCACAATACCAAAAACGTACTAAAAATATCAAGAAAATAAGAAAATTTCTAAAGTTTATTTACAGTATAAAACAGATCGAATTATGTGAAATAATTTGATTTCACCCGTGACAACTACTCCGTATTATTTTGTTGCAAGTTGCACTTTTCATCAATTACATCATGCTATTTTTATCATTAATATAATAATGGGGAGTGCTATGAGTTAACCCGGTCAGGTTCGGGTCAACTCGGGTCGGGTCAAGCCTTAAAAAAAACATACTCGAACCCGACCTTGTTTAAACCGGTCGGTCAATTCGGTTCGGGTCAATTCGGGTTTAGGTCAACCCGAGTTTTTATATTGTAAAAGTGTTGTTGTTAGGGTTCGGGTCAGGTCAAGGCTAAAAATATATACCGAACCCGACCTTGTTTAGAACTCGGGTCAATTCGAGTTGACCCGACCCGAATTGACTCGGGTCGGGTCGGGTCAGCCCGAATGACACCCATATACACTTTACCCTTTTTACTCGCTTTTTTACTTACTTTATTGACATAACAAGACAAATTTTTATTATTTTTAATTCTGTATCTTTTGTCTTTTATTACTTTTTACTTGTTAAACTTTATATACTATGTTTCGCACTTTTATTTGGCAGTTTATCCTAAGTATTAACAGGACAAGACAATTTTTTATGATTTTATGCTCCATATTTTTTGTGTTTAACTATTTTTTATTTGTTAAACTTTATATTCTCTATTTCGTACCTTTTATCTCGCAATTTTACAATAAAAAAAATATATAGTACAATTATTTTAAAGTTACCAATGTCATTTTTCTTTTTATGTTTTGTTATTATCCCACACAAAACTCTCACCAAACCATTTTACCACCAACTCCTCCCTCTCATAAAACGTTTTTTACTTGGTTCACCTTTTCTTTTAGAGGAAAGTATACTTTTCATACATTGTGCAAACCACTATTATATGTCATATGTTTCAAATCTTGTATATTCTTATAGACACAATTAAATTCACTTATTGTGGAAGAAGAAAGTGAACCATTCATGATTTAAGATATACATCATGCATGGTACGCTCGAGCATTAATATCTAAGACCAGCCGTAATGGTCGGTCGTGACATTTGGTCGACCTTCACAAAAGACGCGTCCCACACATTACACCCCTTCACTTCGAAGCGTCCTATACCCGAAAAAAAAATGGTTTAAAATAAGACCGAGTCGTGTGAGTGTGGATGTTTTATTTATTTGATTTTGATGGAGGTGTATTTGTGTTTGCGTGAGGTATGATTTTGGTGGTAACCGCGGTCTCCTTGTTAAACCAAGTGAAGAAAGTTGTAGTGAAATGACGTTGATATGATAGTCGTGACCACATATGACAGTTAGCCTAATTATATCAATACAAATAGATTTGGCCTTTAAAGAGAAACTCGAATAGTGGACACATTTGATGGGTCAAAGTGGGCAATTGTGTTTGGGCTCGTATGGACATCTTAATGATTCGAGTCCAAATGGGCTGGACAAATGTAATAGCTTTAAAAATTCGAGTGTAGTAATATATAAAAGAAAGAAAGGAAAAAAATAAAAATAAATAAATAAATAAATAAAACGCTAATCATATCAACTAAAATGCGACCCAATGTGTTGAACTCTGTTGAGATTCTATCTTCTTCACTTCAATTTTGAGGTTGCACACAGAGTATGAATCTCGGGTCATGTTGGCCAACACAGCCTGTTCGGCAACATGTTAATATGTTGAAACTGGTTTAAACTCAAAACAGTAACTATCTATTTTAGAAAACAAAATGAATTTTGTTTTGGATTTTGTTGCTTATGACCAAACAAATCTATACTACATATAATAAAAAAACGGTTAAAGGTGAAAAGTTGAAAAGTTGAATTGTTAAAATTAATCAAATGAGAGAGAAATGCATAGTGTAATTAATACTCTTATTAAAACACATCATTACTTAAAAGTACAATATTTTATTCACATTGTATAACCAATTAAAAGCACATCTACCAAATTAAAAACAACCAATTAAAACACCACTTACTAAAAAGTATAATAAATTTTCATAACATACAATTTAAAGAAGCTACAACATAATCCAAAATATAAAATAATTAAACACACTAATTAATGATATCTTTAAAACACCCTAAAATGAAAAGTATGACTGATGGAGATCCCCTTCCTAATCCTTCCCAATACAGGACCTTGGTTGGAAAATTACTGTACCTCACTATTACAAGACCAGATTTAGCATTTGCAGCCCAAAGCTTGAGTCAATTCTTACAAAATCCTATTACTCTTCACTTGAAAGCATTCCTTAAGGTCATCAGATATGTGAAGCTTACAATACCCCAAAGACTCTTTTTTCCTATCCACAATAATCTGAAAATGATAGTGTATTGTGATAGTGACTGGGCTAGCTGTCCCTTTTCCGGAAGGTCAGTCACTGGCTATGGTGTATTTCTTGGTCCTAGTCACATCTCTTGGCAATCTAAGAAACAAATTGTGGTCTCAAGGTCTTCCACAGAGGCAGAGTACAGAGCTTTAGCAGATACTACATGTGAAGTTACATGGCTCAGATGTTTACTAAAAGAATTTCAAGTCCAAGTCTCTACCCCTATACCCATCCTATGTGACAATGTTTCCTCAATCTCACTTGCTTCAAATCCTGTCCATCATGCTAGGACCAAACACATTGAGATTCATTGTCACTTTGTCAGGGACAAAGTTAAAGAAGGACTCATCCTACCAACCTATGTCTCCACAAGACATCAAGTGGCAGACATTCTAACCAAGGGACTTCCTAAACCACTTCATTACAACTGTTTGTCCAAGTTAGGCCTGTGTAATCCTTACACAATGCCAACTTGGGGGGGGGTGATGTGACACAAAATGCCAAACACTCCACTTGCAGAGTTAACTCCATTCACAGACATCCAAACACTCCTTTGAGTCTGCACAAGATGAGGATCCTACTCAATAGAAGCATGATCAAATGTAACAAGATGTAGTTAGCTAAAGTTAGTTAGTCCACTGTTAAGTAGGTATACTTTGTGTAGTTTGTAAGTAGCAGTAGTATAAATACCAAATGGGTTCATTGTAATAGTTGACAATTCATTTTTACCCTTAATGACAATTCATTGTTACCCTTATATACTAAAAATCTGACAAAACTTCTATTTAGAGTGTCATATATAATAAAACTATGACACATTTGACTTACTCACTTTAAGCATTTCGAGACCTTGAGACAACCTAACATCAACACAAGCTTATATTTGGTATTACATCTTAGTTGCCTTTAGTATTAGATGAGATATTTGGTGATAACATCAAATAGTCCTGAATATTAAGTGTCAATTTCCCCCGATAATGCTCGTTATTTATATCATTTATATGGATTTACGCTTGTTTTCCACTTTCAAGTAAATTACGAGCATTGGAGCTAAACAGACGCGGAAATGGAAACATTACTAAGGATTTATCACATTATGCCTATTTTGAAGAAGTTACGGCGTAACTCCTCTCTCACATTACTGCGTAACTATTATGCGTGACCCGAATACCAACTTATCATAAGGTTACGGCGTAACTCTTCCCAAAGGTTACGACGTAACTATATTAGGTCAAATGAGGATCCACGCTCATACTTACGCGTAACTCACGCATCACTTACGACGTAATCATGTTTATTGAAGACTACGGCGTAACCACTTATTAGGTTACGCCGTAACTAGCGAGATCTAGTGCATTTACGACGTAATAGAAGGTTACGGCAAACTCCTATATTGGTTACGCCGTAACCCGCACTGCCTATAAATACCCCACGAATTCCAAAGATTTCTTATCATCCCATTCCACACACAACTCTCTGAGAACGTGGGAAAAAGCTCAAGGCAGGTCTAGGAGAGTATACGGAGCTGTTTCCAAGCGAGAAGTCACTCAATTATGATAAGCTTTAGCGTTTTATATTTCTTTTACTTTCAATTCATGTATTTCGTACCTTTGAATATTGAATTGATTTGCATGATTAATATGAGCGGCTAAGCACCCTTTGGTGCTAGCCTAGTTATGATTCCTTAATTGTTTTGTTTGAGTTTACCTTTACTTCCGTACAATTATTTCTAAGTGTATGCATGCATAGTTATTTGGTAGTCACCCTTGGTTCGGTAGTTTTGAATGGCGGTAGAGGCCAATTGCCTAGGAGATATGACCAACTGACCCTAGGTGAGCGGACTGAGACGGGAAGGGTAAGATATGACCAACTGACGACCCTTTCTACTTGTGCGATTTGACCAACTGGTCACCTATCGTTTGGATGAACTTAAGAACTGGGGGGTGTAGTGTCTAAGTTCCTAACGGCTGGGCACTCACTATTTTGAATCTAGCATGTAGCGGTACTTAATGACTTGGCGTAGGGGACCGGGAACAACAGGACTTATGACGGTGCTCCATTTCTCCTGTGGTGGCATCTTTACCGATAGGTTAGGGCGAATTGACCAAATGCTGTCCTCTCGAATTTGACCCCACCTGAAGTAATTGGAAGTAGGTAGACGTAGACATAACTAGCTAGGAGGATTGACTAGGTTAGCACCACTATTCCTCTATTGATTTCCCTTTACCCATTTATCTTCTTTTATTCTGCATTAGTAGTTTAATTAATTAATTCCCTATCGAAACAATTATTATGTGACACTAGACTTAGTAATAATCCAACACACATAGCTCTTTGGACGACCTCGACTTTACCATTTACTACACTACACGCACCGGGTACACTAACGCCCGTTAGTGCATTAGGGTAGACCATAGGTATAACGAGACACTATAAATATTAAGACACAGTCAAGAAAACACGCATCAAGTTTTTGGCCGTCGGGGAGCTATTTTAGGATTTTATATTAAGTCATGTTTTAATTTTCTTCCCCGATAATGTCGGGATACAAGACTCGCAGCTCGAGGCCTTTTTCTGCCACCCCATTCGATGACCAAGAAACAATTTCGAGAAAGAAAATCTATTCTCCAGTTCCTATTCACAACATCTTCTCATTCTACGAATCGACCAAATGATGCAGAACCGGAAGTCATCAATGAAAATAATATCGATGACTTAACCATGGAGCGATATTTAGAGCAATGAATGAGAACGCCAACGAAGCTTCACTCAAGACTCTCACACCGAAAAATACTCTATTCCGGATCATATTATTCGAGAGTTGCATGAACTTGAGTTTTCGAAACGAAGATGAGGATGCCGAATCACGTAGAAGAAGTTCTCCACTTGTCTTCCCTTTTCAACATCAAAGGTACTCCGAGTTATTCATCCGCAAAGATTTTTCCTATGACTCTTTCTGGGACAACGAAAAGATGGTATAACAAACTCCCTCACGATTATAAAGGAGAGTGGGGGTAAACTTAGAAAAGAATTCGTCCTGCAATTTAGCCCCCTTCAAAAATGGCCAAGCTTCTTGGGAAAATTTATCAATTGTTCAGATTGGGAAGAAACGCTTTACCAAGCATGGGAAAGATTCAACGAGCTTCTCTATCGATGTCCTTCACATGATTTAAACAGACATCGATCGTGATATCGTCTTTTACCGTGGGATTAATGCACAAACACGTGAGCTTCTCGATTCACCAAGACCAATTCCTAGCATGACTCTGATCAAGCCACGGAATGTATTCGAATAATTCTCGAGCATTGCTACAAATGGCACATGGATACAGTGCGGACCTAGAGACAATTTTGATCACAAGGTAATGAAAACTATAACTAAGCAAGAATACAATTACGGGAGATCTTCAAAACGTAAGGTAGAAAGAGAAGTTGAAGCATGCAAAGTTGAAAAGGTTAAGAGCGTGTTTGGAACCAAAACCGGGGGCGATCTTGAAAGAAAAATTCTTGACCACATCAGGGAATCAAGAGAACGAGATGATAGGATTGAAAAAGTAATAAAGACATTCGTGGATAATACAATATCTTCTCTCAAAATGCACGATGATAGGATTAAAAGATTGGAAAAGAGTGTTAGTTCATGTTCTGAAGCTATCTCTGATTATTTAGTAGCCAACGAGGAGGAAGTTGTCCACACTGTAGAAACTATCCTCGAAGAACCTTTGACCTTTTCGAAAAAAGTTAACAAATCGGCATGGAGAAGCAATCACTTCGGACCAAACTTTCTGGTAAACCCTCCTACCAATGATTCGATATTAGCAGGAATTAAGTTATGATAAGACTATTCGTCTCAACGAAAGATGCTCAGCAGTTTTGAGGAACGAGCTACCGAAAAGGAAAAAGATCCAGGATGCTTTACTCTCCCTTGCTATATCGGGAGTCTAGACATGTGTAATGCCCTAGCATATCTTGGAGCTAGTATCGATATTATGCTTCGTTCGATGTTTTTGCGTATGGGAATTGGTAACTTAAAGCCGGCTAAGATGAAAATTGAAATGGCTGATCGATCTATGCAATCGCCATTAGGAATTGTTGAAAATGTGTTGGTGAAGATTAAGAAATTCCTTTTCCCAGTAGATTTTGTGATTCTTGACATGCCGGAAGACAACAAGATACCTGTCATTTTAGGAATACCCATGCTTGCCACTGCTCACACTAAGGTAGATGTCTTTGCAAAGTTGACCCTTGAAGCTAATGGAGAAATTGCCTCTTTCGGACCTAATGAACATTTGTCTACCCCGGAGAAGGTATGTGTAATTGACCCTGTAGGCAATTTTGGTGAAGCTTTAGAAAAAATTCTTAGCGACCCCCCGGATCCTGGAGAGGTTGACTCGGGGAAAGATTTTGATGTTTTCGTGAATTTTGAATAAGAAGATAATTTGGCATTAAGTGTTGAGGACCTCTCAAGTGATGTCGAGATGACCCATTGGCAAGATAACTCTATTAAGACTTTTTCACAGCCAATTCAACCTAAATTTCATGAGGCAGGAACCCGCATTCATCACAGAAACCCCTACTATCTTAAGATCTCATGTAAAATCGGGTTCATCGACTTCCACCCATTTATTGACACGACGTCCCCAGTCAATATCATGTCAAGAGAATGCTACAACCAAATTATGAAAAAGGAATTAGAATACAAGGGAAATAAAGAAGGATTAGTATGGTTGAAGATTAACGATGACAAGACGATCTTCAAAATGCCGAGAACGATCAAGAACTTTAGAAACTGGACCAAGAGGCAGTTAAGCCAAGCTCGACCTTTACTCGATATCAGTGAGGAAGAAAAAGAAAAAGGCATTGATCATCCACACCAGAAAATCAAAAGTTTCTACTCAGGCTGTTTAGAATTAGGAAATGACTACAAAAGGGATGAGAATTTGGTAAGTTGGATCTAGTGTGGAGACTGCCATGTCCACAAAATGACCGACAAGCAATGGTAGCCCCGCGGCTCTGAGTCTAACTTAAAGACTCGTTAAAAAAGAAAAGTGCTCTTTCAGGAGACAACCCAAATTATCCCTTTCTTTTGTTTTTATTTCTTTTCTGTTGGGTTTTGTATTTTCTAACCATTGTTGCAGAAACGAGGAACAATTAGCTGTCGATTCTTGAACAGAGGATTACGGCGTAACTCATCTTGGTGATTACGCCAGTAACCAACGTTTTAGCAGAGAACTCTTGACGATTACCAATTACGGCGTAATTCCATCTCGATGGTTACGCCATAACTACTCGCTTACTCATACTGGTTTTGCTTTTGCGGTTATGGCGTAACTCCTCATAGGAGTTACTGACGTAACTTTCCTCTCGCTTTAATTCTTTCATTTTAAAACACAAGAACCTTGTATTAGTATTTTAAATGAACTTTGTGGTGTGTTCCCTGTAAACCCTCACGAGACTTCACTCGTCCACTTGGGACACCAAGTGGTTTAAAAGGCTTGTTGCATACGCTAAATGCAACCGTGATTCCTCTGAAAGTGAGTTAGTTGTTTTCATTTTTATTTTTCTTTTTAGAATTATACTTGTCGGTATTATGATTTCGAGGATTGAAGTTTGTTCATGAAGCTTAAGCGAAGGCACGGTTCTTTTCGTGGGCCTTCTTCTTTTTGGAGCAAATTTGGGGAAGTTCTCGCCTAATTCTACCTTTCTCTTCACCTTTATTTAATGCCTAGTACAACAGGGACTTTGTACAATTCAAGTGGGGGGACGGGAGTAGAATTATCTCTTGAACTTTATTTCAGCCCTCATTTTTCTTGTTTATTTTGAAAAATTATGCCATTTTTAAAATTTTGACATGTTTTTCCGAACCTAACTAGATTAGACCTTAGCCGAGCACATACAACCCTTAACATTATATGGTGAGATTAACCTTATCCGTTTCCAATATTTTACCCCAAATCCACCAAATTATGAGTGTGCCGGTAGCTTGTAAACTTTAGAACTTGGCCTTTGCATCATTTCGAGACCATAGACGAGGTATGTTGAGTTAGCTCGATGTATTTGGACTTTTCAGTTTTAGAAGGCAATATTATAGGATTATCACCTAAACAGCCTACCATTGTGAGTCTATCGATTAGTCTCCTTGACTTTTCGACCCCCATGTGAAACCCTTTTATTGCACTCACCTTTAGTGTAAGATACCCCTAGATACACCCTTCTGAGCCATTCCTTTCATTTCGTCAACCCAATATATTGTTTCGTTACACCTATACACCTTAGCCTACCCCGTAGTCTTTATTTGTGATTGGGAAGTCATCATTTGCCTAAGTTCAAGGTTCGAGTGGAAAGGTTTGGAAATCACGCCATCGACAACATTTATGAAGATCATTGAAGACCCCCGAATTCCCATTGTTCATCTCAAGTGGGGGATGTTATGTTATTATGTTATGATTCAAAAAAAAAAGAAAAAAAAAATTGATTGAGTTATGATATTGTAAAGTGCGATGTTATAAGCACTATAGTATGAGCTTTATTGATTAGTATTGAGGAGGCCACCTCGGTCACATTTGAAGATTGGAGTTGGTAGTTTTGCCAACAGAAGAAGAAAAGGTGTACCTTGCATTTCATGATCCAGTTTCTAGACTTCTAAACTTGAACTTTGGGCGGACGGTAAGTGGTGATGACTTGGTTATAGATTTAGACTACCTGTTTGTTTTTCATTTTACACAAATTATATATCCCATGTCTTATCCTACCCTTTAGTCACGAAGCATGTCTAGGTGATGCAATGAGCAATCTTTGGTGTCTTGGCCATGGATTTGGTCATGTATCATTGATTTTGTCCACTTCGCCGTGACATGTTAGTAATGACGAGTCACCCCTTAACCTTTGTCGAGTCTACCTATATTGCCTTCGAGAATTGTTTAGCCCTTAACTCTAGTGGTGGTGATTTGTGTAACCGCCAAGCTTATGATAGAATACATGCTATGACTGTGCGATTGAGTGATCAACCCGAAATTGATACTTAGCATAGTTGAGAGATTTGAGTGTTTGTTCCCCTTTCGGTGAGGTGTTGGCTTTGTTTTATTCTTGCTTAAGGGATTTGTAAACTCATATTTTCCAGGTTTTGGGAGATATCTTTTAGGAATCTATCTAATAAGGTCTACTTGAGGGCAAGTAGAGTTCAAGTGGGGATATTTGATAACATAAAATAGTCACGAATATTAAGTGTCAATTTCCCCCGATAATGCTCGTTATTTATATCATTTATATGGATTAATGCTTGTTTTCCATTGTTTTCCACTTTCAGGTAAATTACGAGCATTGGAGCTAAAGAGCCGCGGAAATGGAAACATTACTAAAGATTTATCCGCGGTATGCCTATTTTGAAGAAGTTACGGCGTAACTCGTCTCTCACATTACGTCGTAACTATTGTGTGACCCAGAATACCAACTTATCAAGAGGTTACGGTGTAACTCTTCCCAAAGGTTACGACGTAACTATATTAGGTCAAATGAGGATCCACGCCAATGATACTTACCGTAACTACTGCATCACTACGGCCGTGTTTATTGAAGACTACTGCGTAACCACTTATTAGGTTACGCCGTAACTAGCAGATCTAGTGCATTTATGACGGAATAGAAGGTTACGGCGTAACTCCTATATTGGTTACTGCCGTAACCCGGACTTTCGGCCTATAAATACCCCACGAATTCCAGCATTTCTAATCATCCAATTCCACACACAACTCTTTGAGAACGTGGGAAAAAGCTCAAGGCAGGTCTAAGGGAGCATACGGAGCTGTTTCTAAGGGAGAAGTCACTCAATTACGATAAGCTTTAGCGTTTTATATTTCTTTTACTTTCAATTCATGTATTTCGTACCTTTGAATATTGAATTGATTTGCATGATTAATATGAGCGGCTAAGCACCCTTTGGTGCTAGCCTAGTTATGATTCTTTAATTGTTTTGTTTGCGTGTACCTTTACTTCCATACAATTATTTCTAAGTGTATGCATGCATAGTTCTTTGGTAGTCACCCTTGGTTCGGTAGTTTTGAATGGCAGTAGAGGCCAATTGCCTAGGAGATATGACCAACTGACCCTAGGTGAGCGGACTGAGACGGGAAGGGTAAGATATGACCAACTGACGACCCTTTCTACTTGTGCGATTTGACCAACTGATCACCTATCGTTTGGAAGAACTTAAGAACTGGAGTGTGTATTGTCTAAGTTCCTAACGGCCGGGCACTCACTATTTTGAATCTAGCATGTTGCGGTACTTAATGACTTGGCTTGGGGACCGGGAACAACAGGGACTTATGGCGGTGCACATGATTTCTCACGTGGTGGCATCTTTGCCGATAGGTTAGGGCGAATTGACCAAATGTTGTCCTCTCGAATTTGACCCCACGAGAAGTAATTGGAAGTAGGTAGACGTAGACATAACTAGCTAGGAGGATTGACTAGGTTAGCACCACTATTCCTCTATTGATTTCCCTTTACCCATTTATCTTCTTTTATTCTGCATTAGTAGTTTAATTAATTAATTCCCTATCGAAATAATTATTCTGTGACACTAGACTTAGTAATAATCCAACACACGTAGCTCTTGGGACGACCTCGGCTTTACCATTTACAACACTACACGCGACCGGGTACACTGCCCGTTAGTGCATTAGGGTAGACCATAGGTATAACGAGACACTATAAATATTAAGACCTGGTCAGTAAAACCTGCATCATTTACCAAATATCTCATCTAATATTCAGATTTTGTTCAAACTAAACAAAAATTTACAAGCAACAATGCGTATATATATACATAACTATTATTGACACATGATATATAAGTTCAGAAGTACAATACTTGCATTCACGAAAGTGAACAAATTATTGAAGCATGATAACGTGAAAACAAAACCCGCAAATGAATGTAGAAGTACAAGACAAGCACACACACCAAATCAAAATATCATACATCAACGAGAAGTCCAAACGCTTACAATCAACTAGGGACGCATGCAGCCATGCATGTCACCTCTAGTGTTGTAAAGCTGCAACAAAAACAGTTCTTTCAGTTTGGAGGCTGTTTTTTTCACGGGTTTTTCTTCATAAGCCGTCTCATGTTTTATCTTGAGCTCAGCCAGTTGATGATTCGTTGTCACCACTCCAGAGGCATCACTCACATGCTATATATATAACACATAGAACAATAAGATTTGCAGAAATAAATAAATAAAAGAAAAAAATCACTTAAATTTATAAGTGATTCTCACTCGTTCAAGAAAAAGTGTACAAACATAATGTTATATATCAAAATGCGATAACAATTCATGAAAACAGTACCTCTATGCATTTTCCAGCTTGAACGTTGCAAGTTGTACCACTAGGGTGAAACGTCCAGATTTTTAATATATTTAAAAATCAAAAAATATACATTGATAAAACTAGCGGAAGCGTATTTTATACATCATACGGGCTTATTCCAAACGTCCCGTTAAAATACTAAACTTTACAAAAATACATAACGATGACTCTTTAAACTTGGAAAAGAAGCTGGTTATTGATTTAGGGGCATTCCAAACTGATAACAAATGATGAAATGAGAAGCTCGTTACCTAACCCGCGTGCTACACCATTTTAACCCATTATGCCCCATTTAGCATGTACATGGTCTCATCTTGCATACCTACAAAAATATAAACTGAGAACGGTAAGTCTATAAGACTTAGTGAGATAACGGAACTGTATTAAATCATAAACTGAACATAAGCATGATCTTTGAATAAGTATATATAGTACTATTTGGACTACATGAATCATAATATTAACTAACTACATAAGCACGACACTGACTGATTAAATACATGATACACCATGTTACTGATCGAGTACATAAGCATCTTGAGTCGTGGTATTTGCATAACTAAGCACATACTTAGTGCATAACTAACTTAGTACATAAGCACATAGTGAGTGCGTAAAGCACACTGAGTGCATAAACACATACTGACTGAGTGCATAAGCACATATTGACTAAGTGCATAAGCACATACTGACTAAGTACTTATAGTACTAAATGGTACGTGTGCATAAGCACTTCTTGAGAAAGTACTTATAGTACTATAAAGGCTGAATACATAACTGACGAGCCATATAAGCATGTTAATCATCCATATAGGATGTCCGAGTTCCAATTTTGGAACATTCACTATTCTAAGGCTCGATTCTCCATTAAGGAGGTCTAAGTTCCAACTTTGTGCGGAACACATGTGTGATCACATAATCGATTACATCTTGATAGTACTAAATACATTGAGTAATGCATAAAGTACCATTCTGACTAATTAAGTGCATAAAGCACTTGGCATATATAAACCGATAAGCATATACCTAATAGAATATGACATTCATATATAAATGCATCACATGCCAAAAGTGCATAAAGCATTTTCACACACTACTAAACACATATAACATTCATATATATAAATTAAAGTTCAACTAAATACTTAGGCTTGGCTACAACATGATACTAAGCTGAGTTGGAGCTGAGACTAAGCTGAATATAAAAACTGAGCAATAATATGGTTACGAGGTCAAAACTAAGACATGATACTAAAATTGAATTAAATACTAAAATTGTGCTATAACATAAACCAATGATGAGCTATAACCTGATGCTATAGCTGAACTATAATATAAAGTTGAACTACTATAAACAAAATGCTAAGACTGCTATGGCATATAGCTAAGTTTTTGCTATAAATAATATTGAGGTTGGGCCACAACATACTACTGAGTAAATCGGGTCTACTTAACGTTAAATATGGCCAAACATGCCAACATGATAATTAATATGACCAAACGGGTCAACTTGGGTCATCTTGATGCTTAATATGACCAACGGGTCAACTTGATACTTAATATGACCAAACGGGTCATCTGGGTCAACTTAATGCTTAATATGACCAACGGGTCAACTTGATACTTAATATGACCAAACGGGTCAACTGGGGTCAACTTAATGCTTAAGATGACCAACGGGTCAACTTGATACTTAATATGACCAAACATGTCAACATGATACTTAATATGACCCAACGGGTAAACATGATACTAATATGACCACACTGGCCAACATGATACTAATATGACCTCACGGGTCAAGATGATACTAATATGACCTCACGGGTAAACATGATACTAATATGAACAAACATGTCAACATACTACTTAATATGACCCAACGGGTCGACATGATACTAATATGACCACACGGGTCAACATGATACTAATATGACCTAACGGGTCAACATGATACTAATATGACCTCACGGGTCAACATGATACTAATATGACCAAATATGTCAACATACTACTTAATATGATCCAACGGGTCAACATAATACTAATATGACCACACGAGTCAACATGATACTAATATGACCAAACATGTCAACAAAATACTTAATATGATCCAACCGGTCAACATGATACTAATATGACCACACGGGTCAACATGATACTTAACTTGCATAGTACTTGAGATATAGCAAGGCATATATATACTAAACATGCTTAATCTACTAAATATGTTAACTGAAAATCCATTACTCACTTGGGCCGTATAATGCAAGATGAATGATTCTGAATATGCCTCGAACACCTATATCATGATAGATGTACACGTATAATGTTAACACATAACAACTAGACATGAATATAACATGATAATCCAAATATAAGTGCAACTAAGCACACGTAAACTAGCTATAATGCATAAACTCATAAACTAGTTATGGCATATATCTCGCCAAACATGCCTACTATGCTCGCGAACTCGAGCTAAGCTAACCAAGTATTATCACTTGGTTCTATACTTTCATAACATGAATTATAATCATATATGCTGAGAATATAAGTTATCATAGCATATAATCACCCGGGACTTGCAAAAACATAATATCATGTCATAGTCATCAAACACTTAAGAAAGTGTTTGCTGATTTTCTACAACAGCCTGCAAATACATCATTTTGACTTACTTAACTACTGAAACAGGCCATGAGGCTATTTTTTCATGAAAGTATACTATTTTCCCTTTCCTAAAAGGTATGGAACGCTCCAAACGGAGCTACGGTCTATCCGGTATGAATTTTTAAAGTTCGGTTTGCTGCACATTTCAGGATAAGCCCTTGCTGTACCAAATCACGTTTTAGACCAACTTAACTACTAAATGAGCAAAAAATTTATAAATAACAGCTGAAGTAGACACCTTAGGCTTTCCAGAAAGTCTGGCCATGATTCAATCCGAGCTTCTATTAATTTTATATGATTTTTCAAACATGACTAAAAGTTATCAAACAAGTTCACATGTGGTTGTGGCCATACTCGTGTATTCTGCCTCAGTAGAGGACCTAGAAACTGTAGCTTGTTTCTTTGTTTTCCAAGAAATTAAAGAATGACCAAGAAAGATGCAATACCCCGTTAAGGATTTTCTAGTCATTAAACAGGAAGCCCAATCAACATCTGAAAACCCCGCAACTTTCAAATTAGACTGTACTGGGTAGAAAAGACCCTTTGAGATTGTTCCTTTGAGATATCTTAGTAGATGCATAGCTGCTTGTATATGTGGTTCTTTAGGTGAAGATACAAATTGACTCAAATGTTGAACTCCATAAGATATATCAGGTCTTGTCATGGATAGATAAAGCGGTCTTCCAACAAGCCTTATGTATGATTACGGATCGAAATAGAAGCTCCTTTGTCCAATGATAACTTTAAGTTCTGTGGGAGAGGAAAACTGGTAGGTTTTGCAGCAGTCAATCCAGCATCCTTGAGAAGGTCTAGAACATACTTTCTTTGATGCAGATGAGTACCATGATCTGTTGTACAAATCTCAATTCCCAATAAATACCTTGCCAAACCTAATTCTTTGATTGTGAACTTTTTATCCAAAGCCAACTTCGTATCAGTAATCTCTTGAGAACAATTTCCAGTAAGGAGAATGTCATCAACATACACCAAAGCCATTGTGTATGATTCTCCCTTTTCTTTAACAAACAGAGAGTAATCATGATTTGACTGTACATACCCCAATGAAGTAAGAAATCTTGAAAGCTCTTGGTTTCATTGTCTTGAAGCCTGTTTGAGACCATAAAGGGACTTGTTGAGTTTGAAAAATTGACCAGGCAAAGCTTTGGTATACCCCTCAGGTGGCTTCATGTAAATGTCTTCTTCCACATAACCATGTAAAAAGGAATTGTTTACATCTAATTGATGTAAAGGCCATCCCTTGGCAGTGGCAATAGCAATAAGAACTCTAATAGTAGCTGCTTTTGCAACTGGTGAAAAGGTGTGTTTGTAATCAAGTCCTTCCCTTTGATCAAAACCTCTAATGACCAACCTTGCTTTGTATTTGTCAAATGTACCATCAGGAAGAAACTTGATCTTATAGAGCCACTTTGAAGAAATTGCTTTTTTCCCTTCTAGTAAAAAAGTGAGCTCCCAAGTGTCATTCACATCTAAAGCATGTAATTCTTTATCCATGGCATTCACCCATTTTGGATCTGAAGCTGCTTGTGAGTAATGTGTGGGTTCTAGACTGGCTAAGACATGTGCCAAAGAAGCTACATAATCTTCTGGATAGTCATCAAAATCCTTAGCATTAAATAAAGGATAAATTGGGTGTTTAACTGTTGTTGCCATGGAAGCTCTGTGTTTTCCAATAACAAAATCTTTTAGCCATGCAGGTTGAGTAGTAGACCTGGAAGATATCCTTGTTGGAATTGATGATTCAGAAGATTGATTAGCAATAGAAGTAGGCATCTCAGCTTGAGGTCTGGCGATGCTTGATGTTGTCGTGAGAAATAAGATCAGGAATAGGAACAACATTTACTTCAGAATTTCCCACATTATTCTGCACAGAACTATCCAAAACCACATCTTCTTCAATTACCTCTGAATCAAGCCAAAACTTCTTAGCAGAATTAGGAACTTGAACCTCTTTCTTAAAAGGAAACACTGTCTCATGACAAATAACATCCCTGCTACAGAATACTTCCTTTGTGTGAAGATTATACAATTTATAGCCCTTTTGACCTGGAGGATACCCTATAAGTACACATCTAATACCTCTGGGTGCAAACTTGTCCTTATGTGGTTTGGTGGACAGCATAACATAAGCACCCTATAGTTCTTAAACTGTCATAACTAGGCGGAGTACCATGTAAAATTTCAAAGGGTTTCTTCCAATCGAAGATCTCCATTAACATTTTATTAATCAGAAAAGTGGCAGTTAAAACACAATCCCCCCAAAACTTATCAGGCAAAGCTGCATGAAACTTTAAGGCTCTAGTAGTGTCCAACAAATGTCTATGCTTTCTTTCTACCACAGCATTTTGTTGAGGTGTGTAAACCATGGACCTTTGATGAACTATACCACACTTTCTTAAAAATGCCAAACATTCCTTGTTAACAATCTCAGTACCATTGTCTGATCTTACAAATTTAGGCTTAGCATCAAAATGGTTACCAATGTAAGCAAAGAAGTCAGATAAAATAGACAACACCTGATCTTTAGTATGAACTAAATAAGTCCAAGTGAATCTAGAGTTATCATCAAGAATAGTGAAAAAATAGTGTGCACCATTCAATGCAGGGACTTTGTAGGGACCCCATAAATCCACATGTAAGAGTTCAAAAGGAACTGAAGATCTTGTGTTATTTTTTGGGGAAGGCAACCTATGTTGCTTAGCTAGCATACATGTATCACATTTGAATTGAGAAGATTTTCATGTTTACATTTGTTTACATGAATCATCTTTGATACAGAGGTGTGACCAAGTCTAGAATGAAACAAATCAACTGTTACATCATTAGGAAGTGCAGTTTTATTAACAAATGAAGACAAAGCAGAATTAGTAGGAAAACATATAGATTTTGTGGACTGAGAAGTTGAAGGTTTGCAGATGTAGAGATTGTGTGTCCCTTCTCCTGAAGCAAGCACTTGTTTAGTTGAAGGGTCCTGGAAGAAAAACATAGTGGGGAGGAAAATGGCAATGAGACTCTGAGTTTTAAGGAGTTTTCCTACTGATAACAGGTTTACTTGGAAATCAGGCACATAAAACACATTGTAAAGAGTCAAAGTAGTGTTGATTTGAATATTGCCTACTTTGGTAACCAGTTTGCTAGTTCCATCAGGCAATTTAATCCTTATTGGGCACTTAAGTACTCTAACACACTTAAACAAATGCAAGTGGGGTGACATATGATCAGAAGCCCCTGTGTCCACAATCCAATCAACTATAATGTCTACTTTCAAGTATCTTGTTAATGCATTTAAAGATACATGAAAAGACACTTTCAGCGGGTTTGCAGCCATAAAAATAAGTACCTGCATGTGCATTAGAAGTACTAGCAGTGTTGCTTTGATCAACACCTTTACCCTTAAACATTTTCATCATTTCCTGACAAACTGCAGCTACCATCCTTTGATCCAATTCATCTTTACCCCCATTGACATCATTCTCACCAACAAAATCAAATGGAGTATCATGCTGCATATAAGACTCAAAATCAGCATTGACTTGTGCCACCATTCTTCCTCCTTTCTTGTTCTTTTTACCCTTGTACCAATCAGGATAACCCAACCTCTCAAAACATTGTTCAAACAAATGACCATCTTGCTTACAATGAGTACAATACTTCTTATCATTTCTAACTTCCCTGCTATCCCTTCTTGGCCCTTGATTTCCCTTAGAACTAGTATTAGCAAAGAAAGCAGTTGGATCAACCACAGAATGAGTAACTTGCTTCTGTTTTTCCACCTATTGTACTATGTAGTAAGCCTTATTGATGTTTGGTAATGGATCCATTGACAAAATCTGATTCCTAACTGATTCAAAGTCATCATTTAACCTCATCAAGAACTGCATCAACTTGGAGCTACTATCAATTTCAATAAATTTCTCAGTAATTCCACAAGTACACTCCCTCATTTTACCACAAGAACAAACTGGAATACCATTCAGACTTTGCAATTCATCCCAAAACTTCTTCAACTTGGTAAAATAGGCAGCAACAGTTAAATTTCCTTGAATCACCTTACTTAACTCCCTCTCAACTTGATAAATCAAAGGACCAATTCTTTGACCATACCTTTCTTCAAGATCTTTCCAAAGATCACTAGCAGATTGAGAATACAAAAAAGAATCAGAAAGTTCAGCAATCATGGAATTCAATATCCAACATGTAACCATATAGTCACATCTAATCCATCTTTAACAATTATTGTCAATCACTGGTGGTTTGGGCAAGGATCCATCTATGAACCCTAATTTCAACTTTGCCCCTAAAGCCATCTTAATTGTCCTGCTCCATCCCATAAAATTGCTTCCATTGAAGGGCGTATTAGTTAACATCATTCCGGGATGACGAATTCGCCAAATACAACAGATCATTAGCATTCATTTCTGGGTATAAACATGTCTGGTTTAAACAATGTATTCCTAGGCATGCTTTCATTTTATGGGTGGCTATTAAGGGTAGATTAAAGACTCTGGATAGAATCTTTAAATGGATTGATGTGCAGAATATGACATGTCATTTATGTAATCAATGTAATGAGTCTCACAGCCATTTGTTCTTCTCATGTCCTTATGCTAAAAATCTAGGGGAAAAGTTGAAACCAATGATTATTAGTACCACCATTAACGCCGTTAAGATCATCAGAACCACGAGAACCATTATTTCCATTCGCCATTGATAAAACCTTGATTAGAACAAGTTTCTTGATGAAATTGAACAATCAATTTGATCAATTTAACAAATTGATCAATTAGGGTTTAATTGGGGAAAATTGACAAGAATAGAGCGGTTAGGATCGAAATGCGGACACTGGTGCTCGATACCATATCAAAGTTTAATCGGAAAGTAAATTGGGAGAAAAGTGAATTGTTATTAGTGAAATTGTTATTTACAAAATGAAGAGGGAAAAGATTATATACAGAGAGGATTAACAAACTAACTACATTTCAAACTATTGACATTATCAGCCTTATACTATGGACTAATGTACAAACTACTCTAGTAACTCTATAACCTTGTTTTTCTTTTTTCTTTTGGTTTAGGTAATTGTAACGAGTTATTTTGTACCTGCGTGTTACAATGGGTGCAAAAACATTCATTTTGTGAGTGCTAAATAAAATTATCATTTATGTCATGTATAACAAAAAAGCATAAATCATAACTTAATGATACGTCCCATCAATCTCATTACGTAAACTAAATTACAATTTAAAGTAGGAAAATAGAACATTGCGAGTATAATATATGTTTTAAATAACTTTTGGAAGTACTCATACAATTTAAGTGCTTGAAAGAGACATTTTATGGGTGAGTCCAAGGTATCAAATGAACGAGGAGGAGGTAGGAAGGGCCAAACATTAAAGACAAGTATGGAAAGATAATTTGTTTGTTTAACATGTATCAAAATGACTTTTGAGAAAGATATACTTCGTTTGTTTATTAAGAGACTTTGAGTTCATATCTAATTGGCATATCTGATTCACATATCTTAATATAGAAAAAATTACACGTTTGGTCCCTATGGTTTGCCCAAAATAACAACTTTAGTCCCTAAGTCGTTTTTATTACACAAGCAAGATATCTAATTTTGAATTTATGCACGCTTTTGGTCCCTATTTTGGATGGGCGTTAGTTAAGTCCGTTAAGTATTTTGCCCTGTTAGTCCTTCGTTAATAATTTTTGCACCGTTAGTCCTTATTTTTTTAAATATAGTTTTCCCCAGTTAGTCCATCCGTTAATAATAGTTATCGCTCGCTTTTTTTTACGTTTTGTCCGTTTTATCCGTTGTTCATTTTATCCGTTTTCTCCGCTTTTTTTTTTTTTTTTGTCCGTTTTTTACGTTTTTATCCCTTTTCGTATGTTTTTATATGTTTTCGTCCGTTTTGTTCGTTTGTATCTGTTTTTGTCGCTTTTATCCGTTTTATTTCGTTTTTACGCTTTTATTCCGTTTTCTTCCGTTTTTACGTTTTACGCCCATTTTACGTTTTTATCCTGTTTTATCCGTTTTCGTTGTTTATTCGTTTTGCCGCTTTTTTTCGCTTTTGTCCTTTTTCCGTCGTTGTTTTTCACGTTTTTGTCATTTTTTTCCTTTACGCTCGTTTTTTATCCGCTTGCTTTTTGTTTTGTTGCATTATCCGTTTTAGTTCGCTTTTAATCTTTTACCGTTCTTTTACGTTTTCATCCGTTTTTCTTACATTTTGTTCGTTTTTCTTTCGTTTTTGTTCGTTTTTGTACTATTTCAATATATTGAAAATTTTTTCCAAAAAGAAAAAAAATTTCCAAAAAAAAAAATTTGGAAAAAAAATATTTCCGAAAAAAAAATTTGAAAAAAAAAAAAATTCAAATTTCAAAAAAAAAAATTGAATAAAAAGATTCAAAAAAAAAAATTGAAAAAAAAAATTTCTAATATTTTTTTTAAAAAAATCTTAAAAAAAAAATAAAAATGGACAAAAACGTATAAGGACAGATAAAAACGTTAGAAAAACGGAGGAAAGCGTATAAAAATGGATGAAAACGTATAAAATTTAACAAAAACAGACAAAATATACATATATTAGGTGAAAAATGTCAAGGGACTAATGGTAAAAGTCAACGCAAAAGTCAAGGGACCATTACTGTAACTTTTCTAAGTGAAAAAATGTCAAGGGACTAACGGTGATAGTCAACGCAAACGACAAGGATCAAAACTGTAACTTTTATAAGTGATACTGTGATAGTATGGCAATATTACGTATATTGGTAAGTATTTAAAAGTATATTACGTATGTTTACAATAAAATAAATATGCACGTATATCGGTAAATATGAAAGCTAAGTTTATTACATTATATCCAAAATTTCACCCTAATATAAAACATACATTTTCAGTAGGTAACACTCGGATATGAACAAAAGCAAAGCTTCATCATGCATCATGCATCATGCATCATGCGTCATGCATGAGTTCACAGTACCAATTTGAGGTACTAAAATTAAAATTAAAAATCTAATATTTGTTGTGGTATAAATACTGATTGAGAAAACGTGAAGAGTTATATATGGGAACAATCTGTTGGGCTTATCTAACTTTCGTTGATTTTGTTTTCTCAATGTTAATTAGTGTTTGAGAAAATAAGACCATTAAAGGAGAGCTTTATAAAAGAAAGTTCTTATACATATGTTTTGTGTATTTTTAAGAAATAATGTTGATTTTGTTGGACTATGTGTTGCTGATGGACTCACTGTCCACATAATTTGCTTATGCTTTCTGATGGGCTAAGCCTGATGGAATGTAGCTGAAGGCTTTACTCAATTTACGTCTACAATGGATTCTTTCTTTATTCGCTCAAAAAAATCGTTCTTCAGATTCCTGTTATGTTTAAGAAGTTTTATACGAGTAAAATAAATTCTCAGGGTTGTATTTTGTTGCTGTTGTATGTTTGCATAGTGCTCGATCACATATTCCAAACTTCAGTCATACGATGGAAAAGTCATGTGAAGTACATTATACATATTTGCTATAAGCACTAGCCAGAGGTCATTTGGGGTTGCAGAAGCAACACCATACTCGAGAATACCAAAAAGACAATTAATTTTTAAGAAAATACGGCATATCACAAACACCATAATATCCTTAAGAGCCAACACGTCTAGCTATTGTCACAATATGAGCCACCGGCCAGGACACTTGATACTTGTTAATGGTTGTGGTGTATGTCGCTGTGCGAGCTAAGTGGTGTTGGGACATGTTCATTTACAGTCGATAAAATAGGTTTGTTGATCATCTAGACTCATCAGAGAGAGTCCGCATGATAAAGAGTAAGATAATGTTGAAAAAAAGGTAAACAAGCTAAGAGAATAAGAACTAGTCTAAAGGTACCCGGCCCATTCTAGGTAAATGAATTATGAAATGATTGAAATCCATTAAACTTGGTTTCTATTTATGGAGTTAAACATCTTTGAACTTGTGTTACAACGGACCACTACTACATTTTTCACTTATAGCAACGACGACACATGGTCTCAATAGATTCGTTAATACTTTGTATGGTTATTTTATTGGTAAGAGACTCGCTTCTCCGATAGTTGAAAATTACGTTAGAAATACATGGGCGAAGTTTGGTTTACAAAGGGTTATGCTTAATAATGGTTTTTTATGTTCCAATTTGAAACCAAAGAGGGTATGGAAAGGGTGTTGGAAGGAGGTCCATGGTTGATACGATTGGTGCCTATCTTTTTGAATATATGGACTCCGAACGCTAAACTTACAAAAGATGATATAACTTTAGCTCCTATTTGGGTTAAACTCCATAATATTTTGGTTGTTGCGTATTCTGAGGTTGGTCTTAGTTTGATTACAACGCAAATTGGTCGTCCTATCATGCTTGATTCCTACACGAGTACGATGTGCCTTAAGTCGGTCGTAATTCCTATGCTGGGGCCCTTGTGGAAGTGTCGTCAAAGGAAGCCTTACTTGACTCTCTTGTGGTTTGCGATCCCTTACCCTAATGGGTCAGTCATTCATTGGAAAAAAAAATGATATTGAATATGAGTGGAAGCCGCCAAGATGTGAGACTTGTAAAGTATTTGACTACAATGATGATGGATGCCCTAAGAGAGTGAAACCGGTTGTGAAAGATAAATCGTTGGTTGATGAAAAGGGTTTTGTTGAAGCTTATAAGATGAAAGGAAAAGGTAAGCTTCAGGGTACTAATCGCCAGGTTGATGGGATTTGTTTTCAAAAGCCTAAAGTTTCGTATTACTATAGGCCGGTTAATAAGCCAAAGAATGGGGGAGCATCGATGTCTAAGCCTTCCGTCCAATCGAATACAGGTTCTCCAAAAGTTAATGTAGGTTCTACTTCTTGTAACGAACCTACTACTGATGCTACTAGTAGTACGGCTCCATCCTGGGATGACCAAGGTAAAAATAATAATTGGGTAGATGATATCAACCTTGTTGATTTGAAGAACAGTTTTGATGTGCTTATGGAACAAGATCCGGTTTTGGAACCTGTGATTGGCACTACGTGTACTCCTGAAGTTATCTCTAGTTCAACTACGCCTCCATCGCCTATGGAGAACACTCCTATTGCTGAGAAAATTAGGAAGCTTAAAAATCTTATTATTGATGGGAAAGCTACCCTTGTGGATGATAATGGTAAACCTTTTTCGGTGGCTGATGGTGAAAGGATGGGCAACCCATTCTCTATGGTGGGTGAAGTGGTTGATTCAGATAGTGATGATGAGGTGTTTGAACCAAATGTTCCTACGGGCAGTTACTTTTCATTAGCAGGAGGACATAACGAGCTTGAAGGCTATCTTTCCGATGATTATGCGGCCCAGGTCTATGACTTACCTGGGAAATTTGAGGAATTTAACAATCAGTTTGATTTCAAGCTTCAAGGCCGTTCGAGGAAGTAATCTTTTATGTGGATTTGATTATTTGTTTTGCATGTCTTTTTATGTTTTTAGTGATTATTCTAGTTGTTGGTAACTAGTTGTTCATTTATGGCATGTCATAAATGATCTAGTGGTTGTTTAAGTGGTTGCTTGAGGTTAATGTAGCATTTCAGCCATATTTCATTGTGCTTTAAACGGTTTTTTTTTGTTAATATATTTTACCAGGGTGGAAGTTTCCTTTTACCCAAAAATATTGACCGTGACTGAAACATCGGTCGTCACTAAACTTATAGCGACCACTATGTTGTCGCTATAGGTTATAGTTAAAGTCAAAGATTTGATATGGACTCGTTTTGTTGTCTAGGGAGCCTTTAGCGAGGACATTTCGTCGTTAAAGGTCTAGTCAAATACGGGGCCAAGAAAGTTGATTTATGTTGTTTCGTGGACCTATATCTACGACATCTGTCGACGCTATAAGTCCCCGTTGCGAGAAGTGCAAATTGGCGTACTAAGACCATTAGTTTTTGGATATGGACTTCAAGTTCACGAATTGCTCATGAGTCATGATCAAAATTAATGGTCTGCTTTTTATTTTTGTAGTTTTTACTCCTTTGGGCATCTATTGTAATCATTGGCTTCTTGCAGGAACAATCGACAAACTTTAGAATAAATGTCCAAGTTTATATGAGTTCATGACGTGACATTGATATAAAGTTTTGAAAGTTTATACCATTGAGATGCTTTTAGTTCTTTATTGTAATTTCTTGTATTGTCCAATCCTTTAGGTTCTTGTGTCGTGTAAATATTTTTCCCAATTTTTGTATTATATTGTCCAATTCTTGTATTCTCCGATTCGTGTTTTTTTTTTGTCAAATTCTCTTAGTTCTTAACTAGTTATAATACCCGCAAGTATCGGGGTTTTGACATAAACCTTTTGTCATATATTATTAACAAATATATTCTTTAAAATATATTGTACTTTTCATTTTTTTTCTAATTTAGTTTGTTAGATATGTATTCATTATTATTTTTGACTTAATACATGAGAAAACTTGGACAAATTAATAAAAGAATAATTTACCTAAATTATCCAAACCCGATTCATATCTAGCGATAGCCATTAATCTCAATAGGTAAACATATCATGCGGAATTTTAATAAAGTTCAAGCAATAGTTTTGAAAGTGATAGATTATCATTGATTCAAACCATCATCTTTGTCAATAATTTGAGAACATTTATGTATGCATATTTCAAAAGACTTGAATAAAGTTTTGAATCGGCCATCGTATGATATCTTTTTCTCGAATTAGTGCTCATTTGTATCATCGTGGTAAAGGTTAGCCTCCGATGCAACTTAACCAATGTTTTCAAACCCGGGTCGACCCGACCGGTTCAACCGGTCGGACCGGTACAAAACGCCACTAAAACGGGTCAAAAACCCGGTTTCTAAAACCGGTCAACCGGTTAGGGTTTGAGTGACCCGGGTTAACCCGGGTCATGAAACCCAGCGGGTTTGGTTTTCAATTTTTTATGAAAACGGGTTGACCCGGTTAGACCCGGCGGTCAAACCGGTTGACCCGGTCGGAAAAAATAAAATAATAAAAAATGAAAAACCAGATTGACCCGGCGGTCGAACCGGTTGAACCGGTCGACCGGTGCGTTCATGACTCGACCGGGTCGATTAAAAACCCGGTTTTTAAAACATTGAACTTAACCAAAGAATAAAGGCCCTAGGAAATGGTCAAAGTAACAACTCAAAACAATCAAATCACAAACACAAAATGCTAGTCTTAAAAAGGTAAATACATTTATTCGATCCTGCAACCCATAAGTTAGATATAATATAATGAGTTATGATAAATAGCTTACTAATTAGGCCTACAAATAGACCTAACTCATTTACATATTCAATTTTTGAAATACATCACTTTCTCTCTCCTCATATTAAACAATCATTTTTTAAATACACCATTCATATTTGTAGGTCTCTTATTAGGTTCATTACTTAGGCTTACAAATCATTTTTCTAACAGAATATATGTCTGAAAGACCGCCATGTACAAACTGTCGTTCAACTATCACAACATCGTTTGCTATTTTAGCCCTCAAACCAAACCATGCCAAATATTCATAAACTTATCGTAGTGCTAATTGAACGGTAATATGATCTAATAACGACGGTACATTGCATAAAACCATTAAAACATAATATAGACATTGTTGTAAAAATCGGCCATGGCGGTTGGTGGCGGTCCAACACCACGAAATATGGCATATTGGTAAAAAATTCGGTCATGGTCAAAATCGGCCAAAAATTAGTCAATATGGCGGTCAACTCAGTCAAACTCGGTATATTTTTCTTTTTTATTATTTTATTAATTTTTAAATTGATAAATAATTTTGGACTTATGGTTTTTATTTTTCAAGAATGTTAAACTTTTTAGTTTATTGGTTATTGACTAATTTTGTTAGAATATTGGTAATATTTATATTTTAAAAATAAATTCCTTTATAATTTATGGTTTTTGCTATGGTGCCGTCATATCGCCACCAAAACTGATATAGAGCTTGGCGGGGGTCGACCGCCACGGTACCGCCAAGTGATATTTACAACCTTGAATATAGACGCAAACAAAATGAGGTAATATAGATAAATTGGTATACAAATTTAATATTAATTTGCACCAAAAAACCAGGTTTTACCAAATCTAATACACGCTCTTCATCATATAGATGAAGCCATTATCACAAAATTGCATTTTCAAAATTATACATCTAGCTATTAACAGTTGACATTTATACAACCAAAACAATTCGTAGGTGACGCCCCTTATCCAAACTGCAAAAGAAATTAGGACACTTGTTAATTTATGACTTTTATATGTATATTAAAGCAATATCAAACACCACTTCTTTATCTCATCATAATATTTTCAAAAAGAACCCCCTAACATGGCAAGTACAACAAACAAAGGGACTCAAAAAACTTTATTAACAGATTAATAATCTTAATAAATTAATAATCTTAATAATAGAAAGAAAACAATGAGCCAAAAAAACATGTTAGTGTCGACTTTTGTAACTTATGAGTCAAACGGCAGTTACCAATTATATCTTTTATGCTCAATTAAATGTCTACGTGCGTCTACCAAACTAAAGAAGTGTCTTAACACCCGTTCTATCATTCACAAAACAAATTAAAAAAAGGCAATAATTTGTAAAAAGCATGGTATAGTAATTGAGATAAGAGCACTTCACCTCAGCTCTAGTGAAGTAGCAACAAACTTAGTGAAGCGTACTGTCGTGTTGACATAAGGTAAGGAATGCAATAGCCAACCAACAAAAGAACAATGTCACCCATATTACATAAAAATAAGTTATATAAAATGCCTCGATAATTGTACATTTTTTTTTCAAGCAAGTATAAATTGAATTGCCAAGAAAACTAACAATCATATTCTGCAACTCCCATCTTTCTACAACCATTAATCTTAAACTTTTTCAATTTCCAAAGTGACGGTGTTGAACTTGTATTGGTTAGTGGCGAGAAGGCGCTTAAGCATGAGTTGAATGTAATTGCAAAGGCATCTGGATATGCTAATGAAATGATACATGTAAAATGAAATAAAATGCAAAAAAAAATGTACTTATGTTTTATTAATTATCATTCGCAGACCAAAACACGCTTATCATCAAAAATAAAAAAATAGAAAGTCAAAGATACTATCATACATATCAATCCACTGCTATTAAATTTGTTATCAAAATTTCATATATAAAATCTCATATTAACAACAAAACTGTTCAGAAAACATAACATGAAAACAAACACTCCTAATTAGGTCAATTCATTGGCTTAGAATATAAAAACCCCATGATATATCCAACTGTGAAGCACACTTCCAAGAACATTATCTTACTTCTCACATTCGCACATACTCTAGAATATACATGGGAATACATAAATACTGCAAATATAACATCCAATGGCTAAAAAACTTCATGATGGTCAATAAAAGAAATTTACAGGCTTATAGCTTATCTTAAAAGTATAGTAGAACACATTTGTTTACCTTAGTATCGATTGGACTAAGCCATCCTTCGACTCAACCTATGCAACAAAAGTACAAACAACACTACTCTATATCCAAACACCCATATTCATTTTAAAATTTCAGTCAACCCCTTTATTTAGATTGTCAATCACAAAATTAAACATGTGTAGCTTCATAATTGTTTTTTGATGAGTATGACAAGACTCAAAGCGGTAACAAAATGAGTTGGGTGGTTTAATTAAATGGTCATCATAAGTTTATAACACAATTTGAATCAAATAATGTGCTCACTCCTTTTATAAAAACACTTTTGGCAACTTTTAGCCGTTTAATCTATTTCCTTTTGAGATTATATTATTATGTATTATCCGTGGGAGATCAAATATGACCCAGAGATGAAACTGAATCTATTTATTTAGACAAACGGGTCAAAATGGCATCCTTAGATAAACTGTAAGTTGTCATCTCATAAAGC
Organism: Chrysanthemum makinoi; assembly: GCA_910596185.1. Classification (NCBI taxonomy): domain Eukaryota; kingdom Viridiplantae; phylum Streptophyta; class Magnoliopsida; order Asterales; family Asteraceae; genus Chrysanthemum; species Chrysanthemum makinoi. The sequence goes on along the minus strand of OU343223.1, from coordinate 26,132,961 downwards.
GCAAGTCCATCGTCTTATATATGATGAATCATCGGTTTCCCCAACTGTTTTTCAAGAAAAAAACAATAAATCATTTGTTTAAGCAATACCTGGACTCGTGGTGCCATCTTTGTTGTCATGATATTATTTGTTCTGACGCCATAAATCACCACCTAGAGCATTTACCTGGTCGAGCCTCTTCGACCACCATAGTTTACGCAACCTGTTAATAATTATTCATTAACCCACGATCGCTTCCAATAAGATACTTTCCACGTGCTCTTTCTACATTATGAAAAAAAAAGTTCTCAGCGTGTTCTAAATCATAGTGCAGCACCATGTCTTGTAAGGTGCAGCAATATCATAAACATTAGCGCTACAATCAGACAATAAATAACATAAGGACTATAATCCTCCATCTTTTTATAAAACTTCACAAAAAAAAAAAAAAAAAAAAAAAAAAAAAAAAAAAAAAAAGAACAAACTATAATTATCAAAGAAACGCAAGATAATGTTTTATTGTGTTGTTACTTATCTACGTTTTGATAATCCGTTCAAGGAGGTTTCATATACAAAAAAAAATCCAATCGAAACATTAATTAAATTAGTAGTTAACAGGTTACTGAAGAACAAAAAATAGCTTTATAGTTTATACTATAACCCTTATGAAAATGTAATGTAACACAACTTGTTTTAAGATATTGCACATTTGACAGAAGGTTTGTATTGTTGCACTTTGACAGTCCCATTGGATCTTAAGAAAGATCAAGAGTGGCCAAAAGAGTAGCAGATCATTTTTATTGCAACACATACACATAAGTTTATCGGAAAAAAATTGACAATAGCAATGCCCTTCATGTCGGTCAAGAACCATAAAACAATGAAAAACCGTAAGAAAGTCATATATTATCAATGTGGGGAGCTGAAAAGATTGAACCAGAAATCCCACTAAAAAATCACTAATTACGTTGTACCTACTGTAAAGTAAAGAATATCAAAACCCACACTTGATGCCAAAATAGCAAGATCATAAGTTGGTCTCCATTAATCTCAAGGATGTCCCAGCATACGCTTCCATCTACATAAAAATGCATATAAAAGTATAAGAGTTAGTACATAGGCACGATTAGTACATAAGAGAAATTATAGTAAACTATTATGATGTATGAGGGCTTAGGCACGATTAGTCTAATGTCTATCTAAAACATATCAATTACTTATAATGTATTAATGTGTAATCTTTATGTCCTTAAGAAGCTCATCAAAAATTTCATTTGTTAATAGCTTTTAGCAACTTCAATCAGTATTCAAAACACCTATTCACTCATAAATTATTAGTCTGTAATATTGGATAAACAAAACCGAACCCTTAAAGTGTTTGCTTTGCATGGAAGAAGAAGGTGCTTTAATACTGGCTGGATAAAATTCAAATGGACTGATGGAGTTCAAAGAAACTGGCTGAGCAGGTGTATCCACGTTAAAGCTCAACTACCCATCTTGGTCTTGCACACCAACAGAAGATTGAATCACGTTAAATAATTCCCTCAGCTATAATATACACTAATTACGAATATCAAGAGTAACTATCAGTTAAACTACTCTAAAACTACAGTTTAGAAACATGATAACACAGCTATTCTACCACCTAGCATGATCAGTTATTAGCAATCTAAACACAGCTTAGCCAATCAAACTCACAATCTTAAAAAACAACTAACAAATCAAAGAATAAAAAAATTTGTTCACAAAGTGCTATTTACATCAACCTTCACATTTAAAGTAACTAAAGTTTTAACTAAGAATCTACTATTCCCTCTAATAGTTGTGTATCAAATGTAATACAAACTCAAGATAAAAAAATGCTTAGAAAAAAAAACTTTGTATCACCTCTTTGGCTCCACAAAGTAATATCTCATGGTTTATGTTAGCCAATCTTTTGTCCGATTTGACAACACCCCATTAGAAGAAGTAACGAGTGGAAACCACGCGCGATGCAAATGCGGGATTGGCTTAAAAGGACTTATTTTGTAGCGACACTTAAACCTTAGGGACTAATTTTGCCAGGTTGCTATAGTTAGCAATTAATTCTACAGGACTTACCTTGCAACGCCGCTTAAACCTTAGGGATTATTTTTGCCAGATTGCTATACATTGCAATTAATGATGCATGACTTACTTTGCGACGTCACTTAAACCTCGGGATGTTTTTGCCAAGTTGTGAAACTTTGCATTTAATGTTTGGACTTACTTTGCGGCGCCACTTGAATCTCAGGGACTGTTTTTGCCAAGTTGTGAAACTTTGCATTTAATGTTTGGACTTACTTTGCATACCACTTGAACCTCGGGGACTATTTTTGCCAAGTTGGGAAACTTAGCAATTAATGTTTGCATTGTGAAGGCACCATTGTATGCGCTTTTAGTATATAAAGAGAATATTCCTAATCACATTCCCTGGATCACTTATTCACTTTGCCGGGTATTCTTATACCTTCATGTTATATATAAGGATAGGCTTAACCAAGATCATTTTCATTACGCCTTTGGAGTTCTAGTTCTATCCCCAGCAAAGTGAGTAAAAAGCCTTATATTCTAAAACATTGACATAATTCGTATAGGTTTAACCAAGACTCAACCATAGCTCTTCGGAATATTCTTATCTTTTGTATAATGTTACTGGTATAGCTCAACCCATATACTAAATACGACCATAAACCATGCTCAATGAACCTTAAAAATTTCAGTAGTACCCCTCATAATGCAAAGCATAATCATTTTTCTAGCAATTGTTTTCCAGATACACTAATGGTTGTAATTAAAAGCCAACACAATTATGAATGTCCTTATTATACTCCCCATAATATACAAAATTACAAATTCCAAAAACCATCCTAATAGAACTTTTCAGTTTTACTTAATTGAAGCTCAACAAACTTATTTTACTAATACCATTCATCTATCTACTGGACACATCATCCATCGACCATGATTATCTCGAATATCTTTTATGGTTTCGATCATTCGTTTAATTGTTCTTAATACAAAAGCATCAGTTTAATTATCAATCAAAGCATAAAAACACAACCCCATTACTTAATTATGAAAAAACATAAACCCGAATCAGTAATCCATAAACCAAAAACATACCGTGATAAAGAGATGTTGATTTAGGGCTTTTTGGTCAGTATTTCTTTTGTGTCGTAGCTTTTATATATATATATATTTTTTTGTCTCGCTTTTTAAAGGGAATGTCTCGTGTATATGGAATCAGGATGAATGTGTTGGTGATGATAAGGAGTCCGCTTTTCTTTTTTAAATTTCATTTTTTCTCTACAATTATTTAAAATAGCATTGAGCCCCATGTGTATTTTTAATTTTTTATACATATAAGTACAAAAATCGTTTTTATAATTTTTTTGACAAATTAGGAAATAATTAGTTTTAATATTTTTACATCTAAAAATAAAAATCAAATTAAAAAAATTATTACCAAATAAGGTATGGTTTGAGTTTTTTGAAATGAAAAATTCCCACTATGGGTTTTGTTTTATTATATAAAAGATTGTAATTTCTTGTGTAGTCCAATTCTCTTAGGGGCTAGGGTTGCATTGTCCAATTTTTCTAGGTTTTTGTGTGTTTGTGTCGTGTATTTCTTTTTGTTCTCTTGTATTTCGTTTTTATTTTAATAAATTTCGATGTCTTTGAAAAAATAAGATATATAATGACAATTCAAAGATAGTTTGATTAAGGATAAGGATTCTCTCAAGTTCACCCTTGAATGGTTTTGAATCAATTAACAACAAAAAAAAATGATAAAGTGAGGATCACCACTTAGTAAAACAAGAGACTCGTTATTTTTGCTTCCTCTCACAATATCATTAACACGAAAAGAACATAGACAGTTATGTTACTAATCATAACAATTACAGTAAACATGTAAACATCATCAAAGCATGCAGCGGAAGTAATAGGAATAATACTTGTAAATTAATTAACCGAATTAAAAGAACATGCGTACCTTTTAGCGAATCAAGAACACACTATATCAAGAACAATGAACAAACCCTAAACCCTATAATTAGGGTTTATATAATTCGACCCCCTTAGATGTTGAATACCAAGATACCCACAAACACAATTGTATTTGTTCTTCGTTCTTGTACACACGTACTAATATCGAATTGAAGTGAAAAGCTAGGGTTTTGAATCACAAATAAACCAAAACACTTGTTTCTTGTAGTTGGAAAATCGAATCCCTTGGTGAGGGAGGGTACACGATCGGCCAAAGACAAGAGAAGAGGAGAGGAGAAGAAGTTAGGGTTCTTTGGTGATCTAAAATTAGATTTAATGAATACAAGGGGTTTGTATTTATACACGTCTAAACTTGTTGACCAAGCAAACCTCCTTTGGGCTTTTTGGAGACCCACGACCGGCCACTTAGAACCCAAAGGGGTTCTAGATCCTTCTCGTCCACTATTTCCATCTTTAGTCCTTTAATGTTACATTTAACGACCGTTAGTCCAACACACACTACAACAATCGACCGGACGGGCGAGAAGACTTTCGCCGGGGACACAAAGTCCCCGGCGAAAGTCACTAAACGAAAAAATTGGATCTGACGTGGCACATGAATTCGCTGACTTGTTACTAAATTTTCGACGCTAACTTTCCGCGGGGACTAGTCCACGGCGAAGGTGAATTTGCTTTTATTAAACTTTGACCGGACAGTCAAAATTCAACGTAATGTTTTCTTCGGGGACGTGTCCCCGCCAAAAGTATTTTCAACTTTTATCAAATTTTGACCAAAGTCCGAAGCATGTTAATTGTTCGCGGGAAAATTCCCGCCAAACCTTTTGCCGGGGACATGTCCCCGGCAAAACCCTTATCTAGAAAAATTACACATTATATACATATCTTATCCTCAAAACCACCATATCTTATCTTCACGAATTTCTACCATATCTTATCTTCACACAAATTTCAAAACCTGAGATGGAGCAATTTAATCATTTTATGTGTTCTTGTGGAGCAGGAAATATAAAATTAAGAACATCACATAGAGATTATTCATCTGGACGACAATATTATTCATGTCCTCTGTCAAAGGTGAACAATCATACATTTCCTATTTATGTGAATATACAAATAATTAGGTTGTAATGTCTTAAAATTTCTAATTATGTAACAGCTCAGAAAAGATAATGGATGCGGATATTTTATGTGGAAGGATGCATTTGACGAGTACTTAAGAACAATCTCTGCACCAACAGAGTGCTCGAGCTGCCATGAAAAAGATCTTAGGATAAGCTTGCTGGAAACACAAAAACATGTGCTAGAGACAAGAATAAGGGTGCTTGAGGCCAAACTTGAAATGGCAACGATTCCTGACGACCACGCATGTCAGTCGGATGCATTACTTCGTGAGTTGTTAGGTGACATGGAAAATCTTCGTATGTAGTAGTAGTAGTAGTAGTTGTTGTTGTTGTTGTTGTTGTTGTTGTTGTTGTTGTTGTTGTTGTTGTTGTTGTTGTTGTTCTTGTTGTTGCTAATCAAAGTAGTAGTTGTTCTTGTAGTTGTTGTTGTTGTTGTTGTTGTTCTTGTTGTTGATATACTTGGTCGTTTAACATGATATGTATACCATAGCACCTATACTTGGTCGTTTAACATGATACGTATACCAATAGCACATATACTCGCGTTTAACATGATCGTGTACCATAGCACCTATACTTGCCGTTTAACATGATACGTATGCCATAGCACCTATACTCGGTCGTTTAACATGATACGCATACCAATAGCACATATACTCGCTCGTTTAACATGATATGTATATCATAGCACCTATACTTGGTCGTTTAACACGATACGTATACCATAGCACCTATACTCGGTCGTTTAACATGATACGTATACCATAACACCTATACTGGTGGTTTAACATGATAATTATACCAATAGCACATATACTCGCTCGTTTAACATGATATGTATACCATAGCACCTATACTTGGTCGTTTAACATGATACGTATACCATAACACCTATACTCGGTCGTTTAACATGATACGATACCAATATCACATATACCGCCGTTTAACATGATATACGTATACCATAGCACCTATACTCGGTCGTTTAACATGATACGTATACCATAGCACCTATACTCGGTCGTTTAACATGATACGTATACCATAGCACCTATACTCGGTCGTTTAACATGTTACGTATACCATAGCACCTATACTCGCTCGTTTAACATGATATGTATACCATAGCACCTATACTTGGTCGTTTAACATGATACGTATACCAATAGCACATATATACTCGCTTTAACGGATACGTATACTATATCACCTATACTTGGTCGTTTAACATGATACGTATACCATAGCACCTATACTCGGTCGTTTAACATGATACGTATACTATAGCACTTATACTTGGTCGTTTAACATGATACGTATACCAATAGCACATATACTCGCTCGTTTAACATGATACGTATACCATAGCACCTATACTCGATCGTTTAACATGATACGTATACCAATAGCACATATACTCGCTCGTTTAACATTATATGTATACCATATCACCTATACTTGGTCGTTTAACATGATACGTATACCAATAGCACATATACTCGCTCGTTTAACATGATATGTATACCATAGCACATATACTTGGTCGTTTAACATGATACGTATACCAATAGCACATATACTCGCTCGTTTAACATGATATGTATACCATAGCACCTATACTTGGTCGTTTAACATGATACGTATACCATAGCACCTATACTCAGTCGTTTAACATGATACGTATACCATAGCACCTATACTCGGTCGTTTAACATGATACGTATACCATAGCACCTATACTTGGTCGTTTAACATGATACGTATACCAATAGCACATATACTCACTCGCTTAACATGATACGTATACCATAGCACCTATACTTGGTCATTTAACATGATACGTATACCAATGCACCTAAGTTAAAAGTAATTAGATTAGTTTTATAATTTTTAGGGATAGTTCTTTTCCTCATGAAATTACCTCGTTTGCGAGGAGTGATTTGTATGTTCCTTAGTTTTTTCTAATAATATTTCTAAGTTCAAAAAAAAAAAAAAAAAAAAAAAAAAGGTTAAATTTAATTATATAATTATATAATTTATTATTAGTTATAATTATTTAAAATGATAGTTTTATTGTTATAATTAAACCTTTTCCCGGGGACATGTCCCCTGGGAAAGTTTTGGAATAAATTTTCATTTTTCCTCCGCACTTTTGCTTTATCCCGCCATAAGTATCCCCGGGGACCTGTCCCCGACAATAGTGTCACAAGAAGACAAATAAAACTATCGCCGGGGAGTTTTCCCCGGCAAAAGGTGAAAAGAAATATTAACCTCAATTATTAACAGATCTGGTCTCACTCGGGGGAAAAAAAAACGAGAAAAAAACCCTTCTTCCTCCTCTCAACTCACCACCACAGCACCCTGCTACTCACACCACCACCACCACCACTGCTACCCTTACACCACCACCACCACCACCACCACGGCTACTCTTCCCCACACTCGCACCACTGTGCACCACCTCCATTGCTACTCTCAACCCCCTCATTCTTTTCTCAAACCCTCTCATTGTTTAATTCTTTCTCTTCCCCTCTACTCTCACAACATCTGAGACCGAGACCAGGTACACATTTTTTTTTTTAATTTTGCTAATTTTTAATTTTGCCAGTTTTTTTTTATTTTCGTTATTTTTATTTTTCTTTTAATTGTTGTTATTTGTTAATTGTTAATTGTTTAATTTTTAATTTATAATTTTTATTTTTTATTTTTTTTGGTACATTAGATGTGGTGTGACCAACCCGAGACCGAGACCGAGCCGAGACGAGACCACAACCGTGAGCCGAGACCAAAAGGTATGTTTATTATTTTTTTTGTTTATTTTTTTTAACGGGGACATGTCACCGGCGAAAGTTTATAGTTCCCTATTTTTGAATATATATGTATTTTTTTTAGCTTCCTGTGAAACCTGTTATGTAGCCAAAATGTTTTTAGCTTGAGCTTTTATGGTACAAATTAGTTGCAGTAGGCTTATTACAGTTAGTTTAAGTTAGTTTTAAACTGTGGTAGCTTATAGTAGCTTAGAGGTAGCTTTTAGCTTATTTCATGTATGCTTATCAAATCAGTTCCATTAGTCTCAATCCTTTCTTATTTTTGATTTTTAATTTCCTTGTTTTTAGTCCATATCAGCTGAAATTATGGATTATAGCACTTTGGTTGGTGGTTGGTAACTGTATATTTTTAGTTTATTTTTGTGATTTTTCTAAGCTAGCTTAATTAGTGCTTAAAGTAGGCACTTGAGGGCCGTTTGGCATTTGGTAGTTTGAAACTAAACTTGTGCTTAGGTGCTTTTAGCTTGAGCTTATTTGACCCATATCAGTTGTATTAGCTTAGTCTTGATTAGTTTAGGTTAGTTTGAGCATGTGGTAGCTTTTTGTAGCTTATAGCTTATTTCAATAGTGCTTATCAAATCAGTTGTGTGCCCAAATCATAGTTCCTGCTACAGCAGCCCTTTCTTTCTTTTAGCTTATTTAGGTTTTAAATGTTGCTTCTTAATGAATTAGAGTAGGTTCTTGATAGCTTATTAGTATTATAGCTTAGCTAGCTCCTGTGAATAAGTAGAAACTAAACACAGATAACTGATTTAAAGCTGCACCGGTATGTTAGATTCTAACTAAACATATAATAACTGATCTATTACTAAACAAATAAAATGGGCCTTTTTTATTCATTAACAAATAATAACTGATTTATCTTAGTGGTATTTTACTTTCATATATGTTATATTGTTGTTCTTTGGTATGTTATACACGGGTCAAATGAGTACAAAGTTACCCAAAGTAAATAATCCTCATACCCCTTTACTGCAGGCAGTCTTTTTCCACAAGAAAAATCAATCATGTTTCCAAGTACTCACGTGAACTTGAATTAATCTCGCACAAACAGCAAAGCCACAACAGCAGCCCGAAACGGTGCGTTTGGTTAACAGCAGGCCAAAAGGGTTGTTTGGTTTATGCTGTCCAAACAGCATCCCACAAGGGGTGCTTGGTTTATGTTTTAATTTTGATTTTTTATTAATAATTTTGATTTTTAGTAATAAATTTGATTTTTTTTACAGTTAAATGTGTTTATTTATTTATTTATTTAATTATTTATTTAATTATATATATGTTTCTTCACTAATTTCTATGTTCGTTTAACAGATGGCAGATGTTGTAGCTAGGTCTCACGGTGGCGACAGAGGTAATTCGCCACCTCGTGGTCCTCGAGGAGGATAGGCACCAATTGCCAGCGTAAGAATTTCTGAATTATTTTTCACTAAACTGTATTTGATTACATGTTATTTTAAATTGATAAAATGTTATTTTATGTCATCATCACTTGAATTTGATTACTTGTAGGCTCTAAATCCAAAGCTGCAGACCCAAACGCCAAAATTGGGAAAGGCGGGAAGGTGGTGCGTGGTCCCACGAAGAACACGCGAAGGCGAAGAGGGCACTGGATGGTCGTCCGTGTCGATCGAATTCGCCCAACCCGAGGGGTTTTGGACACACGTGGCCCTCACTTTCTTGGTTCTCCAACTATGTTGGGGAGGTGTTACGAGACTCGATTCCCATGTTTTGCAATTCATGGGCTAAGGTTCCCAAAACGGACAAGGCCCACATCCATGAGCATCTACACGTAAGTTTTTTTTAACCTTTATTTAAATTTGTATATTTATTCAAACTTGTTTGTTTATTTAAAACTTGTATATTTTTTTATTTATATTTTATTGCAGCACTACTTTGATCTCGACACACACCTTGCTGGCCCGAATGGAGATAAGATTGTTGACAGTATCGAGTATTATCTCCAAAAACGATACGGCGACAACAAATATCGGTACAAAAAAGATAACTTTACTGGCAGGGTGGGCTGGAGAAAATTGAAGAGATCAAAAGAAAGCGTCCAGAGAACAAGACGCCAGAGGATTGGGATGCGTTGGTAAATTTCTGGATCGACACTTTATAATAATAATAATAATTCATTTATATAATAGTTTTTATAATTTAAAATACGCAGGTTAAGCTTTGGACAGACCCCAAGAAGCAGAAGATCTCAGAGGTGAATCGACAAAACCGAATGGCGAACACGAGTTCTAGCCTTCACGGATCTCAGTCGTATGCTGCTATTCGCCATAACTTTGTAAGAAACTATTTAATCATTTTATTTATATATATACATGATGTTGGGTGTGTCGTTATTGATTTTATTTCTAAACAGTTGACCAAATGAGGTGACGCGGCGATCGGAGAAGACTTGATAGAGCTTTACCGTCTGAACCATACGAGGGGCGATGTCTTTGAGTCCTCGTTATCTGAGGCTAGATACGTAAGTATAATTTATTTTCAAAGTCACCCATTTGGATGATATATAATGCATCATGACTTATATATTACTTTTCTTGTTTTTTGTAACTAAACAGAACGAGATGTTGCGGATGCGGGAAGAGAGCACCTCCGATGGGACTCGCATGACTGACCGTCAGATTTTGCGTACCGTGATTGGTGGTAAGCAGCGCGGTCATATTCCTGGTGTAGGTCAGGTCTTACCCGGCGGTGGAGTGAAGAAGACCTTTAGCACCTCCCGACCTCGTGATGCAGCGGATGTGTCCTCACCTGCGGAAACAGCAGAAACAGACCGAGGAGCTCGCTACAATGAGGACTCGGATGGAGCAAGTCATGGAGTTTGTGAGGTCATTCCCAGTTGGCGGAGCGACTCAGTCCGCCCGGGATCAAGTGCTACTCCACCGTGTGGGTCGATCCGGAGAGGGTGAGTCGGGATCTGGTGCTACTCCATCCGGTGAGTCTAGAGATACCGGGGACGGTAATGGGGGTAGTGGGGTTTGAGATGCCGATTTATGTTACTTTAACACATTTTGGATATGTTTGTATAGAATAACATGGATTATTATGTCGTTTATGTGCATTATGTGCTAGGATTCCCGTAAATGGATTATACGTATAGTTTTGGACCATTTGCGGATAGGTAGTTTTGGATAGTTTTGTAGATGATCATGCGTTAACGGTTTAGGAACCGTTTTGGCGATTTTGGAAAAGGATAACTATGTTAGCGATTGATGGATATATATGATATTATGTTTAGCGAATTTGTGTTATGATTGGCCTGATTTTTGGAAAAGGATAACTATGTTAGCAAACAGGTTGTAGATTTTTTCCGGAAATTTTCCGGAAAAAATCTGGAAATTACCTATTTTGCAGCATTTTTCTGCATATTGGGGCAGCTAGTTTTGCCGGGGACATGTCCCCGGGAAAACATTAACTAATGACGTAATTAGGATCCTTTAAGTAAAGTTTAAAAATTGTTTCCCCGGGGACGAGTCTCCGGCAAAACACGGACTAATGACGTAATTAGGATACTTTAAGTAAAGTTTAAAAACTGTTTCTCCGGGGACGCGTCTCCGGAGAAAAGTGATGCCACGTCGGCCATACTTGACCGGCGACAATCGACTGGGGGTCCCACATGTCCCCGATAAAAGTGGCAAACAGTCCCCGGGAAAAGTATTCCCAAGAAGGTATTGCCGGGGTCTTTTTGTCGGGGATATGTCCCCGGGAAAACGATTCTTAGAGGACATGTCCCCGGCGAAAGCCCTGAAACGTCGCCTGCGAAAGCGTCGAATGTTGTAGTGACACCGGTAGACTCTCGTCACAGCAAGCATATATGCAGAGTGTGATGAAAGGTAGGTAAACAAAAGGAGAAGAGCGAATATGGATTTTAAGGTACCCATATAACTTAGTGATGAGTTAATGAATTAAATGAATCTTCTTGAAATTAGTTTCTTATTTTATAGAGCTTTCAAACTTATGGATTATCGCACCTAATGACCTAATTTTCTCCGTGCATGCATGGACTGGACAATTATGTAGCAATATTATCTTGACTGGCTGAAGTACCAAAATGCCCATTGAGGTATTGCATGAAAGCAATGGATTTGGATGACGGACCTAATTTTTTACTTTAAACTTACAAATTAAGTAGTTGTTCTGACAAAGTATAGTAGTCTTACTTATAAAAAGCAATCAACCTAATAAGTAATGTTATTCCAACAAAGTAGTCTTACTAGTGGTGAAGCTCGGGTTGGTAACGAGCTCTCTTGATACTTCCTCATGATAAAGCTCGTAACGCTCAAAGTGTCTTTTGTAACTATGCAAACAATTTCCAGAAATGTTTATGTTATCATGTAGAACTTGTAGTAAAAACATAGAGAGAGAGTGTTTTGCATAAGACCAAAACTACCCACTTTTAAATGTAATGGGTCTAAATATGTATGAAAAACCATGTATGAGTTTGGTTATGTTAAATAATACTACGTATGCATGTTCAGTTTATGTAAACTGTTCGAAAGTGCAGATTTCAGAAAATGTTGGTCAAGTTACAAACCCTATACGGCATATCACTACTACAAAAGGGGCTTTTAGACCTCCCTATAAAGACCTTCTAAGAAAGGCACACGTCTAAAAAGCACTTTAGCCCGCTAAAAAGTCATTTGAACCGGTTACTATCAAAACGGCATGTCTAAATACAAAAAATACATTTAACCCGGTTAAAATCAAAACAACGTGTCTAAAAGACTACTTTTTGGACCGATGATATTCATTTCCACCTGTCTAGATGTCAAAAGCACTTTTAGGACCTCTTATAACCAAATACAGGGGTTTATAGGATGCGTTTAGTTGGGGGAAAACACACTTGTTTTCACAAAATGTTTTGTGGAAAACAAGGAAAATAGAGATCGCGTTCAAATTATCATTTTCCAACAAAATATTTTGCAAAACACAAAATCCCTTAGTCATAATCTAACAAGGAAAATTAGAAAACAAATTTTAGTTGTTTTCCTTGTTTTTCTTTGTAACTCCCAACCCTCCCTCCCCTCTTCAAAATAGAAAATACAAATATCAACTAAACGCATTTTCTATATTTTCAAATGTTTTGTGGAGATAAATTTCCCATCCAAATTTTTACAAAACTAGAGATAGAAAACAAGAGAATTTTTTCTCCAACTAAACGCACCCATAAAGTTTTAGGCGGGATTGAATTTACATTCTCTTCAAAATTTTTAGTTGAACCGCCTAAACGAAAATTAATAGTCACTTCTTTCTCTCCATGTACACCACCACCAACGCCTCTTCACCTGACCACTGTTAGATCCGTCCCAAAACCCTAACCACCACAGTCACCTGCCAACGCTGCCGTAGCAAACCCCTAAAAGTGAGAGATCTTGATTTCATAATTAAGTTTTTATATGTTGCAATTATGATTTTTTTTTCTTTTCTTTTTTAATATCTTTGTTCTATCAAGCAATGATATTTATTATGTTGAGTTGTATCTTTTTGTTAAATGTTTTGGATTGATTTTAGAGGAAACATTCGATGGTTATGAATGTGTAGAGTGGTATTTTAGGTACACTTGGAATATAATTAAGATGGTTCATAGACCAATGATGTGTTTCATTAATTAAGCTTATGTAGTTATGCTATCAAGTGTTTGCTAATTTGCTATCTGCTTGTATAACACTTAAGTATACACTCCTAGTCATTGAATTATTAAAAGACGTCCGGGGTTAGTTATTTGAAATGCTTTTTTAGCCCGTAAGTAGTTATAAACTAGCAGGGTACCTGCGTGATGCGGCGGCGGATACCCTGTGATTATATTTTCTGACAATGTAATGTTATGCGGCCATACTTTTATTAAACAATTAAATTACAAATTACAATAACTTTAGTTATGACCGTGGAAATAATTCATCTCCTGTTAACCGAAGCTACCACAAACAAAATCTTGATTATTTCCTTCAGCACAATCACCCTTCGTCAATTTTGGAGCCGACCACCCGTTCGACCCTCATGTTGCAATGGTGGCGACTTGGTTGCTAGCATGACCGAACCAGTCGACCGACCACTGCGGGCAGCCTAATAGCTTTATTTTTAAATGCTTGGCTTAGTAGTTTGATTAGATTGTACATTGTGGTTAAATGGTTGTATATTTTAATGAAGGGTAAGTTAAATAGTGTATTAATTGTATGTGTTGAATAGTGTTTTTTAGTTGTATTTGTGCTTCAAATAGTTTGTACATTGTGTTTTATAAATTATACTTTTTATCAAATGGGTGTTTTAAACATGACATTAATTGCAAATGTTGACCAGTCAATATGTCTAGGTGTTTATGCATAAAGTAATTGTACATATAGCTTAAGTAGTTGTATTTGCTTAAAAAAATCTTAAAAAATTAGAAGACCTGGAAGATATCCTTGTTGGAATTGATGATTCAGAAGATTGATTAGCAATAGAAGTAGGCATCTCAGCTTGAGGTACTGCTGATGCTTCAGTGTTGTCAGCAGAAATAAGATCAGGAATAGGAACAACATTTACTTCAGAATTTCCCACATTATTCTGCACAGAACTATCCAAAACCACATCTTCTTCAATTACCTCTGAATCAAGCCAAAACTTCTTAGCAGAATTAGGAACTTGAACCTCTTTTTCTAAAGGAAACACCTGTCTCATGACAAATAACATCCCTGCTACAGAATACTTCCTTTGTGTGAAGATTATACAATTTATAGCCCTTTTGACCTGGAGGATACCCTATAAGTACACATCTAATACCTCTGGGTGCAAACTTGTCCTTATGTGGTTTGGTGACAGCAGCATAACATAAGCACCCTATAGTTCTTAAACTGTCATAACTAGGAGGAGTACCATGTAAAATTTCAAAGGGTGTCTTCCAATCCAAGATCTCCATTGGCATTTTATTAATCGAAAAGTGGCGGTTAAAACACAATCCCCAAAACTTATCAGGCAAAGCTGCATGAAACTTTAAGGCTCTAGCGTTGTCCAACAAATGCCTATGCTTTCTTTCTACCACAGCATTTTGTTGAGGTGTGTAAACCATGGACCTTTGATGAACTATACCACACTTTCTTAAAAATGCCAAACATTCCTTGTTAACAATCTCAGTACCATTGTCTGATCTTACAAATTTAGGCTTAGCATCAAAATGGTTACCAATGTAAGCAAAGAAGTCAGATAAAATAGACAACACCTGATCTTTAGTATGAACTAAATAAGTCCAAGTGAATCTAGAGTTATCATCAAGAATAGTGAAAAAATAGTGTGCACCATTCAATGCAGGGACTTTGTAGGGACCCCATAAATCCACATGTAAGAGTTCAAAAGGAACTGAAGATCTTGTGTTATTTTTTGGGGAAGGCAACCTATGTTGCTTAGCTAGCATACATGTATCACATTTGAATTCAGAAAGATTTTCATGTTTACATTTGTTTACATGAATCATCTTTGATACAGAGGTGTGACCAAGTCTAGAATGAAACAAATCAACTGTTACATCATTAGGAAGTGCAGTTTTATTAACAAATGAAGACAAAGCAGAATTAGTAGGAAAACATATAGATTTTGTGGACTGAGAAGTTGAAGGTTTGCAGATGTAGAGATTGTGTGTCCCTTCTCCTGAAGCAAGCACTTGTTTAGTTGAAGGGTCCTGGAAGAAAAACATAGTGGGGAGGAAAATGGCAATGAGACTCTGAGTTTTAAGGAGTTTTCCTACTGATAACAGGTTTACTTGGAAATCAGGCACATAAAACACATTGTAAAGAGTCAAAGTAGTGTTGATTTGAATATTGCCTACTTTGGTAACCAGTTTGCTAGTTCCATCAGGTAATTTAATCCTTATTGGGCACTTAAGTACTCTAACACACTTAAACAAATGCAAGTGGGATGACATATGATCAGAAGCCCCTGTGTCCACAATCCAATCAACTATAATGTCTACTTTCAAGTATCTTGTTAATGCATTTAAAGATACATGAAAAGACACTTTCAAGCAGGGTTTGCAGCCATAAAAATAAGTACCTGCATGTGCATTAGAAGTACTAGCAGTGTTGCTTTGATCAACACCTTTACCCTTAAACATTTTCATCATTTCCTGACAAACTGCAGCTACCATCCTTTGATCCAATTCACCTTTACCCCCATTGACATCATTCTCACCAACAAAATCAAATGGAGTATCATGCTGCATATAAGACTCAAAATCAAAGATTGACTTGTGCCACCATTCTTCCTCCTTTCTTGTTCTTTTTACCCTTGTACCAATCAGGATAACCCAACCTCTCAAAACATTGTTCAAACAAATGACCATCTTGCTTACAATGAGTACAATACTTCTTATCATTTCTAACTTCCCTGCTATCCCTTCTTGGCCCTTGATTTCCCTTAGAACCAGTATTAGCAAAGAAAGCAGTTGGATCAACCACATAATGAGTAACTTGCTTTTGTTTTTCCACCTGTTGTACTATGTAGTAAGCCTTATTGATGTTTGGTAATGGATCCATTGACAAAATCTGATTCCTAACTGATTCAAAGTCATCATTTAACCTCATCAAGAACTGCATCAATAAATTTCTCAGTAATTCCACAAGTACACTCCCTCATTTTACCACAAGAACAAACTGGAATACCATTCAGACTCTGCAATTCATCCCAAAACTTCTTCAACTTGGTAAAATAGGCAGCAACAGTTAAATTTCCTTGAATCACCTTACTTAACTCCCTCTCAACTTGATAAATCAAAGGACCAATTCTTTGACCATACCTTTCTTCAAGATCTTTCCAAAGATCACTAGCAGATTGAGAATACAAAAAAGAATCAGAAAGTTCAGCAATCATGGAATTCAATATCCAACATGTAACCATATAGTCACATCTAATCCATCTTTAACAATTATTGTCAATCACTGGTGGTTTGGGCAAGGATCCATCTATGAACCCTAATTTCAACTTTGCCCCTAAAGCCATCTTAATTGTCCTGCTCCATCCCATAAAATTGCTTCCATTGAAGGGCGTATTAGTTAACATCATTCCAGGATGACCAGAATTCGCCAAATACAACAGATCATTAGCATTCATTTCTGGGTATAAACATGTCTGGTTTAAACAATGTATTCCTAGGCATGCTTTCATTTTATGGGTGGCTATTAAGGGTAGATTAAAGACTCTGGATAGAATCTTTAAATGGATTGATGTGCAGAATATGACATGTCATTTATGTAATCAATGTAATGAGTCTCACAACCATTTGTTTTTAACATGTCCTTATGCTAAAAATCTAGGGGAAAAGTTGAAACCAATGATTATTAGTACCACCATTAACGCCGTTAAGATCATCAGAACCACGAGAACCATTATTTCCATTCGCCATTGATAAAACCTTGATTAGAACAAGTTTCTTGATGAAATTGAACAATCAATTTGATCAATTTAACAAATTGATCAATTAGGGTTTAATTGGGGAAAATTGACAAGAATAGAAAACGGTTAGGATCGAGCGGCCTGGTGCTCTGATACCATATCAAAGTTTAAGCGGGAAGTAAATTGGGAGAAAAGTGAATTGTTATTAGTGAAATTGTTATTTACAAAATGAAGAGGGAAAAGATTATATATAGAGAGGATTAAGAAACTAACTACATTTCAAACTATTTACATTATCAGTCCTTATACTATGGACTAATGTACAAACTACTCTAGTAACTCTATAACATTGTTTTTTCTTTTCTTTTGGTTTAGGTAATTGTAACGAGTTATTTTGTACCTGCGTGTTACAATGGGTGCAAAAACATTCATTTTGTGAGTGCTAAATAAAATTATCATTTATGTCATGTATAACAAAAAAGCATAAATCATAACTTAATGATACGTCCCATCAATCTCATTACAGAAACTAAATTACAATTTAAAGTAGGAAAATAGAACATTGCGAGTATAATATATGTTTTAAATAACTTTTGGAAGTACTCCGTACAATTTAAGTGCTTGAAAGAGACATTTTATGGGTGAGTCCAAGGTATCAAATGAACGAGGAGGAGGTAGGAAGGGCCAAACATTAAAGACAAGTATGGAAAGATAATTTGTTTGTTTAACATGTATCAAAATGACTTTTGAGAAAGATATACTTCGTTTGTTTATTAAGAGACTTTGAGTTCATATCTAATTGGCATATCTGATTCACATATCTTAATATAGAAAAAATTACACGTTTGGTCCCTATGGTTTGCCCAAAATAACAACTTTAGTCCCTAAGTCGTTTTTATTACACAAGCAGTATCTAATTTTGAAACTATGCACGCTTTTGGTCCCTATTTTGGATGGGCGTTAGTTAAGTCCGTTAAGTATTTTATGTTGTCATTCCTTCGTTAATAATTTTTGCACCGTTAGTCCTTATTTTTTTAAATATAGTTTTCCCCATTTAGTCCCTCCGTTAATAATAGTTATCGCCCGTTTTTTTTTACGTTTTTGTCCGTTTTTATCCGTTTTCGTTCATTTTTATCCGTTTTCTCCCGGTTTTTTTTTTCGTTTTTCGTCCGTTTTTTACGTTTTTATCCCTTTTCGTCAGTTTTTATATGTTTTCGTCCGTTTTTGTTCGTTTGTATCTGTTTTTGTCAGCTTTTTATCCGTTTTCGACTGTTTTTTTTACGTTTTATTCCGTTTTCTTCCGCGTTGCTGCCCATTTTACGCGGTTTTAGTCTGCTTTTATCCGTTATCTTCGTTGTTTATTCGTTTCCGCTTTTTATCGCTTTTGTCCTTTTTTTCCGCTGCTCATGTTTTACGTGCTTTTGTCTCCGCTTTTTCCTTTTGCGTTCGTTTTTTTATCCGCTACTTTTTTTTTTTTCGTTTTTGTCTGTTTTATCCATTTTCGTCTTTTTAATCTTTTTCGCTACCGTTTCTTTTCGTTTTCATCCGTTTTTCTTACATTTTGTCCGTTTTTATTTCGTTTTTATTCGTTTTTGTACTACTTCAACATATTGAAAATTTTTTCCAAAAAGAAAAAATTTCCAAAAAAAAATTTGAAAAAAAAAAAAAAAAATTCAAATTTCAAAAAAAAAATTGAATAAAAAATTTCAAAAAAAAAATTTGAAAAAAAAAAATTTCTAATATTTTTTTAAAAAAAATCTTTAAAAAAAATAAAATGGACAAAACGTATAAGGACAGATAAAAACGCTAGAAAACGGAGGAAGCATATAAAATGGATGAAAACGTATAAAATTTAACAAAAACAGACAAAATATACATATATTAGGTGAAAAATGTCAAGGGACTAATGGTAAAAGTCAACGCAAAAGTCAAGGGACCATTACTGTAACTTTTCTAAGTGAAAAAATGTCAAGGGACTAACGGTGATAGTCAACGCAAACGACAAGGATCAAAACTGTAACTTTTATAAGTGATACTGTGATAGTATGGCAATATTACGTATATTGGTAAGTATTTAAAAGTATATTACGTATGTTTACAATAAAATAAATATGTTACGTATATCGGTAAATATGAAAAAGTTTGTTACGTATATCCAGCCTTCACCCTAATATAAAACATACATTTTCAGTAGGTAACACTCGGATATGAACAAAAGCAAAGCTTCATCATGCATCATGCATCATGCATCATGCGTCATGCATGAGTTCACAGTACCAATTTGAGGTACTAAAATTAAAATTAAAAATCTAATATTTGTTGTGGTATAAATACTGATGATTGAGAAAACATGAAGAGTTATATATGGGAACAATCTGTTGGGGCTATCTAACTTTCGTTGATTTTGTTTTCTCAATGTTAATTAGTGTTTGAGAAAATAAGACCATTAAAGGAGAGCTTTATAAAAGAAAGTTCTTATACATATGTTTTGTGTATTTTTAAGAAATAATGTTGATTTTGTTGGACTATGTGTTGCTGATGGACTCACTGTCCACATAATTTGCTTATGCTTTCTGATGGGCTAAGCCTGATGGAATGTAGCTGAAGGCTTTACTCAATTTACGTCTACAATGGATTCTTTCTTTATTCGCTCAAAAAAATCGTTCTTCAGATTCCTGTTATGTTTAAGAAGTTTTATACGAGTAAAATAAATTCTCAGGGTTGTATTTTGTTGCTGTTGTATGTTTGCATAGTGCTCGATCACATATTCCAAACTTCAGTCATACGATGGAAAAGTCATGTGAAGTACATTATACATATTTGCTATAAGCACTAGCCAGAGGTCATTTGGGGTTGCAGAAGCAACACCATACTCGAGAATACCAAAAAGACAATTAATTTTTAAGAAAATACGGCATATCACAAACACCATAATATCCTTAAGAGCCAACACGTCTAGCTATTGTCACAATATGAGCCACCGGCCAGGACACTTGATACTTGTTAATGGTTGTGGTGTATGTCGCTCAGCGAGCTAAGTGGTGTTGGGACATGTTCATTTACAGTCGATAAAATAGGTTTGTTGATCATCTAGACTCATCAGAGAGAGTCCGCATGATAAAGAGTAAGATAATGTTGAAAAAAAGGTAAACAAGCTAAGAGAATAAGAACTAGTCTAAAGGTACCCGGCCCATTCTAGGTAAATGAATTATGAAATGATTGAAATCCATTAAACTTGGTTTCTATTTATGGAGTTAAACATCTTTGAACTTGTGTTACAACGGACCACTACTACATTTTTCACTTATAGCAACGACGCACACTGGTCTCAATAGATTCGTTAATACTTTGTATGGTTATTTTATTGGTAAGAGACTCGCTTCTCCGATAGTTGAAAATTACGTTAGAAATACATGGGCGAAGTTTGGTTTACAAAGGGTTATGCTTAATAATGGTTTTTTATGTTCCAATTTGAAACCAAAGAGGGTATGGAAAGGGTGTTGGAAGGAGGTCCATGGTTGATACGATTGGTGCCTATCTTTTTGAATATATGGACTCCGAACGCTAAACTTACAAAAGATGATATAACTTTAGCTCCTGTTTGGGTTAAACTCCATAATATTTTGGTTGTTGCGTATTCTGAGGTTGGTCTTAGTTTGATTACAACGCAAATTGGTCGTCCTATCATGCTTGATTCCTACACGAGTACGATGTGCCTTAAGTCGTGGGGTCGTAATTCCTATGCTAGGGCCCTTGTGGAAGTGTCGTCAAAGGAAGCCTTACTTGACTCTCTTGTGGTTGCGATCCCTTACCCTAATGGGTCAGGTCATTCATTGGAAAAAATTGATATTGAATATGAGTGGAAGCCGCCAAGATGTGAGACTTGTAAAGTATTTGATCACAATGATGATGGATGTCCTAAGAGAGTGAAACCGGTTGTGAAAGATAAATCGTTGGTTGATGAAAAGGGTTTTGTTGAAGCTTATAAGATGAAAGGAAAAGGTAAGCTTCAGGGTACTAATCGCCAGGTTGATGGGATTTGTTTTCAAAAGCCTAAAGTTTCGTATTACTATAGGCCGGTTAATAAGCCAAAGAATGGGGGAGCATCGATGTCTAAGCCTTCCGTCCAATCGAATACAGGTTCTCCAAAAGTTAATGTAGGTTCTACTTCTTGTAACGAACCTACTACTGATGCTACTAGTAGTACGGCTCCATCCTGGGATGACCAAGGTAAAAATAATAATTGGGTAGATGATATCAACCTTGTTGATTTGAAGAACAGTTTTGATGTGCTTATGGAACAAGATTCGGTTTTGGAACCTGTGATTGGCACTACGTGTACTCCTGAAGTTATCTCTAGTTCAACTACGCCTCCATCGCCTATGGAGAACACTCCTATTGCTGAGAAAATTAGGAAGCTTAAAAATCTTATTATTGATGGGAAAGCTACCCTTGTGGATGATAATGGTAAACCTTTTTCGGTGGCTGATGGTGAAAGGATGGGCAACCCATTCTCTATGGTGGGTGAAGTGGTTGATTCAGATAGTGATGATGAGGTGTTTGAACCAAATGTTCCTACGGGCAGTTACTTTTCATTAGCAGGAGGACATAACGAGCTTGATGGCTATCTTTCCGATGATTATGCGGCCCAGGTCTATGACTTACCTGGGATATTTGAGGAATTTAACAATCAGTTTGATTTCAAGCTTCAAGGCCGTTCGAGGAAGTAATCTTTTATGTGGATTTGATTATTTGTTTTGCATGTCTTTTTATGTTTTTAGTGATTATTCTAATTGTTGGTAACTAGTTGTTCATTTATGGCATGTCATAAATGATCTAGTGGTTGTTTAAGTGGTTGCTTGAGGTTAATATAGCATTTCAGCCACATTCCATTGTACTTTAAACGGTTTTTTTTTTGTTAATATATTTTACCAGGGTGGAAGTTTCCTTTTACCCAAAAATATTGACCGTGACTGAAACATCGGTCGTCACTAAACTTATAGCGACCACTATGTTGTCGCTATAGGTTATAGTTAAAGTCAAAGATTTGATATGGACTCGTTTTGTTGTCTAGGGAGCCTTTAGCGAGGACATTTCGTCGTTAAAGGTCTAGTCAAATACGGGGCCAAGAAAGTTGATTTATGTTGTTTCGTGGACCTATATCTACGACATCTGTCGACGCTATAAGTCCCCGTTGCGAGAAGTGCAAATTGGCGTACTAAGACCATTAGTTTTTGGATATGGACTTCAAGTTCACGAATTGCTCATGAGTCATGATCAAAATTAATGGTCTGCTTTGTATTTTTGTAGTTTTTACTCCTTTGGGCATCTATTGTAATCATTGGCTTCTTGCAGGAACAATCGACAAACTTTAGAATAAATGTCCAAGTTTATATGAGTTCATGACGTGACATTGATATAAAGTTTTGAAAGTTTATACCATTGAGATGCTTTTAGTTCTTTATTGTAATTTCTTGTATTGTCCAATCCTTTAGGTTCTTGTGTCGTGTAAATATTTTTCCCAATTTTTGTATTATATTGTCCAATTCTTGTATTCTCCGATTCGTGTTTTTTTTTTGTCAAATTCTCTTAGTTCTTAACTAGTTATAATACCCGTGCACGCACGGGGTTTTGACATAAACCTTTTGTCATATATTATTAACAAATATATTCTTTAAAATATATTGTACTTTTCATTTTTTTTCTAATTTAGTTTGTTAGATATGTATTCATTATTATTTTTGACTTAATACATGAGAAAACTTGGACAAATTAATAAAAGAATAATTTACCTAAATTATCCAAACCCGATTCATATCTAGCGATAGCCATTAATCTCAATAGGTAAACATATCATGCGGAATTTTAATAAAGTTCAAGCAATAGTTTTGAAAGTGATAGATTATCATTGATTCAAACCATCATCTTTGTCAATAATTTGAGAACATTTATGTATGCATATTTCAAAAGACTTGAATAAAGTTTTGAATCGGCCATCGTATGATATCTTTTTCTCGAATTAGTGCTCATTTGTATCATCGTGGTAAAGGTTAGCCTCCGATGCAACTTAACCAATGTTTTCAAACCCGGGTCGACCCGGCCGGTTCAACCGGTCGGACCGGTACCCGGCCACTAAAACGGGTCAAAAAAACCCGGGTTTCTAAAACCGGGTCAACCGGTTAGACCCGCCGGTTTGAGTGACCCGTTAACTCGGGTCATGAAACCCGTACCGGGTTTTGAGTGACCCGGTTAACCGGTCATGAAAACCGCCGGTTTGGTTTTTTCAATTTTATGAAAACCGGGTTGACCCGGTTAGACCCGGCGGTCAAACCGGTTGACCCGGTCGGAAAAAATAAAATAATAAAAAATGAAAAACCAGATTGACCCGGCGGTCGAACCGGTTGAACCGATCGACCCGGTGCCCGGTGACTCGACCGGGTCGATTAAAAACCCGGTTTTTAAAACATTGAACTTAACCAAAGAATAAAGGCCCTAGGAAATGGTCAAAGTAACAACTCAAAACAATCAAATCACAAACACAAAATGCTAGTCTTAAAAAGGTAAATACATTTATTCGATCCTGCAACCCATAAGTTAGATATAACATAATGAGTTATGATAAATAGGCTTACTAATTATACCTACAAATAGACCTAACTCATTTACATATTCAATTTTTGAAATACATCACTTTCTCTCTCCTCATATTAACCAATCATTTTTTAAATACACCATTCATATTTGTAGGTCTCCTTTTAGGTTCATTACTTAGGCTTACAAATCATTTTTCTAACAGAATATATGTCTGAAAGACCGCCATGTACAAACTGTCGTTCAACTATCACAACATCGTTTGCTATTTTAGCCCCCCCAACCAAACCATGCCAAATATTCATAAACTTATCGTAGTGCTAATTGAACGGTAATATGATCTAATAACGACGGTACATTGCATAAAACCATTAAAACATAATATAGACATTGTTGTAAAAATCGGCCATGGCGGTTGGTGGCGGTCCAACACCACGAAATATGGCATATTGGTAAAAAATTCGGTCATGGTCAAAATCGGCCAAAAATTAGTCAATATGGCGGTCAACTCAGTCAAACTCGGTATATTTTTCTTTTTTATTATTTTATTAATTTTTAAATTGATAAATAATTTTGGACTTATGGTTTTTATTTTTCAAGAATGTTAAACTTTTTAGTTTATTGGTTATTGACTAATTTTGTTAGAATATTGGTAATATTTATATTTTAAAAATAAATTCCTTTATAATTTATGGTTTTTGCTATGGTGCCGTCATATCGCCACCAAAACTGATATAGAGCTTGGCGGGGGTCGACCGCCACAGTACCGCCAAGTGATATTTACAACCTTGAATATAGACGCAAACAAAATGAGGTAATATAGATAAATTGGTATACAAATTTAATATTAATTTGCACCAAAAAACCAGGTTTTACCAAATCTAATACACGCTCTTCATCATATAGATGAAGCCATTATCACAAAATTGCATTTTCAAAATTATACATCTAGCTATTAACAGTTGACATTTATACAACCAAAACAATTCGTAGGTGACGCCCCTTATCCAAACTGCAAAAGAAATTAGGACACTTGTTAATTTATGACGTTTATATGTATATTAAAGCAATATCAAACACCACTTCTTTATCTCATCATAATATTTTCAAAAGAACCCCTAACATGGCAAGTACAACAAACAAAGGGACTCAAAAAACTTTATTAACAGATTAATAATCTTAATAAATTAATAATCTTAATAATAGAAAGAAAACAATGAGCCAAAAAAACATGTTAGTGTCGACTTTTGTAACTTATGAGTCAAACGGCAGTTACCAATTATATCTTTTATGCTCAATTAAATGTCTATGTGTGCCTACCAAACTAAAGAAGTGTCTTAACACCCGCTTCTATCATTCACAAAACAAATTAAAAAAAGGCAATAATTTGTAAAAAGCATGGTATAGTAATTGAGATAAGAGCACTTCACCTCAGCTCTAGTGAAGTAGCAACAAACTTAGTGAGCGTAACTGTCGTGTTGACATAAGGTAAGGAATGCAATAGCCAACCAACAAAAGAACAATGTCACCCATATTACATAAAAATAAGTTATATAAAATGCCTCGATAATTGTACATTTTTTTTTCAAGCAAGTATAAATTGAATTGCCAAGAAAACTAACAATCATATTCTGCAACTCCCATCTTTCTACAACCATTAATATTAAACTTTTTCAATTTCCAAAGTGACGGTGTTGAACTTGTATTGGTTAGTGGCGAGAAGGCGCTTAAGCATGAGTTGAATGTAATTGCAAAGGCATCCGATATGCTAATGAAATGATACATGTAGAATGAAATAAAATGCAAAAAAAAATGTACTTATGTTTTATTAATTATCATTCGCAGACCAAAACACGCTTATCATCAAAAATAAAAAAATAGAAAGTCAAAGATACTATCATACATATCAATCCACTGCTATTAAATTTGTTATCAAAATTTCATATATAAAATCTCATATTAACAACAAACTGTTCGAAAACATAACATGAAAACAAACACTCCTAATTAGGTCAATTCATTGGCTTAGAATATAAAAACCCCATGATATATCCAACTGTGAAGCACACTTCCAAGAACATTATCTTACTTCTCACATTCGCACATACTCTAGAATATACATGGGAATACATAAATACTGCAAATATAACATCCAATGGCTAAAAAACTTCATGATGGTCAATAAAAGAAATTTACAGGCTTATAGCTTATCTTAAAAGTATAGTAGAACACATTTGTTTACCTTAGTATCGATTGGACTAAGCCATCCTTCGGGACTCAACCTATGCAGTACAAAGTACAAACAACACTACTCTATATCCAAACACCCATATTCATTTTAAAATTTCAGTCAACCCCTTTATTTAGATTGTCAATCACAAAATTAAACATGTGTAGCTTCATAATTGTTTTTTGATGAGTATGACAAGACTCAAAGCGGTAACAAAATGAGTTGGGTGGTTTAATTAAATGGTCATCATAAGTTTATAACACAATTTGAATCAAATAATGTGCTCACTCCTTTTATAAAAACACTTTTGGCAACTTTTAGCCGTTTAATCTATTTCCTTTTGAGATTATATTATTATGTATTATCCGTGGGAGATCAAATATGACCCAGAGATGAAACTGAATCTATTTATTTAGACAAACGGGTCAAAATGGCATCCTTAGATAAACTGTAAGTTGTCATCTCTTAAAGCGCAAGTCTATCGTCTTATATATGATGAATCATCGGTTTCCCCAACTGTTTTTCAAGAAAAAACAATAAATCATTTGTTTAAGCAATACCTGGACTCGTGGTGCCATCTTTGTTGTCATGATATTATTTGTTCTGGCGCCATAAATCACCACCTAGAGCATTTACCGCCTCGAACAGTTCCTCTTCGACCACCATAGTTTACGGAACCTGTTAATAATTATTCATTAACCCACGATCGCTTCCAATAAGATACTTTCCACGTGCTCTTTCTACATTATGAAAAAAAAAGTTCTCAGCGTGTTCTAAATCATAGTGCAAAGACCATGTCTTGTAAGGTGCAGCAATATCATAAACATTAGCGCTACAATCAGACAATAAAGAACATAAGGACTATAATCCTCCATCTTTTTATAAAACTTCACCAAAAAAAAGAAAAGAAAAAAAAAAGAACAAACTATAATTATCAAAGAAACGCAAGATAATGTTTTATTGTGTTGTTACTTATCTACGTTTTGATAATCCGTTCAAAGAGGTTTCATATACAAAAAAAAATCCAATCGAAACATTAATTAAATTAGTAGTTAACAGGTTACTGAAGAACAAAAAATAGCTTTATAGTTTATACTATAACCCTTATGAAAATGTAATGTAACACAACTTGTTTTAAGATATTGCACATTTGACAGAAGGTTTGTATTGTTGCATTTTTGACAATTCCATTGGATCTTAAGAAAGATCAAGAGTGGCCAAAAGAGTAGCAGATCATTTTTATTGCAACACATACACATAAGCGATCGGAAAAAAATTGACAATAGCAATGCCCTTCATGTCGGTCCAAGAACCATAAAACAATGAAAAACCGTAAGAAAGTCATATATTATCAATGTGGGGAGCTGAAAAGATTGAACCAGAAATCCCACTAAAAAATCACTAATTACGTTGTACCTACTGTAAAGTAAAGAATATCAAAACCCACACTTGATGCCAAAATAGCAAGATCATAAGTTGGTCTCCATTAATCTCAAGGATGTCCCAAAGATACTTTCCATCTACATAAAAATGCATATAAAAGTATAAGAGTTAGTACATAGGCACGATTAGTACATAAGAGAAATTATAGTAAACTATTATGATGTATGAGGGCTTAGGCACGATTAGTCTAATGTCTATCTAAAACATATCAATTACTTATAATGTATTAATGTGTAATCTTTATGTCCTTAAGAAGCTCATCAAAAATTTCATTTGTTAATAGCTTTTAGCAACTTCAACTGCGTATTCAAAACAGCCTATTCACTCATAAATTATTAGTCTGTAATATTGGATAAACAAAACCGAACCCTTAAAGTGTTTGCTTTGCATGGAAGAAGAAGGTGCTTTAATACTGGCTGGATAAAATTCAAATGGACTGATGGAGTTCAAAGAAACTGGCTGAGCAGGTGTATCCACGTTAAAGCTCAACTACCCATCTTGGTCTTGCACACCAACATAAGATTGAATCACGTTAAATAATTCCCTCAGCTATAATATATACTAATTACGAATATCAAGAGTAACTATCAGTTAAACTACTCTAAAACTACAGTTTAGAAACATGATAACAGAGCTATTCTACCACCTAGCATGATCAGTTATTAGCAATCTAAACAACGCTTAGCCAATCAAACTCACAATCTTAAAAAACAACTAACAAATCAAAGAATAAAAAAATTTGTTCACAAAGTGCTATTTACATCAACCTTCACATTTAAAGTAACTAAAGTTTTAACTAAGAATCTACTATTCCCTCTAATAGTTGTGTATCAAATGTAATACAAACTCAAGATAAAAAAATGCTTAGAAAAAAAAACTTTGTATCACCTCTTTGGCTCCACAAAGTAATATCTCATGGTTTATGTTAGCCAATCTTTTTGTCTGATTTGACAACACCCCATTAGAAGTAACGAGTGTGGAAACCCGCGCGATGCAGCGGGATTGGCTTAAAAGGACTTATTTTGTAGCGACACTTAAACCTTAGGGACTAATTTTGCCAGGTTGCTATAGTTAGCAATTAATTCTACAGGACTTACCTTGCAACGTCGCTTAAACCTTAGGGATTATTTTTGCCAGATTGCTATAGATTGCAATTAATGATACAGGACTTTGCGACGTCACTTAAACCTCAGGGACTGTTTTTGCCAAGTTGTGAAACTTTGCATTTAATGTTTGGACTTACTTTGCAGCGCCACTTGAATCTCAGGGACTGTTTTTGCCAAGTTGTGAAACTTTGCATTTAATGTTTGGACTTACTTTGCAGCGCCACTTGAACCTCAGGGACTATTTTTGCCAAGTTGGGAAACTTAGCAATTAATGTTTGCATTGTGAAGGCACCATTGTACGCCTTTTAGTATATAAAGAGAATATTCCTAATCACATTCCCTGGATCACTTATTCACTTTGCCGGGTATTCTTATACCTTCATGTTATATATAAGGATAGGCTTAACCAAGATCATTTTCATTACGCCTTTGGAGTTCTAGTTCTATCCCCAGCAAAGTGAGTAAAAAGCCTTATATTCTAAAACATTGACATAATTCGTATAGGTTTAACCAAGACTCAACCATAGCTCTTCGGAATATTCTTATCTTTTTGTATAATGTTACTCGGTATAGCTCACCCATATACTAAATACGACCATAAACCATGCTCAATGAACCTTAAAAATTTCAGTAGTACCCCTCATAATGCAAAGCATAATCATTTTTCTAGCAATTGTTTTCCAGATACACTAATGGTTGTAATTAAAAGCCAACACAATTATGAATGTTCTTATTATACTCCCCATAATATACAAAATTACAAATTCCAAAAACCATCCTAATAGAACTTTTCAGTTTTACTTAATTGAAGCTCAACAAACTTATTTTACTAATACCATTCATCTATCTACTGGACACATCATCCATCGACCATGATTATCTCGAATATCTTTTATGGTTTCGATCATTCGTTTAATTGTTCTTAATACAAAAGCATCAGTTTAATTATCAATCAAAGCATAAAAACACAACCCCATTACTTAATTATGAAAAAAACATAAACCCTGAATCAGTAATCCATAAACCGAAAAACATACCTGTGATAAAGAGATGTTGATTTAGGGCGTTTTTGGTCAGCGTATTTCTTTTGTGTCGTAGCTTTTATATATATATATATTTTTTTGTCTCGTTTTTTTAAAGGGAATGTCTCGTGTATATGGAATCAGGATGAATGTGTTGGTGATGATAAGGAGTCCGCTTTTCTTTTTTAAATTACATTTTTTCTCTACAATTATTTAAAATAGCATTGAGCCCCATGTGTATTTTTAATTTTTTATACATATAAGTACAAAAATCGTTTTTTATAATTTTTTTTGACAAATTAGGAAATAATTAGTTTTTAATATTTTTTTACATCTAAAAATAAAAATCAAATTAAAAAAATTATTACCAAATAAGGTATGGTTTGAGTTTTTTGAAATGAAAAATTCCCACTATGGGTTTTGTTTTATTATATAAAAGATTGTAATTTCTTGTGTAGTCCAATTCTCTTAGGGGCTAGGGTTGCATTGTCCAATTTTTCTAGGTTTTTGTGTGTTTGTGTCGTGTATTTCTTTTTGTTCTCTTGTATTTCGTTTTTATTTTAATAAATTTCGATGTCTTTGAAAAAATAAGATATATAATGACAATTCAAAGATAGTTTGATTAAGGATAAGGATTCTCTCAAGTTCACCCTTGAATGGTTTTGAATCAATTAACAACAAAAAAAAAATGATAAAGTGAGGATCACCACTTAGTAAAACAAGAGACTCGTTATTTTTGCTTCCTCTCACAATATCATTAACACGAAAAGAACATAGACAGTTATGTTACTAATCATAACAATTACAGTAAACATGTAAACATCATCAAAGCATGCAGCGGAAGTAATAGGAATAATACTTGTAAATTAATTAACCGAATTAAAAGAACATGCGTACCTTTTAGCGAATCAAGAACACACTATATCAAGAACAATGAACAAACCCTAAACCCTATAATTAGGGTTTATATAATTCGACCCCCTTAGATGTTGAATACCAAGATACCCACAAACACAATTGTATTTGTTCTCTTCTTGTACACACGTACTAATATCGAATTGAAGTGAAAAGCTAGGGTTTTGAATCACAAATAAACCAAAACACTTGTTTCTTGTAGTTGGAAAATCGAATCCCTTGGTGAGGGAGGGTACACGACACCAAAGACAAGAGAAGAGGAGGAAAGAAGTTAGGGTTCTTTGGTGATCTAAGATTAGATTTAATGAATACAAGGGGTTTGTATTTATACACGTCTAAACTTGTTGACCAAGCAAACCTCCTTTGGGCTTTTTGGAGACCCACGACCGGCCACTTAGAACCCAAAGGGGTTCTAGATCCTTCTCGTCCACTATTTCCATCTTTAGTCCTTTAATGTTACATTTAACGACCGTTAGTCCAACACACACTACAACAATCGACCGGACGGGCGAGAAGACTTTCGCCGGGGACACAAAGTCCCCGGCGAAAGTCACTAAACGAAAAAATTGGATCTGACGTGGCACATGAATTCGCTGACTTGTTACTAAATTTTCGACGCTAACTTTCCGCGGGGACTAGTCCACGGCGAAGGTGAATTTGCTTTTATTAAACTTTGACCGGACAGTCAAAATTCAACGTAATGTTTTCTTCGGGGACGTGTCCCCGCTAAAAGTATTTTCAACTTTTATCAAATTTTGACCAAAGTCCGAAGCATGTTAATTGTTCACGGGAAAATTCCCGCCAAACCTTTTGCCGGGGACATGTCCCCGGCAAAACCCTTATCTAGAAAAATTACACATTATATACATATCTTATCCTCAAAACCACCATATCTTATCTTCACGAATTTCTACCATATCTTATCTTCACACAAATTTCAAAACCTGAGATGGAGCAATTTAATCATTTTATGTGTTCTTGTGGAGCAGGAAATATAAAATTAAGAACATCACATAGAGATTATTCATCTGGACGACAATATTATTCATGTCCTCTGTCAAAGGTGAACAATCATACATTTCCTATTTATGTGAATATACAAATAATTAGGTTGTAATGTCTTAAAATTTCTAATTATGTAACAGCTCAGAAAAGATAATGGATGCGGATATTTTATGTGGAAGGATGCATTTGACGAGTACTTAAGAACAATCTCTGCACCAATAGAGTGCTCGAGCTGCCATGAAAAAGATCTTAGGATAAGCTTGCTGGAAACACAAAAACATGTGCTAGAGACAAGAATAAGGGTGCTTGAGGCCAAACTTGAAATGGCAACGATTCCTGACGACCACGCATGTCAGTCGGATGCATTACTTCGTGAGCTGTTAGGTGACATGGAAAATCTTCGTATGTAGTAGTAGTAGTAGTTGTTGTTGTTGTTGTTGTTGTTGTTGTTGTTGTTGTTGTTGTTGTTGTTGTTGTTGTTCTTGTTGTTGCTAATCAAAGTAGTAGTTGTTCTTGTAGTTGCTGTTGTTGTTGTTGTTCTTGTTGTTGATATACTTGGTCGTTTAACATGATATGTATACCATAGCACCTATACTTGGTCGTTTAACATGATACGTATACCAATAGCACATATACTCGCTCGTTTAACATGATACGTGTACCATAGCACCTATACTCTGTCGTTTAACATGATACGTATGCCATAGCACCTATACTCGGTCGTTTAACATGATACGTACACCAATAGCACATATACTCGCTTGTTTACCATGATATGTATATCATAGCACCTATACTTGGTCGTTTAACATGATACGTATACCATAGCACCTATACTCGGTCGTTTAACATGATACGTATACCATAACACCTATACTCGGTTGTTTAACATGATACGTATACCAATAGCACATATACTCGCTCGTTTAACATGATATGTATACCATAGCACCTATACTTGGTCGTTTAACATGATACGTATACCATAACACCTATACTCGGTCGTTTAACATGATACGTATACCAATATCACATATACTCGCTCGTTTAACATGATATGTATACCATAGCACCTATACTCGGTCGTTTAACATGATACGTATACCATAGCACCTATACTCGGTCGTTTAACATGATACGTATACCATAGCACCTATACTCGGTCGTTTAACATGATACATATACCAATAGCACATATACTCGCTCGTTTAACATGATATGTATACCATAGCACCTATACTTGGTCGTTTAACATGATACGTATACCAATAGCACATATACTCGCTCGTTTAACGTGATACGTATACTATAGCACCTATACTTGGTCGTTTAACATGATACGTATACCATAGCACCTATACTCGGTCGTTTAACATGATACGTATACTATAGCACCTATACTTGGTCGTTTAACATGATACGTATACCAATAGCACATATACTCGCTCGTTTAACATGATACGTATACCATAGCACCTATACTCGGTCGTTTAACATGATACGTATACCAATAGCACATATACTCGCTCGTTTAACATTATATGTATACCATATCACCTATACTTGGTCGTTTAACATGATACGTATACCAATAGCACATATACTCGCTCGTTTAACATGATATGTATACCATAGCACCTATACTTGGTCGTTTAACATGATACGTATACCAATAGCACATATACTCGCTCGTTTAACATGATATGTATACCATAGCACCTATACTTGGTCGTTTAACATGATACGTATACCATAGCACCTATATTCGGTCGTTTAACATGATACATATACCATAGCACCTATACTCGGTCGTTTAACATGATACGTATACCATAGCACCTATACTCGGTCGTTTAACATGATACGTATACCATAGCACCTATACTTGGTCGTTTAACATGATACGTATACCAATAGCACATATACTCGCTCGTTTAACATGATACGTATACCATAGCACCTATACTTGGTCATTTAACATGATACGTATACCAATGCACCTAAGTTAAAAGTAATTAGATTAGTTTTATAATTTTTAGGGATAGTTCTTTTCCTCATGAAATTACCTCGTTTGCGAGGAGTGATTTGTATGTTCCTTAGTTTTTTCTAATAATATTTCTAAGTTCAAAAAAAAAAAAAAAAGGTTAAATTTAATTATATAATTTTATAATTTATTATTAGTTCTAATAATTTAAAATGATAGTTTTATTGTTATAATTAAACCTTTTCCCGGGGACATGTCCCCTGGGAAAGTTTTGGAATAAATTTTCATTTTTCCTCCGCACTTTTGCTTTATCCCGCCATAAGTATCCCCGGGGACCTGTCCCCGGCAATAGTGTCACAAGAAGACAAATAAAACTATCGCCGGGGAGTTGTCCCCGGCAAAAGGTGAAAAGAAATATTAACCTCAATTATTAACAGATCTGGTCTCACTCGGGGAAAAAAAAAAACGAGAAAAAAACCCTTCTTCCTCCTCTCAACTCACCACCACAGCACCCTGCTACTCACACCACCACCACCACGGCTACTCTTCCCCACACTCGCACCACTGTGCACCACCTCCATTGCTACTCTCAACCCTCTCATTCTTTTCTCAAACCCTCTCATTGTTTAATTCTTTCTCTTCCCCTCTACTCTCACAACATCCGAGACCGAGACCAGGTACACATTTTTTTTTTAATTTTGCTAATTTTTAATTTTGCCAGTTTTTTTTATTTTCGTTATTTTTATTTTTCTTTTAATTGTTGTTGTTTGTTAATTGTTAATTGTTTAATTTTTAATTTATAATTTTTTTTGTTTATTTTTTTTGGTACATTAGATGTGGTGTGACCAACCCGAGACCGAGACCGAGCCGAGACGAGACCACAACCGTGAGCCGAGACCAAAAGGTATGTTTATTATTTTTTGTTTATTTTTTAAGCGGAGGACATGTCTTACGTGAAAGTTATAGTTCCCTATTTTTGAATATATATGTATTTTTTTTAGCTTCATGTGAACCTTGTTATGTAGCCAAAATGTTTTAGCTTGAGCTTTTTGCTTGTACAAATTAGTGCTTACGATGGGCTTATTACAGGTTAGTTTAAGTTAGTTTTAAAGCTGTGGTTACTTAATAGTAGCTTAGAGGTAGCTTTTAGCTTATTTCATGTATGCTTATCAAATCAGTTCCATTAGTCTCAATCCTTTCTTATTTTTGATTTTTAATTTCCTTGTTTTTAGTCCATATCAGCTGAAATTATGGATTATAGCACTTTGGTTGGTGGTTGGTAAGTGTATATTTTTAGTTTATTTTTGTGATTTTTCTAAGCTAGCTTAATTAGTGCTTAAAGTAGGCACTTGAGGGCCGTTTGGCATTTGGTAGTTTGAAACTAAACTTGTGCTTAGGTGCTTTTAGCTTGAGCTTATTTGACCCATATCAGTTGTATTAGCTTAGTCTTGATTAGTTTAGGTTAGTTTGAGCATGTGGTAGCTTTTTGTAGCTTATAGCTTATTTCAATAGTGCTTATCAAATCAGTTGTGTGCCCAAATCATAGTTCACCTTTCTGCTGACCCTTTCTTTCTTTTAGCTTATTTAGGTTTTAAATGTTGCTTCTTAATGAATTAGAGTAGGTTCTTGATAGCTTATTAGTATTATAGCTTAGCTAGCTTACGTGAATAAGTAGAAACTAAACACCGGATAAGCGATTTAAAAGCTTGCCTATGTTAGATTCTAACTAAACATATAATAGCGATCTATTACTAAACAAATAAAATGGGCCTTTTTTATTCATTAACAAATAATAACTGATTTACCTTAGTGGTATTTTACTTTCATATATGTTATATTGTTGTTCTTTGGTATGTTATACACGGGTCAAATGAGTACAAAGTTACCCAAAGTAAATAATCTTCATACCCCTCTTTACTGACGAGTCTTTTCCCGAGAAAAATCAATCATGTTTCCAAGTACTCACGTGAACTTGAATTAATCTCGCACAAGCAGCAAAGCCTTTGACAGCCGAAATGGTGCGTTTGGTTAACAGCTGCCAAAAGGGTTGTTTGGTTTATCTTTGTCCAAACTGCATCCAGGGGTGCTTGGTTTATGTTGTAATTTTGATTTTTTATTAATAATTTTGATTTTTAGTAATAAATTTGATTTTTTTTGATTAAATGTGTTTATTTATTTATTTATTTAATTATATATATGTTTCTTCACTAATTTATGCTCGTTTACAGATGGCAGATGTTGTAGCTAGGTCTCACGGTGGCGATGGAGGTAATTCGCCACCTCATGGTCCCTCGAGGAGGATAGGCACCAATTGCCGGTAAAGAATTTCTGAATTATTTTTTACTAAACTGTATTTGATTACATGTTATTTTAAATTGATAAAATGTTATTTTATGTCATCATCACTTGAATTTGATTACTTGTAGGCTCTAAATCCAAAGGCTGACCCAAGCGCCAAAATTGGGAAAGGCGGGAAGGTGGTGCGTGGTCCCGAAGAACCGGCACTGAAGAGGGGCCTGGGATGGTTGATCGTGTCGATCGAATTCGGCCCAACCGGAGGTTTTGGACACCGCGTGGGCCCTCACTCTTCTTGGTTCTCCAACTATGTTGGGGAGGTGTTCTGAGACTTCGATTCCCATGTTTTGCGATTCATGGGCTAAGGTTCCCGAAGCGGACAAGGCCCACATCCATGAGCATCTACACGTAAGTTTTTTTAACCTTTATTTAAATTTGTATATTTATTCAAACTTGTTTGTTTATTTAAAACTTGTATATTTTTTTATTTATATTTTATTGCAGCACTACTTTGATCTCGAC
This sequence comes from Chrysanthemum makinoi, assembly GCA_910596185.1. Classification (NCBI taxonomy): domain Eukaryota; kingdom Viridiplantae; phylum Streptophyta; class Magnoliopsida; order Asterales; family Asteraceae; genus Chrysanthemum; species Chrysanthemum makinoi. The sequence continues at coordinate 26,096,516 of OU343223.1, read as the reverse complement.
ACACACCTTCTTGGCCGGAATGGAGATAAGATTGTTGACATGTCGAGTATTATCTCCAAAAGCGATACGGCGACAACAAATATCGGTACAAAAAGATAACTTTACGGCAGCAGGTGGGCTGGAGAAAATTGAGGAGATCAAAAGAAAGCGTCCGAGAACAAGGCGCTGAGAGGATTGGGATCGTTGGTAAATTTCGGATCGACACTTTATAATAATAACAATAATAATAATTCATTTATATAATAGTTTTTATAATTTAAAATCACGAGGTTAAGCTTTGGACAGACCCCAAGCGAGAAGATCTCGAGGTGAATCGACAAAACCGAATGGCGAACACGAGTTCTAGCCTTCCCGGATCTCGGTCGTATCTTTGCTATTCGCCATAACTTTGTAAGAAACTATTTAATCATTTTATTTATATATATACATGATGTTGGGTGTGTCGTTATTGATTTTATTTCTAAACGGTTGACCGTGAAATTTGGCGATCGGAGAAGACTTGATAGAGCTTTACCGTCACGAACCAAATGCAGTGATGTCTTTGAGTCCTCGTTATCACGAGGCTAGATCGTTAAGTATAATTTATTTTCAAAGTCACCCATTTGGATGATATATAATGCATCACGACTTATATATTACTTTTCTTGTTTTTGTAACTAAACGAGAGCGAGATGTTGCGGATGCGGGGAGAGCACCTCTCCGATGGGACTCGCATGGTGACCGTCAAATTTTGCGTCTGCGTGATTGGTGGTAGCGTAGTCATATTATTCTGGTGTAGGTTAGGTCTTACCCGGTGGTGGAGTGAAGAAGACCTTTAGCACCTCCCGACCTGCGTGATGCGGAGGATGTGTCCTCACTGCGGAAGCAGTCTGAAAGAGCCGAGGGCTTCGCTACGAGAGGACTCAGATGGAGCTGGTGATGGAGTTTGTGAGGTAATTCCCGGGTTGGCAGGAGCGACTACAGTCGCCCGGGATCAAGTGCTACTCCACAGGGTGGGTCGGGATCCGGAGGGGTGAGTGGGGATGCGGTGCTACTCCATCCGGTGAGTCTAGAGATAGGGGGCGGTAATGGGGTAGTGGGGTTTGAGATGCCGATTTATTACTTTACTTTACATTTTGGATATGTTTGTATAGAATAACATGGATTATTATGGATTTATGTGCATTATGTGCTAGGATTCAGTAAATGGATTATACATATAGTTTTGGACCATTTGCGGATAGGTAGTTTTGGATAGATTTGTAGATGATCATGCGTTAACGGTTTAGGAACCGTTTTGGCGATTTTGGAAAAGGATAACTATGTTAGCGATTGATGGATATATATGATATTATGTTTAGCGAATTTGTGCTATGATTGGCATGATTTTTGGAAAAGGATAACTATGTTAGCAAGCGGTTTGTAGATTTTTCGGAAAATTTGGAAAAATCAAATTCTACTATTTGCGGCATTTTTTACGCATATTAGGGCGCTAGTTTTGCGGGGACATGTCCCCGGAAAACATGAACTAATAGCGTAATTAGGATCCTTTAAATAAAGTTTAAAAATTGTTTCCCGGGGGCCGAGTCTCCGGCAAAACACAGGACTAATGGCGTAATTAGGATACTTTAAGTAAAGTTTAAAAGCTGTTTTCCGGGGGCGTCTGGGAGAAAAGTGATCCACGTCGTCGCCATACTTGACCGGCGACAATGCGAGGGGTCCCACATGTCCCCGATAAAAGTGGAAAGCAGTCCGGGAAAAGTATTCCCAAGAAGGTATTGCGGGGTCTTTTGTGGGGATATCGGGGAAAAGCGATTCTTAGAGGACATGTCCCGAAAAGCCACGAGCGTCGCTGCTTGGCGTCGAATGTTGTAGTGACACCGGTAGACTCTCGTCACAGCAAGCATATATGCAGAGTGTGATGAAAGGTAGAGCGAATATGGATTTTAAGGTACCCATATAACTTAGTGATGAGTTAATGAATTAAATGAATCTTCTTGAAATTAGTTTCTTATTTTATAGAGCTTTCAAACTTATGGATTATCGCACCTAATGACCTAATTTTCTCCGTGCATGCATGGACTGGACAATTATGTAGCAATATTATCTTGACTGGCTGAAGTACCAAAATGCCCATTGAGGTATTGCATGAAAGCAATGGATTTGGATGACGGACCTAATTTTTTACTTTAAACTTACAAATTAAGTAGTTGTTCTGACAAAGTATAGTAGTCTTACTTATAAAAAGCAATCAACCTAATAAGTAATGTTATTCCAACAAAGTAGTCTTACTAGTGGTGTGGCTTCGGGTTGGTACGAGCTCTCTTGATACTTCCTCATGATAAAGCTCGTAACGCTCAAAGTGTCTTTTGTAACTATGCAAACAATTTCCAGAAATGTTTATGTTATCATGTAGAACTTGTAGTAAAAACATAGAGAGAGTGTTTTGCATAAGACCAAAACTACCCACTTTTAAATGTAATGGGTCTAAATATGTATGAAAAACCATGTATGAGTTTGGTTATGTTAAATAATACTACGTATGCATGTTAGGTTTATGTAAACTTGTTAGAAGTCTGATTTGAAAATGTTGGTCAAGTTACAAACCCTATACGGCATATCACTACTACAAAAGGGGCTTTTAGACCTCCCTATAAAGACCTTCTAAGAAAGGCTGCGTCTAAAAAGCACTTTAGCCCGCTAAAAGTCATTTGAACCGGTTACTATCAAAGCGGCATGTCTAAATACAAAAATACATTTAACCCGGTTAAAATCAAAACAACGTGTCTAAAGACTACTTTTGGACCGATGATATTCATTTCCACTGTCTAGATGTCAAAGCACTTTTAGGACCTCTTATAACCAAATGGGGGTTTATAGGATGCGTTTAGTTGGGGGAAAACACACTTGTTTTCACAAAATGTTTTGTGGAAAACAAGGAAAATAGAGATCGCGTTCAAATTATCATTTTCCAACAAAATATTTTGCAAAACACAAAATCCCTTAGTCATAATCTAACAAGGAAAATTAGAAAACAAATTTTAGTTGTTTTCCTTGTTTTCTTTGTAACTCCCAACCCTCCACTCCCTCTTCAAAATAGAAAATACAAATATCAACTAAACGCATTTTCTATATTTTCAAGTATTTTGTGGAGATAAATTTCCCTTCCAAATTTTTAAAAAACTAGAGATAGAAAACAAGAGAATTTTTTCTCCAACTAAACGCACTCATAAAGTTTTAGGCGGGATTGAATTTACATTCTCTTCAAAATTTTTAGTTGAACGCCTAGCGAAAATTAATAGTCACTTCTTTCTCTCCATGTACACCACCACCAGCCTCTTCACGACCCTTTGTTAGATCCGTCCCAAAACCCTAACCACCACAGTCACACTTGCCGCTAGCGAGTAGCAAACCCCTAAAAGTGAGAGATCTTGATTTCATAATTAAGTTTTTATATGTTGCAATTATGATTTTTTTTTCTTTTCTTTTTTAATATCTTTGTTCTATCAAGCAATGATATTTATTATGTTGAGTTGTATCTTTTTGTTAAATGTTTTGGATTGATTTTAGAGGAAACATTCGATGGTTATGAATGTGTAGAGTGGTATTTTAGGTACACTTGGAATATAATTAAGATGGTTCATAGACCAATGATGTGTTTCATTAATTAAGCTTATGTAGTTATGCTATCAAGTGTTTGCTAATTTGCTATCTGCTTGTATGACACTTAAGTATACGCTCCTAGTCATTGAATTATTAAAAGACGTCCGGGGTTAGTTATTTGAAATGCTTTTTTAGCCCGTAAGTAGTTATAAACTAGCAGGGTACCCGCGCGATGCGGCGGCGGGTACTATGTGACTATATTTTCTGACAATTTAATGTTATGCGGCCATACTTTTATTAAACAATTAAATTACAAATAACAATAACTTTAGTTATGACCGTGGAAATAATTCATCTCCTGTTAACCGAAGCTACCACAAACAAAATCTTGATTCTTTCCTTAAGCAAAATCACCCTTCGTCAATTTTGGAGCCGATCGGCCCAGTTCGACCCTCATGTTGCAAGTGTGGCGACTTGGTCGGCGCAGCGGCGACCGAACCAGTCGACCGACCACTGCGGGCAGCCTAATAGCTTTATTTTTAAGTGCTTAGCTTATTGTGGTTAAACGGTTTGATTAAATTGTACATTGTGGTTAAATGATTGTATATTTTAGTGAATGGTAAATTAAATAGTGTATTAATTGTATGTGTTGAATAGTGTTTTTTAGTTGTATTTGTGCTTCAAATAGTTTTTATCAAATGGGTGTTTTAAACATGACATTAATTGCAAATGTTGACCAGTCAATATGTCTAGGTGTTTACACATAAAGTAATTGTACATATAGCTTAAGTAATTGTATTTGCTTAAAAAAATCTTAAAAAATTAAAAGAGAGAGGGTCATCCCTCTATTATAAGTAGTATAGATATAGATAAATAATCCCAAACACTTACTAAGAACCTATATAATTCTATATAATTGTATATTCTGATTCTGTTTTGTGTGTTTCACAGTTGTTGTGCTTATGATGTTATAATCTGAAAATTGTACACTTCTAATTAACTACCAATTTCCATGGTCTATACAAGCGAATCATGTTGGTGTAAGATGGTATAATGTGGAATAATGTTTATTATTGATTGATTACTTTCAATATAATGTACATATAAATAGGTAAATACCGAATATTCTAGAATTTGGGTTTGGGCTTGAGCCCATTACAAATTACAGACTAACACTCCCCTGCAGTTCGAGCGGCGAAATCGCGAAAGCTCGAACTGGAGATTAAATCTAATAAACAATAAACTAAAGCTAGTAAATAATTGTTGATGAAGACATTCGAAAGTTGGTTCTAAAACTTCAACCCCAAAGAACCTTCCAAACAAACGGGGCGTGTTTTTCCATAGAAAAACATAAACATCCATTTATTTTTTTATTTATTTTTTTATTTTTTAAGGTGAGTTTAGAAGTGGGATAGATTGATTGGAAGAGGAGAATGGAGGTGAGGAAAGAAGACAGCAGGTGAGGAGGCAGAAGTTTTTGTTTTTTTTTTAACAGTCGTCTCGGGAATTGATACCATGGATTCGACACCAACAAAAGTCGTCTCGGGAATTGATACCCTGGATTCGACATAAAACAAAAATCGTCTTGGGAATTGATACCCTGGATTCGACATAAAACAAAAGTCGTCTTGGGAATAGATACCCTGGATTCGACACCAACAAAAGTCGTCTCGGGAATTGATACCCTGGATTCGACATATAAAGATCCGTTTTTTTTTTCAACCACACTGCTTTAGCTTTTATTTCCAATCACAATTAAAAACACACCAATCCCACTGCTTTTGCTTTCACATTTTACTTTATCAAAAGATGCATTACTACCAATTTTTTATTTTTTATTATTATTTTTTTTTTTTTTTTTTTTTATGTGAAATCCTAGCAGCCGTCAACATCTCCAAAATCGCGTTCGAAAACACTTACCATCGTCTACCTTGCGGAATGGGTTGAATATAGATGGTTTTGAAATCTTTTCAGATCGGTGACGGAACAGCGTGATAGATCGCGACAAACAAGGTTAGTTTCTTCATGTTTGGTGAGGGACAAGATCTCGACAAAACAACGAAGAAGAGGAGGAATAGAAGGAGGAAAGAGTTGGGAAGAGACGGTGAAACAAGTACCAACAGTTGACTAGAACAAACAATCGATTGGCAATCAACATATACCAACCATCGACAGAAGAGAAAAGAAAAGGTTTAAAAGGGCCCTCCCGATCCTCAAATGTAGCGGTGGCGAGGCGGTGATGTTTAGTTTTAGGGTTTTGGGATAGGATCGTTTTAGGGTTTTGGGCTCTGAAACCATGTAAGATGGTATAATGTGGAATAATGTTTATTATTGATTGATTCACTTTCTGATATGCATATAAATAGATAAATACCGAATATTCTAAAATTTGGGTACGGGGCTTGAGCCCATTACAAATTCTGAGACTAACAGTTGGGTGGCCCTTAGTTACTTTATCCGTTAGGCGAAGTGTCTATAATTGACTATTAGTTGTATAATTGACTAGTATTCACTTTATTCGGTAGTCACTTTATTAGGTCAACCACGTAGAGTTGGTAAAATTCATTGGATGTTGTTGTGAAGGTGATCATAGATTGCTGTTTGAGTTTATGTTTCGTGGAAGCCTTGAGAATCACCTCTTTCGAAGTATATGCAACATATCTTAGTATTTTTTACTTCTTACTGGTAGACCATATCTCAAAACCATGATCTGTCGTGTTTGTGATTCAACCTCAGTTTGATAATCAGGTATTTTACAAGGAAATAGGGTTCTTGATTGCTTAGTAATCGAGAAGGTAATTAAGTTCTGTTTTGAGATACTCGTAAAAATAGTAGACATTCAAGAACTGCATTGTAAATTTTCTGTTTAATTTCAAATACGCCTCTTGATGGCTGGTTCTCTATTTATGCCGCTCTTGTCACAATGCATCTGAGATATAATGTTTACCATATAATTTTTCTTCTTATAGATGATGGAGGTATTTTTAGTCGATTAGTATAAGGCTTAGGCCTGTTATGTGTTTAGGCCCATATTGTATTTTATATATATTTATCATGTACCAAACATTATTCAATATACACAAATTTACATGGTATCAACCTTAACCGATCCACTCTCTGCTTTCGCAATTTTTTTTTCCAGTTAATATTATTATTTCTCGACCTTGTGTGTTGTCGAGGTGTGTTTGATTGTTTGTCGACCAAGTGTGTTGTCGACCTTTCTTGTTTTTGTCAACATTCGATTACTAAACCTTACCCCCAAACTGATTTTTATTTAACCACTCAAAACCTTTTATTGTCGACCGACCTTGTTTTTTATTCGACCAACCGTTACGGTCCCTGAAGTCAACATACCATCCCTAAACTTTGTTGACGAATACTGTATTTTATTCGACTTATTCGCCAAGGAGTATTGTTCCAATTACTTCATTGATTCTCTTTATTCTCCAAGGCAAGTTTTTTTTTTTTTCTTTTTCATTCGACCAATTACTCCATTTTTTTTGTCGCCCATTATTTTATTCGCCTACTAAAACCACTTTGTTACCATTAGTTTTTTATTGGATCAGTTTGTCATCATGATCATTAAAACATTCAATGAACTTGAAATCTTGCAAGGCCTCTTGGTCAAACTTAGATATAATGGTTTGACTCCCACTGTGCACAATACCCCTCGTGTGCAACATAATATTACTCTTTCGGTGACACAGTCTCACAATATTACTACTCCTATGGCTTATTATTCGAATCCATATTATGCTTCTATGTCAGAGCCACCGGGTTTTGTTAATCCAACACAAGTCTCAGGTTATGCATCAGGTTCTTTTGGACCTCGGTTTATGCACCGAGCTTCACAACTAGTCCACCTTGATTCAACAAGGGTCGGTTTGGTATGCGGGGTCACCGAGTCGGGGTTCGAGAATGCACATGTGGTGCACCGGGGAGTTCAAGGAATCATATTGCTACGCAAGGTCAACAAGGGGTCTTTCGTTTACAGGTTCAGTTAGGTGCCTTGAGGTTCATCAAGGAGGTTAGGGGAGTTCAATTGGTCAAACTGGTCAACCGGGTCCCACGGGTCAAGAAACTATTTCGCCACATGCTTTTACTTCGGGACTCTACCAAATACTACTTCGGTAATGGAATATGGACCGAGGTGCGTCCTCATCTTGATAATGTCAATAATCTTAGTAATGTTTTAATTAGTGTATTTATTCATCATTTGCTTTGTTGGTGACGGGCATTCTATTCCTGTTACTAACTCTGGACATAGTATTTTGCCTCGCCTTCTCACCCTCTTCATTTAAATAATGTTTTAATTACTCTAATATCGTCAAAAATTTGATTTTCGTTAGTCAATTTGTTTGTGATAATCATTGTCTTGTTGAATTTGATCCCTTTGGTTTTACGTTAAAGACTTTCATACTCGTTGGGTCTTTGCTCGGTGTGATAGCAGCGGGATCTATCTGTCCGCAACCCTCTCCTATTCCTCAAGCCTATCTCACTAGTCAGTATACGTGGCATCAACGACTTGGACATCCAGGAAGTGAAGTGCTACATCGTGTTATTTCCAATAATTCTATTTCGTGTCATAAGGAACTTTGTCATGCGTGTCAGCTTGGAAAACACGTGAAACTTCCGTTTGTTAGTTCTTCTACTTTAGTTCAGTCTTCTTTTGACATTATTCATTTCGGATTTGTGGACTTCCCAAATTACGAGTCTATCACGGTTTTCGATTACTATGTTTTATTTTTAGATCATTATTCACAGTTTGTTTGGGTTTATCCTTTAGTTAATAAATCGATGTTTTTCCAAATTTTTGTTGTTTAGTAATTTTGTTAAAACTCAATTTAGAGTGAAATTAAATTCGTTTAGGTGTGATCATGGTGGTGAATTTGATAATCACTCATTTCATAAATTAATTAGACAATGGGATTGAATTTAGATTTTCTTGTCAGCACTTCCCAACAAAATGGAAAATCCGAAAAGGATGATTAGCACCATTAATAATCTAATCGGACTTTCTTGTTTCAAGCTCATCTCCCTCCTAACTATTGGGTTGAAGCCCTTAACATGGCCGTTTACCTCTTGAATATATTACCATCACGTGCCATTGACAATGAAGTCCTACACCCACTTACTAGCACTACACCAACTTATAGTCTTTTCGTGTTTTGGGTGTCTTTGTTACCCTCATCTTGATCGACCACAAACTTGGAGCCCGTGCTACACCTTTCATCTTTTTAGGCCATGCCACTAATTATCGTGGCTACCGTTATGCGGACCTCAACACCAATAAAATAATCATTTCCGACATGTTACGTTTGATGAAGCAGTTTTCCGTTTGGTTCCACGATACCCGATGTGGTCCTTGTATGATTTTTGGGCGACACCTCAAATTTAATCTCCAATATAATCAAATAGGTGCTTCACCTCAACCTCAATCTAACCCGCCTGCTCCTACTATCCACAGCGATGGCGTAATTCTCCACACACGTTCACCTTCCTAAAGCTGCGCCTCATATTACCACCCCACTTCTCACACATGCCAATAGCCCATCTAAACAACATCCCACCCCCGTTTCCGTTTCCCAAGATCCACCAACTCCAACTGTTAATCTGAATCCGGTTTCGATTCATCCCATGTTCACACGTTCTCGTGTCGGGACTACTCGTCCTAATCCTAAGTATCTTTGGTCATGTGTCACTGTTTCTCCTTCACCTAGGTCATATAAGGATGCTCTTGATGACCCAAATTGGCGAAATGCTATGTTTGATGAATATAATGCGCTTATTAAGAATAAAACTTGAACTTGTGTACCTCGTCCTACGGGTGTCAATATTGTTAGGTGTATGTGGTTATTTCGCCATAAGTATTTGGCTGATGGCACTCTTAGTTTGTACAAGGCACGTCTTGTTGCCAATGGTAGCACACAGGTGGAGGGAGTAGATGTTGATGAGAAATTTAGTCCGGTTGTTAAGCCGGGAACCATTAAGACTATTCTTGTTGGTGTGTAAGTCCCAGAACTGGGTAAGATAATCAACTTCAGCAGAAACAACAACTATTCATGAAACAAATACCACTAGGTAGTTACTGGATATCACTTGGAATCGTGTGATCACTTTCCAAAGTAAACTATTCGACCCTAATGCATGGGTATCACGAATATCTACTTGGGATAAGACCAAATGCAGTTAGAGAATTAGGCACAATTCTATAACCCTTGCGTTTATAAGTGTTTAGTGTTTTCTGTGTGTTCTTCATGCATATTCACATCTCCTATTTATAGGAGGTTACTCTTAGCTAATCCAATGGAATTATGAGTATTAATCGGCCCATTAATAGCCTCATAATTATCCCCATTATAGCCGTTAGTGGTTACATGACCAATTAAGCGGTCATTAAGTAGTTGGCTGCCACTTGAATAGGTCAAAAGTACAAGCTTCGATTACTTTCATCGATTACTTTCATAGTGCTATCAGTGGTTACCTTGTTTCAGTGGAAACACCCTTGCTTGATGTAAACACTACTGGTGAAACACCGCCGATGGAAACACGATCCGATTAGGAAATCTTTGCTTCGGTGGAAACACGATAATCGGTGGTAACCACATTGATGCTTTCACCAAGCACTTCCAATACAAACCACTACAAGAGTCAGGGTGTTCATGGACCTTATGGGTGTACACTCGGTACCTCCTAACCCATTACAAGGTGTGAACTATTCCCACAAGTGCACTAAATTTTCCAACAATCCTCCCCAAATTTAGTTCACTTCCTTTGCATGAAAAATAAACATCAAGCAAAACATGTGCATAGATGAAAATGTCCCGAGGATTGAATTTCCATCTTAGTAAATTACCGTTTCAAATATTAGAATCGGGTGTTCTAAGAATTGAACCCTTCAACCCATTTGAATACCCGAAGATAAAATACACACAAGTTTTCAAACACTTATCGACTCGACACTATACAAGCCAAGTGTCCATATCCAAATTCATAAATGTTGTAAAAGCTAAAGTCCAAAGCTTCTGAGCGGCAAAACTTCAACATTTACATAGGTGGTTCCTCTTTAGTCATGCTCTGCCAAGCAAAATTAACCATTAAGTAAAGACTTCATCCTCCTTTCAGCGGGTTCTGAACACAGGATGTAAATAAAACATGTGCTCGGTCCACGAATTTTCACTTTCCACATTGAACTCAGCTCCCAAGTTTCCTTAGGAGGGAGTTGGGTGTCCTAGCATTGACTACTAGTTGGACTTAAACCCATCCCTTTAGCAGACTTTATAACCAAGTCTCTAGCCGGACCCTTCGTCAAGTGATCAGCTAAGTTACATTTGAGATCTCACAAACTCTATAGATACCACCCCATTCATGATAAGCTCACGAATCATGCTATATGCGACACCTAAGTGTCTTGACTTACCATTGTACATTTGGCTATAAGCCTTAGCCAATGTAGCTGCACTATCACACCGGATAGAAATAGGTGCTATAGGTTTAGGCCACAATGGAATCTCAAGGACAAGTTTTTCAACCATTCACTTCTTTACCGGCATGCTAAAGCCACACATTCAGATTCCATTGTTGAACTGGTGATGCAAGTTTGTTTCTTGGATGCCCAAGAAATTGCACCTCCACCAAGTAGGAATACCCAGCCACGGTAGGCGAATTGTCTTGATTATTCTTGATCCAACTTGCATCGGTGTAACCTTCCAACACGATGGGTAACCATATATGAGAGACTATAATCCATAGTTCTCTTCAAATACTGATACCATTTGAGCGCTTGCCGTGATGAGCACTAGGATTACTAGTATACCTGCTCAATTTTCCCACTGCAAAACCAATATCAAGTCTTGTACAAGTCATGCATACATCAAGTGACCAATTACCTAGAATACTCAAGTTGAGATACTGCCTTGCCATGATTAGGCATCGACTTCTCCAAGTATCCATAGGGTACTCACGGAGTACAATCAAAGTAATTGAATTTCCTCGGCACCTTCTCAATATAATGAGACTGAGAGATAGAAATTCTATTACTTTCATGTTTAATCCTTATACCAAGGATAACATCAGCCTCCCCATGTCTTTCATGGAGAACCTTGATGACAAAAATTCCTTTGTCAACGATTTTGGTCAGTGCCATAGATCAACATGTCATCAACATATAGACAAATGATGACTCCTTTACCAGAATCATCAAATTTGTTATATACACATTTGTCGCACTGGTTAAGAACATAACCAGACAAACCACTTCATCAACCTTTTGATGCCATTGCTTAGGTGCCTGCTTAAGTCCATAAAGAGACTTAATCGGTTTACACACCTTGTTTTCATTGCCAGGCAAGATGAAGCCATGAGGTTGGTTCATATAAACCTCCTCTTCCAATTCACCATTCAAGAAAGCGTCTTCACATCCATCGATGAATAATCCAGTTGTGAATAGATATAGCAATCAGCGATCTTATGGTACTCTCTGAGCCCGCAGGGGCATAAGTATCAAAATAGTCTATTCCTGACTTTTGTTTAAAGCCCTGAATAACTAATCTAGCCTTGAACTTTTCAATAGTTCCATCTACCTTCATTTTCTTTTGAAAATCCATTTGCAACCTAGAGGTTTGCAACCAGGAGGTAGATCAACCAACACCAAAGTGTTGTTCCCCATGATGGAATCCATCTCATCATTGATTGCTTCTTTCAGCAATATCACGGGACTTCATTGCTTCTTCAAATGTATTGGGATCATCCTCAACAATGAAGTAATAGGAGTATTGGTGCGAGACCTCATCCCTTGTTCCTTCAACTAAGTATAGTTAAAATTCAGGTCCAAATGACTTTGGAGTCCGACCCTTTTGCTTTCTAAGCAGGTTAGAGTTGTTGAACCACAACCTCATCGGGGACCACGATGGTTCATCATCGAGGGACCTCTGATACACCGTGTCATGAGTTCCATTAGGAATCCTCGACTTGGTCTAGGGGTGATGAGAATCTATTCTCATCAAAAGTTGCATCTCTTGATTCAATTATAGAGTTAACTGAAACATATTCATTAGGTTCAATAACATAGAACCTATAAGCCTTGGAATGCTCGGCATATCCAACAAAGATCGATCAATGCCTCTTTTACCCAAAGTCTTTGCTTTGGATCAAGGAGTCTTACACTGACCCTACAACCCCGGACCTTGAGATAGTTCAGGTTGGGTTTCCTTTTAGTCGAGAGTTCATAAGGGGTAACCTTGTTCCTTTTGTTGGGAGCTCTATTTAGCAAATAGCAAGCTGTTAACATAGCTTCACCCTAGAACCCTTGACTCGTCCGAATAGGACAACATGGAATTAACCATCTCTTCACACCACTGTTTTTCCTTTCGAAATACCATTTTGCTGAGGAGTATAAGGAGCGGTCGTTTCATGGATTATTCCAACAGACTGAAAGTACTGAGTATCCATGTACTCACCTCCCTATCAGTCCTTAATCTTTTGATCAAAGACCCAAGTTGTAATTCAACTTCGGTTTTAAACACTTTGAATTTATCTAATGCTTCATCCTTTGTATGTAGCAAATAAACATAACAAAACCTAGAAGCATCATCAATAAACGTCACAAAGTACTTCTTATTTCCCAAAGAAGGAGTGGCATGCAAATCACACAGTCCTTGTTAATAAGCTCCAAGACCTTAGTCTCACGACTAACACCCCGAAAGGGTTTCTTGGTTATCTTGGTCAACATGCAAGTTTTACACTTTTAGGTGTCCATGTCAAAGCGGGGATTAAACCATCCCTAGACATATCTTGCATTCTTTTATAATGTACATGGCCAAGTCTTGAATGCCATAGGGTAGAGTCGAGTGTCGATGGTGGTCACAAATCTTGAATTAACAACGTCAGTAGAAATATTAAGCCTAAACATTTGATTACATAAATAACCAAAACCAATAAAAACACCATGCTTAGAAAGCACAAATTTATCAGAATCAATAACTTGTTTATATCCATGATTATTCAAAACACTACTTGAAACCAAGTTTTTCCTTATATCAGAAACATGAATAACATTAAACAAAGTTACAATCTTTCCAGAACTAAACCTAAGATCTACACAACGACGACCATGCACCAAGGCTGTTGACTCATTTCCCATGTGAAGAATAGAACCATCATTCGGTGACTCATAAGTCTTGAACCAGCTTCTATCTTTGCACACATGAACTGTTGCACGAGAGTCAACCCACCACGCACATCATCATCACGCACATAAAAGATTGAGATACATATGTAACATAATAAATCGAAAAGACTTATTAAACATATTCGACCTGGTGAGTTGAACCACCACTCCCTGAACCATTAGTGCCTGATCCATTGATTTTACCACCAACTTTAACACCCTGCGGTCCCTTTTAATGTGACCCATTTTACCACATTTCCAACAAGTAGGTGTTGCCTTCTTGTTAGGATCGCCCTGTGTTGTTATGATATTTCGCGTTTGCCTTTGTTGTCATTGTGGTGGAGTTGTTATGCTCCACCATATTGACAACGAGATGGTCCGATAGCATTGCTACTCTTTGGCTTGTCATTATCCGCATCTTGAGAGATTCCTCAATCTGCGATGATGCCCAACTCAACCAGAGTTAAATCCTCTTTCTTATGTTTCAAGGTATGCTTGAAATCTTTCCAAGAAGGAGGAGTTTGTCAATGACACAAGAGACTTTAATGGCCTCATCCATGTTCATATTGTGTTGTGTAAACCTTCCAAGTATTCCAAGAAGTTCATTGTATTGTTCCATAACTGGTCTTGAATCAGTCATTTTGTAATTTGTGAAATTACTAACAAGGAACTTCTTACTTGATGCATCCTCACCCATATATTTGGCATCCAAGGAATCCCACAGTTCTTTGGAAGATTCAAAGTTCGGATAAATATCAAACAGAGAATCAGACATACCATTGAGAATTAGACCTCTGCATATGTAGTCATCATTCTCCAATTTGCTCCTCCTCCGATCGCTCCACGTAGCATCATCACCATAATCAGGAATAGGTGTGGTTAGCACATACACCACACTCATGCTTGACAACAAGAAGTGCATCTTCTTCTGCCACCTCCTAAAGTCCACCCCTTCAAACTTGTCCAGCTTAGCAAAGTTTGAAGCCATGTGTTTCATTGCGGCAGTTGCCATTGATTATCACAAAATAGTTTACTTTGATTGTTGGTGTGTAAGTCCGGCTGGGTAAGATAATCAACTCGGCGAAACAACAACTATTCGTGAAACAAATACCACTAAGTGTGTTACGGATATCACTTGGAATCGTGTGATCACTTTCCAAAGTAAACTATTCGACCCTAATGCCCGGGTATCACGAATATCTACTTGGGATAAGACCAAATGCAGTTAGAGAATTAGGCACAATTCTATAACCCTTGCGCTTATAAGTGTTTAGTGTTTTTCGTTGTTCTTCATGCATACTCACATCTCCTATTTATAGGAGGTTACTCTTAGCTAATCCAATGGAATTATGAGTATTAATCGGCTCATTAATAGCCTCATAATTATCCCCATTATAGCCGTTAGTGGTTACATGACCAATTAAGCGTGGTCATTAAGCAATTGAAAGTGCCACTTGAATAGGTCAGCGTTTACAAGTATTTTCATGTTCTCATATCAACACTGCTTCGGTGAAACACCGCCGGTGGAAACACACCGCCGATTGGAAACACCTGATCGGTGAGTCGCGCTGATGGAAACAGCGATGTCGATTGGTAACCACGATACTTTCACTAAGCACTATCAATACAAACCACTACAAGAGTCAGGGTGTTCATGGACCTTATGGGTGTACACTCCGTACCTCCTAACCCATTACAAAGTGTGAACTATTCCCACAAGTGCACTAAATTTTCCAAGAGTTCTTAGTTTAGCTATTTCTCGACATTGGCCTGTTCATCAGCTTGATGTCAAGAATGCGTTTTTGCATGTGATTTGGTGCGGTTTATATGCATCGCCACATGGTTTCGGGATCTGATCATCCGGATTATGTTTGTTTATTACAGTTCTCTTTATGGTCTTAAGTAGGCCCACGGGCATGGTTTCAGTGGTTTTCTTTGCTTATATTCTTCTTGTTGGGTTTACTTAGTCGGTGTGATTCTTCTTTATTTATTCTTGATAGGGTGATGGTACTGCTTTTACGCTTTACTATATGGATGATATTGCTTCTTGCTTCTCTGATAGTTTATTACAGAGATTGCTTCTTTGCATAAGAGTTCTCTATGGT
Organism: Chrysanthemum makinoi; assembly: GCA_910596185.1. Classification (NCBI taxonomy): domain Eukaryota; kingdom Viridiplantae; phylum Streptophyta; class Magnoliopsida; order Asterales; family Asteraceae; genus Chrysanthemum; species Chrysanthemum makinoi. Next base: position 26,080,661 of record OU343223.1, on the reverse strand, counting down.
GCTCTTAATTATTTTTTGGGTGTATTGATTCGGTGTACTCACGGGATGTTTTCTAGCGTAAGTATGCTATAGAGATTTTGGAGCGTGCACATATGGTTGGTTGTAACCCTTCTCGGACTCCTGTTGGCGCTGAGTCTAAGTTGGGTGATGATGGTGATCGGTTTCGATCCTAAGTTATATTGGAGTCTTGCGGTTCTCTATCTCACTTTCACTAGACCCGATATTACTTATCTTTGTGCAGCAGGTTTGTCTATATATGCATGATCCTCGCGAGCCTCATTTTACTGCTCTTAAGCGGATTTTACGGTATGTTCAGGGGACTTTGGCTTATGGTTTACAGTTATTTTCTTCTACTCTGATTCCTTGGTTGCTTATTCGGATCTTGATTGGGGCGGTTGCCCTACCACTTCCTTGTCTACATCGGATATTGTGTTTTTCTTGGCAACAACTTACTTTCATGGTCCTCTAAGCGTCGATAACGATTTCGTTCGGTCTTTGAGCTGAGTATCGTGGTGTTGCCAATCTTTGTATCTGAGACATGTTGGCCGGGTTTACTCGTGAGCTTCATACCGTTGTCCTCGCTACTATTGTTTATTGTGATAATGTGAGTGCGGTGTACTTGTCCTCTAATCTGTTCGACATCGCGCACAAAGCACATGAGATTGATATTCATTTTGTTAGTGATTTGGTTGCTCTTGGTCAAGTTCGAGTTACGCATTTTCCTTCTCGGTTTCACTATCGCGATATTTTTACCAAGGGTTTACCTTACGTCTTGTTTCTTTGAGTTTAAGTGGCGGCTTGAGTGTTCGGTCTCCTCCTCTCAAGCTGGCGAGTGTTAGTCGATTAGTATAAAGCTTAGGCCTGTTATGTGTTTAGGCCCATATTGTATCTTATATATATTTATCATGTACCAAACATTATATTCATTTAATATGTATTTGAAAAATGGTGTTTGATGTTAATAAATCTTTGTCTCAAAACTTTCATTTAAATGTTTTCTTTCGTTCTCTACATTCTCTTTTCCAGTATCTTGATAATGTTTTTGCACTGGGTCTATAGTTTTCTGCCTATGATCTTATTCTTTTCTTTCTTGTCTGATCCAAATCTGGTCTAATAACATTTTTTATGTGTAGGAAGTTGTATATAGCTGACGCGAGACCCCCCCGGAAAAATGCACTGGCAAATGGGGCAATGGGAGGTGGTTCGGACTTCAGAGTCATCTTCCAAATTGTTATATAAAGAGATATTGACTAAGAAAAACACAAATAACGATTTGTTGTTTTAGATACTTAGGGCTTGTTTGTTAAATTTTTTTATTAAGTCATTTCTAATTAAGAGATGACTTAATGCAGACAACATCAGTTTATTGCTTAATATTTTCAGGCATATTTCTCTATTAAGTCACAAACAAACAGTTTTAGTATGACTTAATGAATTCAGTTTTTTTCTTATTAAGTCAATTAAGTCACAAACAAACACCACCTTACATTGATTAGAGGCTGTATTATAGTACATGACATAATGTCTAGATGGTGACGATCATTATAGATGGAAAGGACTATCTTCATTATGTCAAGAAACACCAAAGGTAAGACTAAAATACATCCAATGCTTTTACAACATGCGTAACTCTGCTACTTTAAATATAATCTAATGTTTATTGTTTTGGTTTGCTTACGATGTGTAATTTGCAATAACTTGCGGGACTAGCTAACAAGAGGAACGAGAAGCCTATTACCATTCAAGCTATAAAGTTTATGTCTGTGATATGATTGAGTCTTAGGGGTTGTTTGATAAAACTGTATTATTTAGCACTGAGTGAATCAAAGATGCCGAATAATTCAAAGATGCTGAGTGAAAATGTTTCGGAATGAAAATACTTGCTTGATAAACATTTAATGTGTTTTTTTGAATAAAAGAAAATGACCATTTAAACCTACTCTTTGATTACATACTAATCACAATATGTTGATTTATAAATAATGTTCCTTTATAAAACTCATACTCCATAGTATACAAAATGGATATGAACAAAAAAGTTAACATAAATAAAAATAAGTTTATCATACATATATTTTCACAATTAAATAACTTCATATTATTTGACTACCGCATAATAATACATAGCTCAATCAAAAGTTATTATAATATATTATAAAAGTGGAAATTGCATACCACAATTAAAGAATTCTTAACCTCTTTGTTTTTTGTTAATGTTCCATACAATTGGTCCATTTGAGGTGATTTACTTTGTGAACATGCTCAACAGTTCATCAACTGCACCTTTGGCATAATGCCATTGGCCCAAAGTAGTTGCCAACATTACTGTACACTAACATTATAGGTTAATCACTCTGTAATACTTCTGAGTGTAAAGCTTTGTTAAGAGGTTCTTGAAAAGATAACTTTATATACCATAAACTAATCTAAACTTCTGTTTAATTACAGTGTGAAGATAAATGATGCCACACTTGACTTACTCGCTTTAAGCATTTCAAGACCTCTAGATGTATAGCCTGACATCAAAGTGATTAGACCCGAAAATAATCATCTCTGGTATTACAACATAATTGCCTTTAAATTTTATTCAAACATCAATGCAAACCAAATTGACGAAGAAAAATACGTTTTATGTACATATGTACAAAAGATAATAAGTCCAAACAGTAATACATATTCACGAAAGTGAACAAATTATTGAAACACGTCATAACTTGAGATCCAAATCTGCAAATCAAAATCACATCAACGAGAGGTCCAAAAGCTTATAATCAACTAGGGACATAGCCATATATGCCTGTCGCCTCTAATGTTGTAAAGCCGCAACCACAAACAAGTTCTTCTATCTCTTGGCGGGAGGCTGGTTTTCCACGGGTTTTTCTTCATGAGTTGTCTCTTGTTGTTGTATCGTGAGTTTAGCCGGTTGCTGATTCGTTGCCAGAACCTCTCCCAAGGCATCAGTCACATACTATATATATATAACACATAGAATAATAAGTTTTGCAGGAATAAATAAATAAATGAAAAAAGAATCACATACTTTATAAGTGATATATGTATCTCACCCATTCAAGAAAAAGTGTACAAAACATAATGTTATATAAGAAATGGAGTAACAATTCCTGCATACAAGGAAAAATTTACGCATAAGCATAAAGATTAGAGAGTAACTGTTACATATGATCAACTTTCTATCCATATTTTCAACCAAATTAAAATAATCGCATTTGTTCAAATATTTGTCCACATAGTGTTACTATTCCAAATAATAATAATAATAATAACAATAACAATAATAATAATAATAATAATAATAATAATAATATTATTATTATTATTATTATTATTATTATTATTATTATTATTATTATTATTATTATTATTTATTAAACATCACTTTTATAAAAATAAAGATCTTAGTGCCACTAAAAGTGTTAGATAGTTTAACAAAAGGGTATAGTGCTTGATAATGAATAGAAATATACGATACCTTTATGAAATTTAACGTTGCAAGTGTAACTACTTGGGCAACAATATATATTGGTTCCCTTGCCGCAGCATTTGTAACCATGTGAGCAACAATATTTGGTTCCCGTGCAGCACACTGCATTTGAATAAGGGCAACACCCTTTGTATGGACCTCTGTTACAACATGTCTGCTTCTTGCTACATGACGGACCGAAACCACAATGAGAGTTGGAAACTGCCAATAATGAAACATAGATAAACAAAATAACAAGAGTGAGTATGGAATTTGAGTTATTCATTTTTGTGAGCTATTGAATGAATATTGAAATTAGTTTCCTCATTTATAGAGGCATTAGTCACATGTTTTATCCTTGTGGTTTATGTATATAGGCGCCTTTAGTCATTTTTTCAAAATAACTAGAGTAATTACAAAATTCATTTATTTGATGAGCTAATTTAGTACCTAATCATCGTCAACTAAAATTTGAATAGAAAATACCTTAAGTATAAAAGAAGTCCCTGAATGTCAAAAACATTCAGAGAATCATTTCCAGAGTTCTTCATAGTCTAAAGAAAGACTCACCACTATGTGGTTGAACTCAGCTTGTAAAGTCCCTATCCTAGAAAAAGATGACGGAGTCGGTGATTGATGGTAATAGCTCACTGAGTCTCCTTTGATCTCGTCAAACAAACCAAGACATCTTGAACTTAAATGCTTTATTAAAGTGATAAGTGAAAGCCACCTCTCAAGAAAGTTAATAAAATATATGATTTGGTATAAAAAGGGTAAATAGTTTTCAACACTATGCCCTAAAGTAATGTTAGACATGTTGCAAGAATAGAAGCATTAAATGCAGTAAGTTACTAGTGTACTTTCCTAGTTAGATGCTTGACAGGTCGTTATTAACTCACGGGTATCCACCTCAAATTACCTATATAAGGGGATGTTGTAACGGAGTAAATATTGACCTAGTACATTTAATGTGTTAACAATTACGAGAGCATTTGCTCCTTTTAGAACCAAGTCCTTGAACTTCCTTGGTGGTTAGCATAGATCTTACTTAAAAATATAACTTTGCTTTATGTTTAAGAAAGTGAGTAGATCACTGATAAGGTTTCAAAATGTACCTTTTTGAGAGGTCGTTTAAGCCCTTATTTGATCACTTTTGTATTCGTTATTCCTTAATATCGTTCCTTTTCACTTTTTAGGTCTCTTGAAGGCAAATTATTGGAATGACACTTATTTGGACGGCGGATATCTGAAGAAAATGGCCAAAGTCAAGAATCGAGACATTCAAGCTGCTGAAATACAAGGGGACTGCGTCAGGTGTTAATTGCGACCCGTCGGGCACTTCTGTGACGGGACGGTAGCCAAATTGCTTATTTTCAAGTGACGGTGTGGGGCTTTAAAAAGTAGGCCGTCGCAACTTCGGGCGGCCTAGATTTGATCTAGGCGGCGTCGAGACTGAAGGGGCGGCGTCACAAGCATAAGGTGACGCCGTCACAAGACTAACGTGGCCAAGACGAAACCCTAATGGCGGCGACCCGACGGCGTCACAAATCAAAGGGTGACGCCGTCGCGATTGTAATCTTATATCTGAGAATCGAATTTTTCATTTTAGTGTGTAGTCTTTTGGAGTAAAACCTAAAGCCGAACCAAGGCATCTTGTATAGTATTTTCGGGTTCCAACCCCTATCTTACCACAAGATAAGTGTTTTACTTCATTAATTCAATTATGTCTTCAATTATTTGTGTGTATGCTTACATGTTCTCCATGTCCGGCTAATTTACTTGTGTGTTTGCTTAGGGAATATGAAACTTAATTATTGAATATTGATTAGTTGTCTCTAATATTAATTGTTAATGATCTAGTAATGCGATAGGTCATTCGTTGTGTAGTTAATGCTTGATTAATCTTTGTGAACCTTAGGCTATAACACCTAGAGTAGTTGTAGGCTAAACCATCCAAAGAGTACCTTAGGTTAGAGTTTATAATTCCTAGAGATTTTGTAGACAAGACCCTTTGGTAGGTTCAAAGAGTTAGGGATAAACGCATACCCTACGACTTTATACACACAACGCGATTAAGAATAAGGACGTGACAATTCAACCATTAATAGGAGATAATTAAGGAGTAATAAAACCTAAGTAAACACATCTTTAAACCATCATACGAGCACACAATAATTAGACATAGACTACATACACCTTAGATTAGATAATTAGTTAAGTAGAGTAATCGGTAGAAATACCAACCCCCAAATCCAAACCCCGAGATTCGTACCTTTCCATTTTCTAAAAAACATAAAAAGATAAAAAATAATCTTCCTCAACCCCAACCTTAGCCTAGCATTCCTATTCCCCTAGAGAACGATATCAATACCCGTGGCTTACCCTAATACTACACTACAACGATTAGGTTCATTGCCTAGGGTGTTATAAAACTTGCTCGAAGAAAAGGAAGTTCCTTTGACCCCGAACGACGCGTGTAGCGTTATCAAGTTTTTGGCGCTGCTGCCGGGGAATAGAATAGCTAGTTAGTTGTCCACCTCGTTTAGGTTTATTTGGTTGATTCCTATCAAGTAAATATTTCTCATTTTTTAGCTTTCTCGTAGTCTATCCCCCTTCTTCGTGACCTTTGTTCGTAATCCCATCACTTTTCATCATGGAAGGTGATAACCAACCACCATTCATCAACCTACCACCAAATGACCCGCCAAGGGCCCGTACTCTTGGTGAATACTGAACCAAGCCACCTAGGCTATAGGAACACCATTGAGCTTCGATCAAGCTGAACTACGGCCTGCGATCCGACACCATCCGGTTGGTGCAAAACGGATGTGCATTCCATGGACTTCGTTCGAAGATCCAAATCAGCATCTAAGGGATTTCCTTAAAATTGTTGATTCCATCGACCTTGATGCTACTACTCGGAGACCAGCGTCTGCGTCTCTTCCAATTCTCTCACGGGACCAAGCTAGTAATTGGCTTGGCGACTTCCGCAGGCTCCATCTCAAGTTGGGATGATCTCACCTCTCGTTTCCTTGCTAAATTTTTCCCACAGGAGAACCACTAAGCTTAGGAATGATATCTTGATGTTCCAACAAGCGTCAAGGTGAATCTCTCTAGAAGCATGGACTCGATTCAAGGACTTACTCTATAAGCGTCACTCATCCGGCATTGATCTTTGGCTCCAAGTCCACTCTTCTATGATCATGTCAACTTCCCCACCAGCGATCCATTGACCAAGCGGCGGTTGGAAACTTAGTGATCTCGTGGAAGAATCATGGGGTACAATAGAGGACCTTGCCCTCATGAAAATGTTGGAATGACCCTGTAGTGAGTTGTCCAAAGCTGATAAGGCAGTCTCTTTGCCTCCCATTGCCTCACAACCTTCCAATGCAGGATGCTCGAACTTGAGGATCAAGTCAAATTCCTAATGAGCTCCTACGAGACTCCTAAGCTCGAGCCAAATAACATAGTAAAATCCTACAACAACCCTCCAAACACCGGAATTCCACTAGTCTTGAGGGAATGGTGTCCAAATTCATGTCATCTCAAGAGGCTCGATTGATGACTTGAAGCCGATTTCAAGCAACGAAGCGAGATGACAACCAAGCTCGACACCCTCTTAAAAGCCTTCAATGGACAAGGGATGAAACACAGGGAAAAATGGCGGAGATGATGGAATTAGTGAAAGAGTACACTAAGAGGCGAAGATTCCCGAAAAATAATGAGAACAATGAGCACGCCACCCCACTTTGTCAGTGCGCCATTTCCATTGCTTCGATGAGGATGGGCAGTTGAGAAGAAGGAGCACAGAGCAACAAGGATAGTAAGGATAGAATGAGGCTTCGGTGATGATGAACCTAAATTCATCAACATTACCTTAAGCATGAGATCAATAAGAAAATGTCGTTAACCAAGTGAAAAACTTTAGGTGCTTGATGTTCTTAGAAATACCTCTTAGGTGAAATAGGAGAGGAAAAGTATGACACCATGCCTATTGGACCTATATGCGAGTCGATTACGAAAGCCATGTAACTAAGAAAGAGATCTCAGGAAATTTGTAATTCCATGTAGCATAGGTGACTTAGAGAACATAAATGCCTTGGCCGACCAGGGATCTGATGTAAACATAATGTCGCTGTCAGTCTATAATAAGTTGACTAAGGAGGAACCAATCAAGACCAATCTTAGACTTTCCTTAGAAAATCATTCATATGTTTATCCCATAGGAATAATGGAGGATGTATTAATTGAGATTTCCAATATTGTCTATCCGGTGGACTTCGCAATTGTAGACATTGAGGGAAGATAAAAACACGCCATTAATCCTGGGAACACCTTTCACGACCGCCAAGGCAACCATCAAATGCGGGAGGATCATGTATATAAGCGGAAAAGGATGCGCTAGGATACCCATCGTTCCAAGATATCCTCTTAAGATCATGGAAGATTACGGGTGGTCCACAAGTCCCTAGCAATATAGTTAAGAAGAAAATGAATGATTGGGAAAAGGGCTTAGAGATTTTATGGTTCAAGGATTGCATGCAACATTGTGGAAGCTTGGAAGAAGTTAGGAAATAATCCACTTGATACCAAAGGCACAAAGGAACCCTAAGGAATTTCTAAATGGAGAAAAAGTACTTCTGTACAAATCACGGATAAGGGCATTACAAGGTAGAAACAAACCAAGATGGTTTGGGGCTTTGCGATTGAAGGAAACCAATCTAAAGGATAAAACCATCACCATAATAGACGACGTTGACAAGGAATCCACGGTAAGAATACAACGTCTACGCCCTTTTGACGAAGGCGAAGGGAAGGAGGTGACGGTAATGAAGTCACGTAAGGGCACGACTACGAGTCTAGCTACAAGACTCATAAATAAAGAAAAGCGATTCGTGGGAGGCAACCCATGCTTAATTGTTTGCTTGTTAGTGTCATATATCTTTTATTGATTGCTTATTCTCATGTTTAAATTTGTAAAAATGCTTTATTTTGTTTTTAACCTCGTCTTAATTGCATATAAAGGTATTTTACATAAAGGATAAGTGTAGGGAGGATTACACACGTTTTCAAAAGAAACGTGAACATGAGAATTGCAATTAAGTAAAAGATATATATGTATGTTTGTTCGAGTCAAATGCTTGTATCAAGTCATAATGGATGTTTTGCAGAAATTTTTCAAGATTCTAAAGATGTAAATTTTCCGAATTTTTCCAAAAAATGTGAGGCAGTTTTTGTCAAGATAACTGACGGTCGTCAGGATCGCAACTGACGCTGTCGGGAAGGAGTAAAAACATCAGCTTTTTCTCGTTTTCTGAGCTACTTATAAAATTTTGGAATTTTCCAGGTCTTAATTTTCCGAAGTTCGTAAACATCCATTCCAAAAGCATTATATCCTAGTTTAGTAGAGTTTTATATATATTATTACCGCCGATTTTCTGTGAAGGTTTCATTCGTTTTCTTCAAGTGTGCAGGTTTTATTTATGAAGAAGAAGATACATAAGGTTGGAAGGAGCTTTTCACGCATACATTCTTCTTGGAAAGGATTTAACCACCACTTTACATGGATCCTACCGAGCTAATCAGGGGAGTATTAGTTTCTTTAGTTTTTAATTACCTTCTATTATCATAACTTTGATACTTTCGGGGAACATTGGGGACAATGTTCAGTTTAAGTGTAGGGAGGGAGGGAGAATAAAACGGGAACTTTGAAACTATGCTTATCCTTGATTATTTGCTTTGTCCAATTGTATTTGTGTAATAAACCATGAGAAAATGTCGGTTAGGGTAATTTTGGCACCAAATTTAAAATTTTTCATGACATATAGGAGTGGGCCATTAGTCTTAACAAAAGCGTCTCACGGATAGGAAGTTACATGACTAGCACAAAAACCCTTTACCACCTAAATTCCACCCAAAATGTAAGGATCGCCCTTAGATTAGTAGGAATTGAAGCATTCATATTTAATGCTTAGAGTGTGAACCGGTAGTATATTAGATTCTAGAACTTGTTTTGTGATGCATCCCGAGATCGCTAGTAAGACTACACTTGTGTAGTTAGGAATAACTAAATGATAAGAGGCATTAGGATAACCCTTGTTTGATACCCGTAATATAATTACTTCTTCCACATCGGTTGAGTAATTCCCCCACACCTTTGCTATGTACTCATCTTTAGTACACGATACCCCTAGTTAACCCCTCAGAGCCTATCCTTTTCGCGGTTCTCGTGATGTTTCGGTTTTTCCGGAATATCAATGAAGAGCATTGTTTACACCCCACCCCCAAATGTACACCCAAATCGACTTAGCCTACCTTGTATGCACTCACTTTTAGTGCATTATTGTTATCACCCCAAACCCTTAGTTCAATTATCTAGTTGCTTGCATGAGTTGCTAAGTCGAGTCATATCCTTTGTACACAGTTTTGGGACGATTGGAACTCATGGGAAAAGTTAAAGTTTATGAAATGACTGGAAGGGAATGTTAAATTCCCTTATTTGCGCAATAACGTACTCCAAGTGTTTTGATCTTTTCAATTCGGGTCAAATTAGTGTTAGAGTAATAAAAACTCAAGTATAGGGATGTGCCTATAAATCCCTATCATTTTGATGTTACCGTAGAGGATGGTAGAGTAAAAGTGTATTAAAAAAAAAAAAAGAAAAAGAAAAAGAAAGAAAAAGTCCAAAAAAAAAGAGAAAAAGAGAAAAGAAAAAAAAAATAGAGTGTAAAAAAATAAATAAATAAAAAAACATACGGGCTACCATCCTACATCTACCCTTTAAATTTATGTTTGTTTGTTTCAGTTACCTAGAGTTTAGAGTGTCGAGTCTTGGCTTAGCAAAGCCATTCTTCGTATGCTTGTAACATAGAGATTTTTGACTTGCCACCACTAAATAGCCTATCCCACCAAACTCTTTGTTTCCCTACCGTAAGCCTAACATTACAACCCTTTAAAGACCTCTTTGATAGTCTTTCCTAGGTGCTTACGCCAAAGCGATGGAGGTTTGATCTATTCTCAAGCTTATGGTAATCTACGTACTAGGACCGGTTAATGAGTGTTTATCTTCCATTTCCAACTTCTTATATTTCATATACACCCGAGAGATGTGAGTATCCAAACACCCCATGTGAGGTGCTAGTATGTAATTTTCGTGCTTGTTATGACTTTTCGGGGCTTATATGTGTTATGGATTGTTTTTAAACTAATGCTTCATGACCCCTAACTTATAAATTAATTGGCTTAAAGCACATTTGCTTGAGGACAAGCAAATACCAAGTGTAGGGATATTTGATAAGGTTTTAAAATGTACCTTTTTAGGGGTCGTTTAAGCCCTTATTTGATCATTTTGTATCCGTTATTACTTAATATCGTTCCTTTTCACTTTTAGGTCTCTTGAAGGCAAATTGCTGGAATGGCACTTATTTGGACGAAAAGGCGGATATCTGAAGAAAATGGCCAAAGTCAAGAATCGAGACACTCAAGCTGCTGAAATACAAGGGGCCGGTCGAGGTGTTAATTACGGCGCCGTTGGAGCACTTCTGTGACGGGACAGTAGCCAAATTGCTTATTTTCAAGTGACGGTGTCAGGCTTTAAAAGAGTAGGCCGTGCAGCAACTCGAGACGGCCTAGATTTGATCGAGACGGTAGTGAAGGGGCGGCGTCACAAGCATAAGGTGATGCCGTCGCAAGACTAACGTGGCCAAGACGAAACCCTAATGGCGGCGACAAGCCGGCGTCACAAATCAAAAGGGTGAGCCGGTCGCGATTGTAATCTGATATATAGAATCCGAATTTTTCAGTTTTAGTGTGTAGTCTTTTGGAGTAAAAACCTAAACCGAATCAAGGCTGTCTTGTACAATATTTTAGGGTTCCAACCCCTATCTTACCACAAGATAAGTGTTTTACTTCATTAATTCAATTATGTCTTTAATTAATTGTGTGTATGCTTGCATGTTCTCCATGTCCGGCTAATTTACTTGTGTGTTTGCTTAGGGAATATGAAACTTAATTATTGAATATTGATTGGTTGTCTCTTATCTTAATTGTTAATGATCTAGTAATGCGATAAGTCATTCGTTGTGTAGTTAATGGTTGATTAATCATTGTGAACCTTAGGCTATAACACCTAGAGTAGTTGTAGGCTAAACCATCCAAAGAGTACCTTAGAGTTAGAGTTTATAATTCCTAGAGATTTTGTAGACAAGACCCTTTGGTAGGTTCAAAGAGTTAGGGATAAACGCATACCCTACGACTTTAGACACACAACGCGATTAAGAATAAGGACGTGACAATTCAACTATTAATAGGAGATAATTAAGGAGTAATAAAACCTAAGTAAACACATCTTTAAACCATCATACGAGCACACAATAATTAGACATAGACTACATACACCTTAGATTAGATAATTAGTTAAGTAGAGTAATCGGTAGAAATACCAACCCCCAAATCCAAACCCCGAGATTCGTACCTTTCCATTTTCTAAAAAACATAAAAAGATAAAAAATAATCTTCCTCAACCCCAACCTTAGCCTAGCATTCCTATTCCCCTAGAGAACGATATCAATACCCGTGGCTTACCCTAATACTACACTACAACGATTAGGTTCACTGCCTAGGGTGTTATAAAACTTGCTCGAAGAAAAGGAAATTCATTTGACCCCGAACGACGCGTGTAGCGTTATCAATCACCTTACACTTTGTCATTCAATTTTTGTTGTTATTCCATAAACAATCATAGTGAATTTTTTGATTCATTCAAATAAGAACTTAAATGTGAAAACATTTATTGTGTTATTTTGATTAAATTGTTTTATTATAGTAGTTATTAACTTGTTTAAACATACATCAATTTGACATGAATGGTGATTTAACTTAATTCTCAAGTTATAATCACTTTACACTCGTGTTTCATCACGAGAACTTTGAAAATGTTGTTCTTAGGTATAACGTGCATTTAGTGAAACTATGTTGTGTTATTGTTTATTTCATAATTTGATTAATTCTTATACATTTTCATATAGAATAATATTATACATTTTCAAAAAGTATGTTATGTTATTGATTATTTCATAAGTTAATTATTTCGTATACATTTGCATATAGAATATTATTATACATTTCGGGAATGTATGTTATGTTATTGATTGTTTCATAAGCGATTAATTCTTATACATTTGCATGCACAATATTATTATATATTTATGAAAAGTATGTTATGTTATTGATTATTTCATAAGTTGATTATTTCTTATACACTTGCATATAGAATATTATTATACATTTTGTGAATGTATGCTATGTTATTGATTATTTTATAAATTAATTAATTCCTTAGCATAAAGAATATTAATATACAACGTGAATGTATGTTACCATTTTGATTATTTTATAAATTGATTATTTCTTATATATTTGCTTATAAAATAATATTAAGGGATATAATGAATGATTATGACATGTAATTTAAATTAAAGTTTAAATAAAGATGCATCTTAAATAAAAAAAGATAACGTCCATTTGTTTAACTATTTGGTGATTATGGTATATAATTTTAATTGGACACTCGTATAATGAAAAAAAAGGGAGGTGATAAATTCATGGATAAAATTATTATGTCCACAGAAATTTTAAATGAAAAGTTGTTAGTGTCGTTAGAATATAAACATTCTTTCTTTTGTTCACTTTAGATCAAAACCCCCTCTCCTTTTATTTCTCTTCTCTCATTCGGTTAATATTCTCAATTGGATTCAGCTATTATACTTATACTACTCATCAACGTCATCTTCTACATTTCTTAGTAATTCAATCCTTAATATATGTTATTGAACCCAAATAATTTCAAGAAAAATAAAAGTTCGTTCTTGCATAAAAAAACTCAGAACCACCCTAATCCAATATTCATGATCTGATTCTTCTTTTATGTTTTGATATTTAACCGTTTGGGTTAGCTACATATGGAATTTATATAAGGGTCATTTGCATATATATATCCCTCCAAAGATGCAAAATTGCATATATATCCTTTGCATGCATAAAAATTATTATACTATGTGCATCAAAAACTTGTAAGAAGGATATATATGGAATTATTCACCTTTGGAGGGATATATATGCAATTCCCCCTTTATATAAATACTCTGTTAAGAACCGTAAAATTGTCTGTAAACATATATTTTTTGAACGACCAAAATGACCAACAAGTTAGCATGAAGCTCTCAAATCAGATTACTTAGATCACAAAGATAAAAATTAGTTTGAACGTATGTGATCATGGTGACAAAGTTTAATTTCGATTGTTTACCAATCAATAATTTTACATTTTAGAGGACACAAGTGTGTACCATTCACCTATCGTTAATCGTAAGAAGTTGGAAAACTGTTGACTTCAAGACTCGACACGATCTATACCTCGTCTTCAGAGACGGTGGCACCATGAACGTCACACGTCGATGAACATTTTAAACTTAAGGTTACTTGGATTGAGAGTTTGAGACACTGAATAGTCGAGGAGCCTGTTATGGAAGTGGTGAGTAATGGCGGCGTAGGAAGAGAATGGTGAAAAAAGAAAATTGGTGAAAATGAGTTTGAGGGTAATGTCCTTTCACTACAATTTTCCGTGCGAGTTGTAAAACCTAGTAAATTTGTCACCTCCCAAAAAGAAAGCTCTTAAGATGCAACATGATTCATGCGCGCAGTTCCCAATATCAATAAAAGTCATTAAACAAAAATATATGAAATTTGCTGCAGTATAACTACTGATTGATAAAACATGAAGAGTGATATATGGGAACGAACTATTAGGGCTATCTAACTCTCGTTTTCATAAGGTTAGTGTTTGAGGTTTATAAAATAATGCCTATACCGTTGAACTATGTGTTGCTGCTCGATTCGTTGTCCACATGATGGACATATCCTGTTAGATGGAGTTTCCATTTAATCGGTTACAATGATTAACTTGAGTATTTTTGAGACACAACATGAGGCCCATATACACTCAAAACGTAAATATCATCACTAATCCCATTCCATTTCCCTTTTATCCCAACAAATCTGTCATCCCCAATAGCTTGACAATACGAAAAGTCATTCGTGTCCCAAACCAGTAAGAAACCAGAAGAGCGGCCTTCTGATTCCTTTTGGCACATACCCAAAAGTTTTTATTACCCCACAACGCCTCCACCCAGTTATCATCAATTATACGAATTTTTGTTTCTTGTAATGCCAAAACACACGGATTCTCCTTCCTGCATATACCCTCAAACCACCCTTTTTAACCTTCTGCGCCTATGCCTCTCATATTCAAAGAAATAATTATCATAACAAACCAATAACTAAAGAACAAAAACACAAACCTAAAATCAATTACAAGTCGCCCCTACATCCTTCTTCTTCGTTACGGTATCGTTTCCCTGATTTTCCCAGACCACACCAATGTGCCCACCAACCTCTTTTAACCTCTTGTCACTTGTAGAGCATACTTTAAACGAATCAGAAACTCCACTCCCTTGACTGCCACTCCTATTATCCCCACTTGCTGACCCGTTACCCCTAACCTTGTATGCATCTAATGACTATTGATGACCTGCATACAGATCAAACACTACTTTTTATTTATTTATTTTATTTTTTTGATAAAAGACATATTGAATACTATTAACCATTCAGATATCAATAGCTTTTCGATTAGCAATGTTTTTAACAAAGATCGAATTGGTTAGCAATTTTATCATTACAGGAATAATAAGTTGAATTAACTGATTGTGAAGCTTTGTCAAGAGGTTCTTACAAAGATAAACATTATATACCAAAAACTAATATAAACTTATGTTTAATTACCGTGTCTAGATGTATAGCCTGACATCAAAGTGATCAGACCCAAAATAATCATCTCTGGCCGGTATTACGTCCTATAAATTTTATTCAAACATTAATGCAAACCAAATTGACAAAGAACAATACGTTATACGTACATACGTACAAAAGATAATAAGTCCAAACAGTAATACATATTCACGATAGTGAACAAATTATTGAAACATGTCATAAATTGAGATCCAAATCTGCAAATCAAAATCTCATCAACGAGAGGTCCAAAAGCTTATAATTAACTAGGGACATAGCCATATATGCATGTCGCCTCTAGTGTTGTAAAGCCGCAACTACAAACAGGTTTTTCTTTCACTTGGCGAGAGGCTGGTTTTCCATGGGTTTTTCTTCGTGAGTCATCTCTTGTTGTTGTAACGTGAGTTTAGCCGGTTGGTGATTCGTTGTCAGCACCTCTCCCAAGGCATCATTCACATACTATATATATATATATATATATATATATATATATATATATATATATAACACATAGAATAATAAGTTTTGCAGGAATAAATAAATAAATGAAAAGAGCATCACGTACTTTATAAGTGATATATGTATCTCACCCGTTCAAGAAAAAGTGTACAAAACATAAAGTTATATAAGAAATGGAGTAACAATTCGTGCAGACAGGGAAAAAGTTACGTATAAGCATGAAGATTGGAGAGTAACTGTTACATATGATCAACTTTCTATCCATATTTCCAACCGAATTAAAATAATCGCATTAGTTCAAATATTTGTCCACATAGTGTTACTATTCCAAATAATAATAATAATAATAATAATAATAGTAATAATAATAATAATATTATTATTTATTATTATTAATAATGTAATATTATTAATAATATTATTCTTATTATTCTTA
Organism: Chrysanthemum makinoi; assembly: GCA_910596185.1. Lineage (NCBI taxonomy): Eukaryota > Viridiplantae > Streptophyta > Magnoliopsida > Asterales > Asteraceae > Chrysanthemum > Chrysanthemum makinoi. The sequence goes on along the minus strand of OU343223.1, from coordinate 26,064,438 downwards.
TTATTATTATTTTATTAAACATTACTTTTATTAGAATAAAGATCTTAGTGCCACTAAAAGTGCTCGATAGCTTAACAAAAAGGGTATAATGCTTGATAATCAATAGAAATATACGATACCTTTATGCAATTTCTAGCTTTAACGTTGCAAGTGTAACTACTTGGGCAACAATATATATTGGTTCCCTTGCCGCAACATTTGTAACCATGTGGGCAACAATATTTGGTTCCCGTGCAACACACTGCATTTGAATAAGGGCAACACCCTTTATATGGACCTTTGTTACAACATATGCTTCTTGCGACATGACGGACCTCCAGCACAATGAGAGTTGGTAACTGCCAATGATGAAACATAGATGAAAAAATAACAAGACTGATTATGGAATTTGAGGTCTTCATTTTTGTGAGCTAATGAATGAATCTTGAAATTAGTTTCCTGATTTATAGAGGCATTAGTCATATCTTTTGTCCTTTTGGTTTATTATATAGGTGCCTTTAGTCCTTTTTTCATAATAACTAGAGTAATTACAAAATTCATTTATTTGTTGACCCAACTTAGTATCTTATCATCTTCAACTACTATTTGAATAGAAAATACCCTACGTATAAAGGAAGTCCCTGAATGTAAGAAACATTCAGAGAGTCATTTCAAGAATTCTTCATAGTCTAAAGAAAGACTCACCTCTTTCTGTGGTGGAACTCAGCTTGTAAAGTCCTTGAACCCAGTAGAAGATGATTGAGTCAGTGAGTGATGACAATAGCTCACCGAGTCTCCTTTGATCTCGTCCAGACAAACAAGACATGAACTTAGATACTTAGAAAAAATATGCAAGTCTTGGAAAAAATAGGCATGAACTTTATTAAAGTGATAAGTGCAAGCCACCTATCAAGAAAGTCAATAAAACAAAGGATTTGGTATAAATAGGGTAAATAGTTGTCAACACTATTCCCAAAAGTAATGTTAGACATGTTGCAAGTATAGAAGCATTAAATGCAGTAAGGTACCATTGTACCTTCAGTGTACCTTCCTAGTTAAATGCTTGACACATCGTTATTAACTCACAGTTATCCACCTCGAGTTACTTATATAAAGGAATGTTGTAACGGAGTAAATATTGACCTAATACATTTAATGTATCAATATTTATGAGAGCATTTACTCCTTCAGAACTAAAGTCCTTGAACTTCCTCATTAGTTATATAGTTCTTCACGAAACATATAACTTTGCTCTATGTTTAAGAAAGTGAGTAGACGACCTCACACTTTGTCATTCAACTTTTATTGCTATTCCTCAAACAATCATAGTAAATTCTTTGATTCATTCAAATAATAATTTAAACGTTGAAAAAATTTATTGTGTTATTTTGTTTAAACTGTTTTGTATAGTAGTTATTAACTTGTTTAAACATGCATCAATATGACATGAATGGCAATTTAACTTAATTCTTAAGCTATAATCACTTTACACTCGTGTTTCATCGCGAGAACTTTGAAAATTTTTATTCTAACATTATAACTTGCATTTAGTGAAAGTATGTTGTGTTATTGATTATTTCATAATTTGATTAGTTCTTATACAATTTCATATAGAATAATATTGTACATTTCCAAAAAGTATGCTATCTTATTGATTATTTCATAAGTTTATTATTTCGTATACATTTGCATATAGAATATTGTTATACATCTCCGGAATGTATGTTATGTTATTGTTTATTCGATAATTTGATTAATTCTTATACACTTGCATATACAATATTATTATATATTTTTGAAACGTATGTTATGTTATTGATTATTTCATAAGTTGATTATTTCTTTATCCTGTTAGATGGAGTTTCCTTTTCATTGGTTACAATGATAACTAGTATTTTTGGGACCCAACATGAGATCCATATACACTCAAAACGTAAATATCCTCAATAATCCCTTTCCATTTCCATTTTATCCCAACAAATCTGTCTTCCCCAATAGCTAGACAACACGAAAAGACATTCGGGTCCCAAACGAGTAAGAAACAGAAAATGCAGTTCCTTTGAGGCACATACCCAAAAGTTTTACTATCCACAACTCCTCCACCCAATTATCATCGATTATACCCTCAACCCACACTTTTTTACCTTCTGCGCCTATGCCTCTCAACCCATACTTTTTTACCTTCTGCGCCTATGCCTCTCATATTCAAAGAAATAATTATCATAAGTTCATAACAAACCAATAACTAACAAACAAAACACAAACCTAAAATCAGTTACAAATTAAGCCCCTACATCCTTCTTCTTCGTTACGGTATCGTTTCCCTCATTTTCCCAGACCACACCAATCTGCTCACCAATCTCTTTTGCCCTCTTGTCACTTGTAGAGCATACTTTCAATGAATCTGAAACTCCACGCCCTTGACTGCCACTTTTGTTATCCCCACTTGCTGACCCGTTACCCCCAACCTTGTATGCATCTAATGACTATTGACGACCTGCATATAGATCAAACACTACTTTTTTACTCTTTTTTTCTTTTTTTTTAAAAGAAATATTGAATACTATTAACCATTAACCATTCAGATATCAATAGCTTTGCGGTTAGACATATTTTAAATAAGTTGAATAGGCTAGCAATTTTATCATTACAGGAATAATAAGTTGAATTAACTGAGTGTGAAGCTTTGTTAAGAGGTTCTTTCAAAGATAAACATTATATACCAAAAACTAATCTAAACTTTTGTTTAATTCTTTGTGTCATGATAAATTATGCGCACTTGACTTACTCGCTTTAAGTATTTCAAGACCTCTAGATGTATAGCCTGACATCAAAGTGATCAGACCCAAAAATAATCATCTCTGGCCGGTATTAAAGCCTATAAATTTCATTCAAACATTAATGCAAACCAAATTGACAAAGACCAATACGTTATACGTACATAGGTACAAAAGATAATAAGTCCAAACAATAATACATATTCACGAAAGTAAACAAATTATTGAAACACGTCATAACTTGAAACTCAAATATGCAAATCAAAATCACATCGAGAAGTCAAAGCTTATAATCAACTAGGGACATAGCCATATATGCATGTCGCCTCTAGTGTTGTAAAGCTGCGACCGCAAACAGGTTATTCTTTCACTTGGCGGGAGGCTGGTTTTCCACGGGTTTTTCTTCATGAGTCGTCTCTTGTTGTAACGTGAGTTTAGCCGGTTCTTTGATGGATTGTCGTACCTCTCCCCAGGCATCACATCACATACTATATAACACATAGAATAATAAGTTTTAAGCGGGGAATAAATAAATAAAGAAAAAAAGAATCACTTTATAAGTGATATATATCTCACCCGTTCAAGAAAAGTGTACAAAACAATGTTATATAAGAAAATAGGTAACAATTCATGAAGACGGGAAAAGTTACATATAAGTATGAAGATTAGAGAGTAAGTGTTACATATGATCAACTTTCTATCACTATTTCCAAGTGAATTAAAATAATCGCATTTATTCAAATATTTGTCCACATCTTTGTTACTATTCCAATTATTATTATTATTATTATTATTATTATTATTATTATTATTATTATTATGTATTATTATTATTATTTATTTATTTATTTATTTATTTTATAATAAAAATATCACTTCATTAGAAAATCAAAGAAATTACAAGAATTAGTGGGGAGCATTATGAGACTAACTGGGGCCCCACACCTCAGAAATCATACAAAACAAACCTTACTAAAAATATATAGTTGGCACCCGCAGCGTGCCAATATCTTAGTGACCGAGAATTTTGGTTAAAGCTTCACAGGGTTACGGCCTCCTTCTCACGAGAGTTCATAATAAAGATGTAAGTGCCACTAAAAGTGCTTGATAGCTTAACAAAGATGTTAGTGCCACTAAAAGTGCTCGATAGCTTAACAAAAAGGTATAGTGCTTGATAATGAATTGAAATATACGGTACCTTTATGCAATTTCCGGCTTTAACGTTGCAAGTGTAACTACTTGGGCAGCTATATACATTGGTTCCCTTACGCGGCATTTGTAACCATGTGGGCAACAATATTTGGTTCCGATGTGACTACTTGCATTTGAATAAGGGAAACACCCTTTATATGGACCTTTGTTACAACATGTCTGCTTCTTGCGATATATTGGACCTCCAACACAATGAGAGTTGGTAGCGCCAATGATGAAACATAGATGAACAAAATAACTAGAGTGAGTATGGAATTTGAGGTATTCATTTTTGTGAGCTAATGAATGAATCTTGAAATTATTTCCTCATTTATAAGAGGCATAGTTACATGTGTTTGTTTTGTCCTTGTGGTTTTATATACATAGAAGCCTATAGTCGTTTTCATAATAAATAGAGTAATTACAAAAATTCATTTTATTTGTTGAGCCAATTTAGTACCTAATCATCTTCAACTCACGATTTTAATAAATACCCTAAGAATAAAGAAGTCTGAATGTCAAAAAACATTGAGAGAGCCATTTCAAAGAGTTCTTAGTAGTCACAAAGGCTCTTGATGCTCTATGGTGGAATTCATCTTGTAAAGTCCACGAACCGAAGAGATGATGGAGTGGGTGAGGAGTGATGGCAATAGCTCACGAGGAGTCTTGTTGAATTTAAATCAAACAAACCAGACATCCTGAACTTAGATACTTAGAATAAGTATGTAAGTCCACTGAAAATAAATAGGCGTAAACTTTATTAAAGTGATAAGTGAAAGCCGCCTATCATGAAAGTCAATAAAATACAGGAGTTGGTATAAAAAGGTTAAATAGTTGTCAACACTATGCCCTAAAGTAATGTTAGACATGTTGCAAGAATAGAAGCATTAAATGCAGTAAGTTACTAGTGTACTTTCCTAGTTAGATGCTTGACAGGTCGTTATTAACTCACGGGTATCCACCTCAAATTACCTATATAAGGGGATGTTGTAACGGAGTAAATATTGACCTAGTACATTTAATGTGTTAACAATTCGAGCATTTGCTCTTTTTAGAAACCAAGTCCTTGAACTTCCTTGGTGGTTAGCATAGATCTTACTTAAAAATATAACTTTGCTTTATGTTTAAGAAAGTAGGTAGATCAGCGATAAGGTTTCAAAAGTACCTTTTGAGGAGAATTAGATTTAAGCCCTTATTTGATCACTTTTGTATTCGTTATTCCTTAATATCGTTCCTTTTCACTTTTTAGGTCTCTTGAAGGCAAATTATTGGAATGACACTTATTTGGGCCGAAAGCGGATATACGAAAATGGCCAAAGTCAGAATCCGAGACATTCGAAACTGCTGAAATACAAGGGGAACTGCGTCGAATGTTAATGCGGCGCCGTCCGAACACCAATGACGGAACTGATAGCCAAATTACTTATTTTTCAAGTGAGCGATTATCAGGCTTTAAAGTAGGCCGTCATAGCTTCGAGGCGGCCTAGATTTGTCTAGACAGTCCGGAAGGCTGAAGAGGACGGCGTCACAAGCATAAGGTGACGCGTCGCCAAGACTAAATGGCCAAGACAAACCCTAATGGCTGACCGGCCAGCGTCACAAATCAAAGGGTAGCCAGCAAAAATTCGCGTTATGTCTTATATCACGAGAATCCGAATTTTTTCAGTTTTAGTGTGTAGTCTTTGGGTAAAAGCCTAAACCGACAAGGCTGTCTTATCTCTTGTATTTTAGGTTCCAACCCCTATCTTACCACAAGATAAATTGTTTACTTCATTAATTCAATTATGTCTTCATTTATTTGTGTGTATCTTTACATGTTCTCCATGTCAGAAGCTAATTTACTTGTTATTGTTTGCTTAGGAATTGTGAAACTTAATTATTGAATATTGATTGGTTGTCTCTTATCTTAATTGTTAATGATCTAGTATCGCGATAGGTCATTAGATTTGTGTAGTTAATGCTTGATTAATCTTTGTGAACCTTAGGCTATAACACCTAGAGTAGTTGTAGGCTAAACCATCAAAAGAAGTACCTTAGGTTAGAGTTTATAAATTCCTAGAGATTTTTGTAGACAAGACCCTTTGGTAGGTTCAAAAGTTGGGATACGCATACCCTACGACTTTATACACCTGCTTGATTAAGAATAAGGGCGTGACAATTCAACCATTGTAGGGAGATAGTTGGGTAATAAAACTAAGTAAACTTACATCTTTAAACTCATCATACGAGCACACAATAATAATTGACATAGACTACATACACCTTAGATTAGATAATAATTAGTTAGAGTAATGGGTAGAAATACCAACCCCAAATCAAACCCGAGATTAAGTACCTTTCCATTTTCTAAAAACATAAAAGATAAAAATAATCTTCCTCAACCCCAACCTTAGCTAGCATTCTATTCCCTAGAGAATGATATCAATACCCGTGAAACACCTAATACTACACTCTGGCGATTAGGTTCATTGCCTAGGGTGTTATAAAACTTGCTCGACGAAAAGGAAGTTCCTTTGACCCCGAACAGCGTGCGTTAGCGTTATCAAGTTTTGGCCCAGTGCTTTGCCGGGGGATAGATAGTTATCCTAAAAGCCTCGTTTAGGTTTTATTTGGTTGATTCCTATCAAGTAAATATTTCTCATTTTAGCTTTCTAAGTAGTCTATCCCACTTCTTATTGACCTTTGTTAAGTAATCCCATCACTTTTCCTCATGGAAGGTGATAACCAACCACCATTCATCAACCTACCACCAAAATGACCCGCCAAGAGCCCGTACTCTTGGTGAATACTCAGACAAGCCACCTAGGCTATAGGAACACCATTGAGCTTCGATGTAAGCCCAAACTACGACCTGCGATCCGACACCATTAGGTTGGTGCAAAGCGGATGTGCATTCCATGGACTTAGTTAAGAAGATCCAAATCAGCATCTAAGGGATTTCCTTAAAATTGTAGGATTCCATAGACCTTGATGCTACTACTCGGGAGACCAGCAGCGTCTGGCGTCTTCCAAATTCTCTCTCACCGGGACCAAGCTAGTAATTGGCTAGAGCGATTTCCCGCCTACTCCATCTCAAGTTGGGATGATCTCACCTCTCGTTTCCTTGCTAAATTTTTTTCCACGGGGGAGAACCACTAAGCTTAGGAATGAAATCTTGATGTTCCAACAACGTCAAGGTGAATCTCTGAAGCATGGATTTCGATTGAAGGACTTACTCCATAGCGTCACTCATCGGCATTGATCTTTGGCTCCAAGTCCAACTCTTCTATGATCATGTCAACTTCCCACCAAGCTGATCCATTGACCAGCGTACGTTAGGGAAAACTTAGTGTTAGGAATTAGAAATTCCCGGTATTAAAGAGTCGGTCACCTCAAGTATATGTAATCGTTAGAAAGCTCGTAGTTATAGTAATATTTAGTTAAGTAGTATTTAGTTAAGTAACACCGTGGAGGACGGACGGGTCTTTACCCACTGTATGCCTGATCCACAACCCGTTGTGTGGCGATTTATGCAAGACTGTAAATACTCTCTACCTCCCAAGGTAGAGAGTTGGAGCTCATAATAATATCTTTCACTTTCTCTCACTAAGTTCCCTAAACCTCTAACTTTCTCTCTCTAGAATTCCATCTATATGCTACTTTGTGTTATGGTTTGATGTGTATGTGAAAAGTTATATCTTACAATTGGTATCAAGAGCCATGGTTAGATCATATCTTGCACATCTTTGGATTTCTAGTGGTTTTAGGTGGTTTTTGAGTTTGAAAAAGTTTAGTGGTTTTGCATCATTTGGTTGATTTCTTGTGTTAAAGTTTGGATTTTGTTAGTACTTTTATGTTTAGAATCATCACAAGTGTTTAGGTTTTCATTTGGTAGCTTAAATCATCTTGGTTGGGTTGTTTTTGGATTGAAAAGTGATGTTTATGTGGGTTTTTCATGCTAGCGACTTACTTCACGGATTAGTTTCTTCGTAGCGACTTGCTTTACAAATTTGTAGCGAGTTACGGTTTAAACCTAGCGACTTAGATCTAGCGATTTACAGTACAAGTAGTGGACTCTCCACTACGGTAGCGACTTGGTGGTAGCGACTTGGTCGATAGCGAGTTGCTCTTTAGCGACTTGTATCTTTAGCGACTTGAGTAGCGAATTCTTTGCCAAAATTTTGCTAACGACTTGAGGCTTAGCGAGTTACTACTTAGCGACTTGCATTTGTCTAGCGACTTGGGACTCTAGCGACTTAGTGGTGTAGCGAATTAGCGTTAGCGACTTATTGCATTATCTTCTAGCGACTTAGTGCATTATCTTCTAGCGACTTAGTGCATTATCTTCTAGCGACTTGAGTGATTGTTTACGGTTTTCTCTTGATTTAGTAAAATCCCGTGAAAGAATCTATTTCGCGGTTTAATCATAGAGTTATAAAATCCCGTATAATCTGTTAACATGTCTACCAACGTTCCTACTATCATCTCCACTTTGTTGCGAGGATGTTCAAGCGGTGGCTCGGATACTCGTCCACCCATGCTTGACAGGCTGACTACGATTCTTGGGCTCAACGAATCAGATTATGCTTGCCTTGGGAAGGAAACTGGTGTCAACATTCTCAAATCCATTGATGAAGGACCATATCGAGTTGAGACGACTAGAGACATACTTGATACTAATGAAGATGGTACTCTTGTTTACGGAATGGACAGACCTAAAATGTATGATGAGCTTGATGATAAGGAGAAAAAGAGATTCGATCAGATATCGGGCTTCAAACATTGTTCTTCAAGGTCTTCCTAAAGACATCTACAAGCTGATCAATCATAACACCGATGCAAAGGCAGTATGGGATAATGTCAAGATGCTTCTCTCAGGTTCAGAATTAACTATGGAAGACAGAGAATCCCAACTCTATGACGAATTTGAACACTTCAAGATGAAACCGGATGAGAGTGTCTATGAGTACTATGTGAGATTTCATAAGTTAGTGAATGACATGAGGAACATCGGAATGACTATGCCTAACATTCAGCTGAACTCAAAATTTGTGAACAACATGAATCCCGAATGGCACAAGTTTGTCACCTGTGTGAAGCTCACTAAAGGATTGAAGAATACAAACTATGAGCAACTCTATGCCTTCCTCCTTGAGAATGAGAGACATGCTATGTTTGAAAAATTGATTCTCAATCAGTTCAAAACCAACGAGGGAGAGACAAGCTCGTCTAATGACTCAACTGCCTTCTACTCAAACATCGGAATCACAACCAAAGCATCACAAGTCATACCCTTGGGTAATGGTAATCACAAACTCATTCGTGATCCTATGTTCAAACAAGGCGATCTTTGATCCACCGTGGGTAACTTCATTTATCAACTAGCTCTCCTGATTAGTCAAAACATGAATTCTCTCCCACAAACCAACAACAACCTCGAGCGACATCTAACCCACACAATCAAGCCACTTTGTTAAAGATGGAAGGATCGTGGTGCAACCGATTCAGGAAAGACAGTATGATCGGGGAAGAGGTGGAGCTGGTAGAGGTTATGTTGGCAACTAGAATCGAGGAAGGAATGGTAACCAAGGTCAAGCTAAGCCAATCAAATGTTATAACTGTGGTGGTGAGGGACACATTGCAAGGAAGCGTACATCTCCAAAGCGTCCACAGAATCTTGATTACTTAGAGATAAGATCTTCTTGGTACAAGCTCGGGACAATGGTGCTGCTTTGGATGAAGAGGAATTGTTGTTTCTAGATGAGGGCAATGCCAAGACCTATGATGCAGATGTGGATGAGCAGGCCTATTAGGAGATAGGTCACAATCATCGAATGCCTTTCAAGTCGTGATTGTGATGCATACGACTCTGATGTGGATGATGGACCTACTGCACACACAATTTTATGGCTAGCATTTCTCCAATGGTTTCTCCCAAGGTCTCTTCTTCACCACTAGCGGCCCATCCAAGACAAACTCATCTCGAGGTATTAAAACTATACGATGATCTTGATGTGCAAAAGATTTCATGACAAAGTACATTCAACTGAAACTATTGAATCAAATGTTGAAAATATGGGTAATATCAATATTATCCCATATGATCAATACGTGAAACAAAGTGAAAGTGAAGGTGTACCAAGTGATGCATCTTCTGCGGTCAACAATGACTATGTTTTTGATGAATACACTGCATGTGCCCTTGATGATTCTGTAATTTCTGAACTAAATGCCTATAAAGAGCGTGTTGCTATTTATGAACAACGTGCTAAATTTGAGTTGACCACTCGTGGCGAGGAAATGGATGACCAAGTGCGTACAGTCATTAGAAAAGTAATTTTAGAGAAGAAGTATTGAAACAAGAATTAAATTCCTTGCAAGAAAAACTTTCTAAAACAGCTAAGCAAAAACAAGAACTTCAAGAAAATGTGAAAATGCTTAAGCAAGAATTTAATGCAAAGGAATCAAAACTCTTGAGAGATTTTTCTAATCTGAAAACTTTGAAAAACAAACTTGAAAACAAGTTGTACATACAAGGAAACACCATTCAATTTGCTCACATGGTCACTCAACATAGAGTCCTAAGCGATAAGCATAGTGTTCCCATTATAGATAAACCCAACCAGAGTGCGGAAAGATAGCAAAAGCAGCACAAAGTGTGATCTATGATGGCAATGAGATTCTTAAACCTAGACAGAAACCTAGTTGCGTTGAGTGCAGAGGAGGATAAGAAATCAGATGAAGTCACTAGGGAAAGGATGAACAAAAATTAGATGATCCTAAATGCAAAGAAAAAAAATAATTATCACTCCCCATGACTACAAAAAGGAAAACTGGATTTCCTTGAACATGTTTAAGCCTCAGACATTGTTGACTCCCGAACAAGTTTTACGGAAAAGGATTTAGATAAGCGAAAGTGAAAATATTGTTGAAACAAACCCTCCCTATGGAAAATGCCTAGAGCGACTGTGTATCCTCCTAATACACCAATGCATCTTGTTCCTAGAAAAATTGCCACTAAAAGCAAGACCTTAATTAGCCAATATGTTATATTTCAACTATTTGTTGATTTTGAGAAAACTTGCAAGAAAAGGATCACACCTTGGTATAGCGGAAGGAGAAAGGGGTTTTGAGCAAATGAAAGAATGTTATTTAACTGAGGTCATGCCTTTCTTTAAACTTCTAAAGGATCACTTTGAGAGTCTTAAAAAGGGGATAGAAACTGATATCAAGGGAATGGAAAAGGAATTTGATGCAATGGTAGTTGAAGTTAGTGATTATGAGCGTGCACTAAAATATAATGAGATTGAGAGGAAGAACTTGCATACATTAAATGAGACTCTTATTACTGAATGTGTTGCTCAAGATATCTTTTTCACTTCTTCAAATTGCTCTATTAATGCTTCCAAATTTCATGAACTATCTGTGGCCTGAAAGTCTCCCATGATCGTGTCATTGAGCTTGAAAAAACTAATTCTAAACTAAGCGAGAAAATTGAACTGGATGATCACGACAATTTGGTTAAACATTTTTCTAAACTGGAAGTTGAGCATTTTAATTTACAACTAAAATATCAACATCTTAAAGAAAATGTTAAAACTTCAAATATCAAGACATCCTCGGATGCTCCAGAGTTTGATGCAGTTTTTCAAATTAACAAGCGTGATGAACAGATTCAAGCTCAGTGCAACACGATCAGAAAGTTGAAAGCCCAAATCTCTCAATTAAAGGGTCAAACGAACAATATGACAGGCTCCCAAATCCTTCCTCCTTTAGATTCTCAGAATTCTCAAACTTTTCATCTTCAAAACTTAGTTGATGCCTTACAAAAGGAAAACGAGAGTTTTCTAGAAGAAAATGAAAAAGTTAAACGACATTTTAAAGAGTTATATGATTCAATAAAAGTCACCCGTGACCAAAACAACGAAAAAATAACGTCTTTACAAAAGGAAATTGAGAATCTGAGAAGTCGGGGAAATGGGAAAGCGCCACTTGTTTTCAATAAGAATGTTGTCTCAAAGTCACCCTTAGACTGCAAATACCTGTGACAGATTAAATATATTCCTCCTCATCTTAGGAATAATGAACATGCTTTTCATGAATCCTGTGCTCACCTTAAGGATAGTCTAGAATGTCTCCGTGAGATTGTCGAAGAGGATTTCATTAACAAACCTCTTGATAGTGAAATTAGGTTTGCTTGCCTCCAGGCCAAACGATCTCAAGAGTTGCTAGAATGTGTAATTGCCACATGTCCCAAATCCTTAACCTTAGGTGCAAAAGGCAAAGCTGTGATGCCTTGTTCTATGCCTAGTGCCAAGCAGGAAATCCGTTCTATGCCCGGTCTTAAGAAAGGAAACACTAATGTGCCTTCAAGTAGTTGATTCGGATATGTTAGTGCTAAGAAAGTGAACTTTAGTGTGCCCGCAAAAAGCTCAAATCACAGTCTTAAAGTATACACTAATGTGCCTTCTAGTACTTAAGATCCTTGCACATCAAGTTCAGGAATGCAAAAATTAGATCAACCAACTAATGTTCCCATTCCCTCTACAGAGTAATCGGTGACTTTAAAGCGGCGGTCAAAGTCTCAAGAATATACAAGGAATGATAGGACCTTGCAAGCTAAGAATGTGCATTGGAAGAGAGTAGAAGACCAATCTAGGAACTTTAAGCTTGAGTTGAATAAAACGAATCGTGTTGATTCTAGTATTAGCCTTAGGCGTCTTGTAATTAATTAATTCGATACTATTTGCAAACCTTGTAATGATTCTGCTTGAATTACATTTGCTAATCATGAATATGGTGTGAATGCTTTGTCTAATTCTGTCAAATGCCCAGTTAAAATTGTTAATGCTAATAATCGTGCAAATAAGGCAAAAGGCAAAAACGAAAGATTGTTAGAAAACAGTGGAAACCCACAGGAAGAACTTTTATAAAGATAGGTTATTATTGGATACCTTTTGGCCATAAGAATAATCAGTTTTGTTCTCAAACTGCTAAGATTATGCCCACTAGAAAATGGATGCCTCCTGGTAGAACTATTCCCTTAAGAAGTAAACATACTTTGAATAGGTCAAATACTGACACCAGCATTGCATCTATTCCCAATGATTCCATTGCTTCTACTTCGATATGGATGTTTCGTTTTCGATGTGGGTGTTCCATATACTGTTACTAACCAAGTGGAACCCATTCTTGCATGGGGATCCCAATTATCCATTATCCATTCTTGTGCGTGTTCAACTGCAGATCATTCAAATCGTTACGTGGTACCGGACTCAGGTACATTTCCAAGCATATGGTGGAGACGGTCGCGGCTCATGAACTTCGTGAGCAAATTCATCGGGATGTTAGATTCGGTAATGATCATTTCGGTGCAATTAAGGGTTATGGTGATTATGTTGTTGGTGATAGTGTTATCTCTAGAGTATACTATGTGGAAGGTTTGGGTCATAATCGTTCTCTGTTGGTCAATTCGTGATTCGATCTAGAAGTAGCCTTCAGAAAACATACCTGCTTTGTTAGAGATCTTAATGGTAAGGAACTGTTAAAAGGAACTCGTGGTTCAAATCTTTACACCATCTCTATAGAAGATATGATGAAGTCTTCTCCAATTTGCTTGTTGTCAAAGGCTTCTAAAACAAAGTCATGGTTATGGCATCGACGTCTCAATCACTTGAACCTCGGCACCATCAATGATCTCTCCAGAAAGGACTTAGTTGTAGGTTTACCTCGACTAAAGTATGAAAAGGATCATCTTTGTTCAGCATGTCAATTGGGAAAAAGCAAGAAGTATGCCCATAAACCCAAACCTACTAACTCTGTCACGGAAGTTCTTCATACAATTCATATGGATTTATGTGGACCAATGAGAGTGCAGAATATCTTTGGGAAGAAATATGTGTTAGTTGTAGTTGATGATTACTCTAGATTCACCTGGTTCAAGTTCTTAAGGACAAAGGATGAAACTCCTGATATCATCATCAAACTCATCAAACAGTTGTAGGTTCGACTTAACAAAACCGTCAGAATTATCCGGACGGACAATGGAACTGAGTTTGTTAACAAACAACTTAGTGAATTCTATGAAAGCATTGGAATCACCCATCAAAGAAGTGTTCCACGAACTCCTCAACGAGCGGTGTAGTTGAAAGGCAAATCGAACTCTTGTAGAAGCCGCTAGAACAATCTTGATTTACTCAAAAGTTCCAATGTTTCTCGGTGAAGCTATTGCCCTTGCATGCTACACACAAAATCGTTCCCGATTCACCTTGTTCATGGAAAGACTCCATATGAACTTGTCCACAACAGAAAACCTAATCTCTCTTTCCTTCGTGTGTTTGGTGCATTGTGTTATCCAACTAATGAGGGTCAAGACTTAGGGAAACTTAGGGCTAAAGCGGACATTGGAGTATTTGTAGGATATGCACCAAACAAAAGGGATACCGAATCTATAACAAAAGAACCCGAAATATCATGGAAACCATTCACGTTACGTTTGATGAGTGACGGTCAAATGGCTCTGGACACTCCATTCGGGACCCGCACTTCAAATCAGTCCCATTGGTTCATCTCTTGTTCCAAACTCTTCTCAAGAAACTCCATATGTACCTCCATCGGAAGATGATTTAAAGAAATTGTTTGATCCTATGTTTGATGAACTGTATGATTCAATTACTAATGAGGTGTTGATCCCTACAACGAAGATGCTCATATTCCGTGAATGAAGTCAATCCTTCATCTCAATATCTTTAAGTCAAGAAGCACTGCTGTGATCCTTGATCTCATCAACAAATCATCATTCTTCAAATGTACATCATGGAAATGTTTACGCATCAATGATGAAGTTAATCCCTTTGCTACTCATGAAGATGCTCCATTTGAAAACATATTTGCTACTCTGAATCATCATCGAGAACCATCTTCTTGAGAGACATCGACTCGCTACCTCGGTTCCTCAACAACTGCCACATGAACACCTTAGAAAATGGACTCACGATCATCCATTAGACAACATCATTGGAAATCCCTCTCGTCTGTATCAACCGGAAACAACTTGCAACCGATGCCTTATGGTGTTTCTTCAACTCCGTACTATCTAAGATCGAACCAAAAGATGTTAAAACCGCCATGAATGAAGACAATTGGTTCAATGCCATGCAAGATGAAATTCATGAGTTTGATCGACTTGATGTATGGGAGTTAGTACCGCTCCAGTGTGCTATGATTATTTCTCTAAAATGGATCTTCAAAGTGAAACTTGATGAGCATGGTGATGTGTTGAAAAACAAGGCTCGATTAGTTGCTAAAGGATATCGTCAAGAGGAGGGTATAGACTTTGAAGAATCTTTTGCTCCAGTTGCTCGAATCGAGGCAATCGAATCTTTACGGCTAATCTTTGCTAGTAAGAACATGGTAGTCTATCGGATGGATGTGAAGACGGCATTTCTGAACGGAGATCTTAAAGAAGTCGTCTACGTCGGCCAACCTGAAGGATTTGTGAATCAAGAGCATCCTACTCACGTTTATCGTCGGAAGAAGGCTCTTTACGGTTTAAAGCAAGCTCCAAGGGCATGGTATGATACCCTGTCAAAGTTTCTTCTATCAACCGGATTCAGCAAAGGAGCAGTTGATCCTACATTGTTCACCAGGAAGTCGGGCAAACATTTAACTCATGTTCAAATTTATGTTGATGATATTATTTTTGCCTCGACAGACCCAATGGAATGTGATCGTTTTCAAATGAAATGAGTTCAAAGTTTCAAATGTCAATGATGGGACAAATGTCATTTTTCTTGGGATTACAAATTTCACAAAGTCCGGAGGCATTTTCATTAATCAATCTAAATATGCAACAGAGATTTTAAAGAAATTTGGATTTGATTCAAGTGACCTTGTTGACACCCCCATGATTGATCGAACCAAACTAGATGAGGACCACTCGGGGATCATGATTGACCAAACGAAATATCGTAGTATGATTGGATCCCGATGTACCTCACGCTAGTAGACCGACATCTTGTTATTTGTTTGCATGTGTGCTAGATACCAGGCTAAGCCTACTAAAAAGCACCTTGAAGCGGTTAAGCGGGTCTTTCGGTATCTCCAAGGAACCATCAATATGGGACTATGGTACCCGAAGGACACGGTATGTCACTAACGGCCTATCAGATCTGATCATGCAGGTTGTCAAGATACGTCGAAGTACATCAGGAGGTGCTCGGTTTTTGGGTGATAAGCTTGTGAGCTGGTCTTCAAAGAAGCAAATGAGTACTTCTATTTCCTCTACAGAGGTGAATACATAGCCATGTCATCTTGTTGTGCTCAAATCCTATGGATGAGATCTCAATTATCGACTATGGCTTTGAATTCAACAAAATCCCTCTTACTGTGATAATAAAAGTGCTATTGCTCTCTCATGCAACAACGTTCAACACTCAAGAGCAAAGCATATCGACATTCGACATCATTTCATCGGGAAACAAGTGGAAAAAGGTGTGGTGGAACTATATTTTGTGAGGTCTGAATATCGGTTAGCGGACATCTTCACCAAAGCTCTTCCAAGAGAACGTTTTGAGTTTATTCTTCCGCGTCTTGGCTTGAAAAGCCTTCAACCGAATACTCTCAAACGTCTTCAAAAGGAAGACGAGGAGTAAAGGTCTATCTTCATCTATCTCTTGTATATATTTATTCGAAAAATCAAAATACAAAATTATAAAACCTTCAAAATCCATAAAAATCGAAAAATTGAAAAATCTTCAAAAAATTATTGTCAATTTGTCATGTTTTTCTCGATTCGATAATATCTACGGTCTTTGTCTTGTCATTCAAAGAATGACACGGGACTTTAGATGTTGTTCGAATTCTTAAAAAAAAATCAAAAAATCAAAAAATATTTTTGGGAGAAAGAGAAACAATGGTTTATTGTCATTTTCAGGCAATAACCGGTTTTAAAAAAAGAAACGAGCCATGTTTTACCATGTTTTCAAATTCCATGCTCGATTCTATAAACATTTATCTGCGAAAACTAAATGCTTTGAAAAATAACTTCGGTCTCTATTTTTGATAATCATTTATTTGTCAAAATCTCTATCTCTCAATCAACAACCTATGTCATTGATTGAGGGGAGAATGATTTCAATTAAATTAAAAAGTTATTTGGCATTAAATTGTTTTCAAAAGATGTACATGCATGTTTTATCAATGGAGTTTAAAGTCTTAAAATCCGATCATTATCAGTTAAACGCTTTCATAATCAAGTCACAATTCTCCTTAAAAGCTTTCAAAATCAATTTAAATCTATAAGAGATCACAAATCTCAAATGATTTGATAATTGTGATCGGGGAGAATGTGTGATTTAAATTGGATTTAAACTGATAATTCGGTAAATGGTTTTATAAGGATGTACATGCTCTCCTTCCCGCATGTGCCAAACGATTTCAAATTTTCCATGCACATGTTGAGGGGAGCATCTATCTTAAACCTATGATTTGAAACGTGATCACTTATCTCAATGTGCGGGTTCCCTCTAGTATGTGCAAAACTCTTTTCAAATCTCGAGGCACATATTGAGGGGAGAAAAATCTTGAAAACCTCCTCCTTCCCCAAAATGCTTTATCTACTTGATTCGATTAGGGAAGTGATGTTGATATCTTTTAGAAAAATGGTAATCAAAGAAGTTAATTCTTTCTCTTGCCCCCGTGTACAAAACTATTTCAAATACTTGATGCACATGTTGAGGGGGAGTTCTTCTTCTAAAAATATCAAAAACAATTCAGGTACAAAATGCTTTGATAATATATCACAAGTATCGGAATTGATTTTCAAATGGTTTTCAATTGGTTCCTATGGCAGATGAACAATACCAAAAGACCGACCAACTTTACTTTATGTATGGTGATATAAGGATGATAAGGTTAGGTATGTGTTCCCATGATCCGCGAGAACGGAGGGATCTACCCAGGGACTATCCACTAGTTAGTGTAGAGTTCTTAGGTATGATGATAAAAGGAGAAAAATGAGATATGGGAAGAGTCGGACTGAGGCTGAGCTAGTCTTTGGAATAAACCCAACAAGGTTCTAGCTATGAAGTCTCGGTAAGCAATGAAGGGGTTGAAGAATTAAAAAGAATTGAATGAGAAAAGGGTGAAAACAAATAGCCCTCCATTTATTCAACCTTAGGGCGAATACCGGGTTCAATTCATATGCTACTGATGGTAACATCGGTATTGAAGACAAGACGTCATGGACCCAGTGGCGCTTGCACTTCAACTTTCTTAACCACTCAAGTTCCTCTTAAAAGGACTTGTTTCATTCTCACGGGGAACCGACATTATCTATCGACTTTCTCTTAGAGATTGTTGATATTGAAGAAGGAGACCCTCTCCCTAGTCTCCGATATAGGATCCAAATATGCACAAATTGAGTCTAGAGCCACGAGATCATCAATAAATCTCATTAGGACACTTTCAATGAAGACTCTCTGTTTCACACAATGTGGAAAGAGATTATATCTTGAGTCCTACGCATTATCCTTGTGGTATTGCGGAACATCGAGTGATGTGTTTACACACTCACAATGAAGATGGAAAGCCTTCTGGAGCCAACATCTAACAAGCTCTTGGTAGGTGGCATGTGAGATCTATTATATGGATCAACCATGTGACAACTGAGCAGAAACAATGGGGCGATTCAATCTTTTGAATCAATCACGGTTCAGGTTATGGATTGACGGATACCTTTGAAAAACCGGTCTTTGTGCTTTAAAACTCTTTTCATTAGCACGTCGACCGTGTACTAATTTTCAAATCAAAAGGTGTTTTATGATTGATAATTGATTTTCATTAAAACCTTCGTTATATTGCAAAAACAATTTCTATTGAGCAATACACGATTGTTTTCAAATCTCTTTTCATCAATCGATGGACTCAAATTATTTGGTTCACTCACTCCGTGTTGTCTTCTTTGAGGCGTTCGGTTTGAGAACGGCTAGAGCATGCGAAAACCACTGTCAAGGAAATTCTTGAATTATACGATCCGAGGCGTACTTATCTTGATCAGCGAGGAACCGTGGGCTGTGTACCTCAATTCATCGAAAGTGATCAAAGACACTTTCGTGCGCTTTATTGCTAAGTGTCTTATGCAGGTACACCCGGCGTTTGCGGTGATCGAGAATGAAGCGGTCAAATCCATAGCCGCATGCTCACCTAACACATTCATCTCAAAAGAAATCATGATTAGTGCATCAATGACTCGGATATTTTCACTCCATGCTTACGCTCTGGCTGCGCCAATATCATGAATCAACTAAAGCTTCGCTACTCGATGAGAAGATATCATGATCCAGAATGTGAGCATGTCGGTCCGAATGTCACAACATCACATAATACCAACACCACAATGGATGTATCGGAGATTTTCTATTAGCGATGATCTCAAATCTGGCTCAACATCATTATCACGTGGATCAGTAAAAGACCTCCACTTGGATTAACCAAACATGCAATGAGTGGAATCAATGACTACGAGCTTGGGAGCAAAGTACTACATCAAGAATGCAAGATCAATTGTTAATGTAATATCGGATTGTATTCAATGTCATTTTAGTATATGTTTGAGGTGACCTCCCTTAGGGGAGATTGTTAGGAATTAGAAATTCCAGGTATTAAAGAGTCGGTCACCTCAAGTATATGTAATCGTTAGAGTGCTCGTAGTCATAGTTATATTTAGTTAAGTAGTATTTAGTTAAGTAACACCGTGGAGGACGGACGGGTCTTTACCCACTGTATGCACGATCCACGACCCGTTGTGTGGCGTTTTATGTAAGACTATAAATACTCTCTACCTCCCAAGGTAGAGAGTTGGAGCTCATAATAATATCTTTCACTTTCTCTCACTAAGTTCCCTAAACCTCTAACTTTCTCTCTCTAGAATTCCATCTATATGCTACTTTGTGTTATGGTTTGATGTGTATGTGAAAAGTTATATCTTACC
>OU343223.1:25795721-26044421 GCA_910596185.1 Chrysanthemum makinoi | reverse complement strand
TTCAATGATGAAGTTAACCTTTGCTCCTCGAAGATGCTCCATTTGAAAACATATTTGCTACCCCGAATCATCATCGTAACCATCTTCTTCTTCGTAAGACATCACTCGCCTACCAGCTTCCTCAACAACCGCCACATGAACACCTTAGAAAAATGGACTCACGCATCATCCATTAGACAACATCACATGGAAATCCTCTCGCCCCTCAGATCAACCGGAAACAACTTGCAACCGATGCCTTATGGTGTTCTTCACTGCACTATCTAAGATCGAATCCAAAAGATGTTAAAACCGCCATGAATGAAGACAACCGTTCAATGCCATGCAAGATGAAATTCATGAGTTTGATCGACTTGATGTACGGGAGTTAGTACCTACCTCCATCGTATATGATTATTGCCCTTAAAATGGATCTTCAAAGTGAAACTTGATGAGCATGGTGATGTGTTGAAAACAAGGCCCATTAGTTGCTAAAGGATATCGCCAAGAGGAGGGTATAGACTTTGAAGAATCTTTTGCTCCAGCTTTGCTCAATCGAAGTAACGTAATCTTTCTGCTAACGCCGCTAGTAAGAACATGGTAGTTTATCGGATGGATGTGAAGACGGCATCAACGGAGATCTTAAAGAAGTCGCCTACGCCACCAACCCGGGATTTGTGAATCAAGAGCATCCTACTCACGCTTATCGCCCCAAGAAGGCTCTTTACTGGCTTAAAGCAAGCTCCGCGGCATGGTATGATACATCGCCAAAGTTTCTTCTATCAACCGGATTCAAAGGAGCAGTTGATCCTACATTGTTCACCGTGAAGTCGTGCAAACATTTAACCTATGTTCAAATTTATGTTGATGATATTATTTTTGCCTCTACGTAACCCAATGGAATGTGATCGTTTTTCAAATGAAATGAGTTCAAAGTTTCAAATGTCAATGATGGGACAAATGTCATTTTTCTTGGGATTACAAATTTCACAAAAGTCCCGAGGCATTTTCATAAATCAATCTAAATATGCAAACGAGATTTTAAAGAAATTTGGATTTGATTCAAGTGACCTCGCTGGACACCCCATGATTGATCGAATCCAAACTAGATGAGGACCACTCGTGGATCATGATTGACCAAACAAAATATCGTGAGTATGATGGATCCCGATGTACCTCACCTACGGCTAGTAGACTGCATACATCTTGTTCGGCCGCTTGCATGTGTGCTAGATACCGTGCTAAGCCTACTAAAAAGCACCTTGAAGCGCTTAAACGGTCTTTCGTATTCCAAGGAACCATCAATATGGGACTATGGTACCAAGGACACCGTATGTCACTAACGCCTGCATGTCATGCCATCATGCAGGTTGTCAAGATACCTAAGTACATCCGAGGTGCTCGCTTTGGGTGATAAGTTTGTGAGTCGTCTTCAAAGAAGCAATTGAGTACTTCTATTTCCTCTACAGAGGTTGAATACATAGCCATGTCATCTTGTTGTGCTCAAATCTTATGGATGAGATCTCAATTATCCGACTATGGCTTTGAATTCAACAAAACCTCTGCATCAGGATAATAAAGTGCTATTGCTCTCTCATGCAACAACGTTCAACACTCAAGAGCAAAGCATATCGTATATTCGACATCATTTCATCGTGAACAAGTGGGAAAAGGTGTGGTGGAACTATATTTTTGTGAGGTCCAATATCGCTTAGCGTATATCTTCACCAAAGCTCTTCCAAGAGAACGTTTTGAGTTTATTCTTCCACGCCTTGGCTTGAAAAGCCTTCAACCGATAATCTCAAACGCCTTCGAGGAAGACGAGGAGAAAAGGTCTATCTTCATCTATCTCTTGTAAATATTTATTCGAAAATCAAAATACAAAATTATAAAACCTTCAAAATCCATAAAAATCAAAAAATTCAAAAATCTTCAAAAAAAAAAAAAAAAATATTGTCATTTGTCATGTTTTTTCGGTTCGATAATATCTATGCTTTGTGCCGCATTCAAAGAATGACACTGACTTTAGATGTTGTTCAATTAAAAAAAAAAAAAAAAATCAAAAATCAAAAAATATATTTTGGGAGAAAGAGAAAATGGTTTATTGTCATTTCGTGCAATAACCGGTTTTTAAAAGAAAGAACAGAGCCATGTTTTACCATGTTTTCAAATTCCATGCTCTAATTCTATAAACATTTATCTCGCGAAAACTAAATGCTTTGAAAATAACTCACTTCTATTTTTGATAATCATATGGACTTATTTGTCAAAATATCTATCTCTCAATCAACAACCTATGTCATTGATTGAGGGGAGAATGATTTCAATTAAATTAAAAGGTTATTTGTCATTCAATTGTTTTCAAAAGATATACATGCATGTTTTATCAATGGAGTTTAAAGTCTTAAAATCCGATCATTATCAGCTAAAACGCTTTCATAATCAAGTCACAATTCTCCTTAAAAGCTTTCAAAATCAATTTAAATTTATAAGAGATCACAAATCTCAAATGATTTGATAATTGTGATCGGGGAGAATGTGTGATTTAAATTGGATTTAAACTGATAATTTGGTAAATGGTTTTATAAGGATGTACAAGCCTCCTTCCCACATGTGACAAACGATTTCAAATTTTCCATGCACATGTTGAGGGGAGCATCTATCTTAAACCACAATGATTTGAAACGTGATCACTTATCTCAAGGTGCAGGTTCCCTCTAGTATGTGCAAAACTCTTTTCAAATCTCGAGGCACATATCTGAGGGGAGCAAAATCGTGAAAACCTCATCCTTCCCCAAAATGCTTTATCTACTTGATTCGATTAGGGAAGTGATGTTGATATTTTTTGAAAATGGTAATCAAAGAAGTTAATTTTTTCTTGCCTCCGTGGAAAAACTATTTCAAATACTTGATCTCACATGTTGAGGGGAGTTCTTCTTTCTAAAAATATCAAAAACAATTCGTGTACAAAATGCTTTGATAATATATCATAAGTATCTCGATTGATTTTCAAATGGTTTTCAATTGGTTCCTATGGCAGATGAACAATACCAAAAGACCGACCAACTTTACATTATGTATGGTGATATAAGGACGATAAGGTTAGGTATGTTCCCATGATCCGCCGTAACCGAGGGATCTACCTGTGGACTATCCACTAGTTAGGTAGAGTTCTTAGGTGATGATAAAGGAGAAAAATGAGATATGGAAGAAGGACTCGAGACTGAGCTAGTAATCGAATAAACCCAACAAGGTTCTAGCTATGAAGTCTCGTAAGCAATCAAGGGGTTGAAGAATTAAAAGAATTCGAATGAGAAAAGGGTGAAAACAAATAGCCTCCATTTATTCAACCTTGGCGTAAAACCGGTTCAATCCATATGCTACTCGATGTAACATCGGTATTGAAGACAAGACGCCATGGACCCAGTGACGCACCGCACTTCAACTTTCCAAACCACTCAAGTTCCTCTTAAAAGGACTTGTTTCATTCTCACTGGGAACCGACATTATCTATCAACTTTCTCTTAGAGATTGTTGATATTGGGGAGAGACCCTCCCTAGTCTCCATATACAGATCCAAATATGCACATAATTGAGTCTAGAGCCACGAGATCATCAATAAATCTCATTAGGACACTTTCAATGAAGACTCTCTGCTTCACACAATGTGGAAAGAGAGATTATATCTTGAGTCCCACGATTATCCCGTGGTATCGCTGTAACATCCGGAAGATATGTGCAAACATACTCACAATGAAGATGGAAAGCCTCTCGAGCCAACATCTAACAAGCTCCCCGTAGTGGTGCATGTGAGATCTATTATATGGATCAACCATGTGACAACCGAATGTAAACAATGGCTTATCTCTTTTGAATCAATCCTGGTTCAGTTATGGATTGATCCGGATACCTTTGAAAAACGGCCTTGTGCTTTAAAACTCTTTTCATTAGCACGCCGAATCGTACTAATTTTTCAAATCAAAAGGTGTTTTATGATTGATAATTGATTTTCATTAAAACCTTCTACTATATTGCAAAAACAATTTCTATTGAGCAATACACGTTTGTTTTTTTTCAAATCTCTTTTCATCAATCGCTGGACTAAAATTCTTGGTTCACTCAATTGTTGTCTTCTTTGAGACGCTCGGTTTGAGAACGCCTAGAGTGCAAATAAAACCCCTCGTCAGAAATTCTTCTAAATTATACCCGACACAGTAGCATTTTGTATCGATCAACGGGGAACCGCCAATGTACCTCAATTCATCGAAGTGTTCAAAGACACTTTCGCGGCGCTTTTATTGCTAACCGCCTTTATGCAGTACACCCGACGCTTAAAATGATCGTAATGAAGCGTCAATCCATAGCCACATGCTCACCTAACACATTCATCTCAAAAGAAATCATGATTAGTGCATCAATGACTCGATATTTTTACTCCATGCTTCGCTTACGCCGCCAATATCATGAATCAACTAAAGCTTCCGCACTCATGAGAAGATATCATGATCCGAATGTGAGCATGTCGATCCAAAGTCACAACATCACATAATACCAACACCACAATGGATGTATCGATTTTCTATCGATGATCTCAAATGATGGCTCAACATTATTATCACGCTGATCGAAAAGACCTCCACTTGATTAACCAAACATGCAATGAGTGGAATCAATGACTACGAAGCTTGAGCAAAGTACTACATCAAGAATGCAAGATCAATTGTTAATGTAATATCCGATTGTATTCAATGTCATTTTAGTATATGTTTGAGGTGACCTCCTTAGGGGGAGATTGTTAGGAATTAGAAATTCCCAAGTAAAGAGTCTGGCCACCTCAAGTATATGTAATCGCTAGAAAGCTCGAGTCATAGGTATATTTAGTTAAGTAGTATTTAGTTAAGTAACACCGTGGAGGACGGACGGTCTTTACCCACCTGTATGCCCGGATCCACGTTCAGGTGGCTTATTTATAAGACTATAAATACTCTCTACCTCCCAAGTGTAGAGTTGAGCTCACAATATCATTCTTTCTCACTAAGTTCCCTTAACCTCTAACTTTCTCTCTCTAGAATTCCATCTATATGCTACTTTGTGTTATGGTTTGATGTGTATGTGAAAAGTTATATCTTACACTTAGTGATCTCACTGTGGAAGAATCATGGGGTACAATAGAGGACCTTGCCCTCTATGGTGAAACCTTAATGTTGGAAATGACTCTGAGTTGTCCAAAACTGATAAGGCAGTCTCTTTGCCTCCCATTGACTCACAACCTTCCAATATGCTCGAACTTGAAGATCAAGTCAAATTCCTAATGAGCTCCTACGAGACTCCTAAGCTCTAGCCAAATAACTTAGGAAAATCCTACAACAACCCTCCAAACACCGAAACTTCCACTAGTCTTGAGGGAATGGTGTCCAAATTCATGTCATCTCAAGAGGCTCGATTGACGCAGCTTGAAGCCGATTTCAAGCAACGACAAAGCGAGATGACAACCAAGCTCACACCCTCTTAAAAAGCTCAATGGACAAAGGATGAAAACATGTGAAAAATGGCGGAGATGATGGAATTAGTGAAAGAGTACACTAAGACGAAGATTCCCGAAAAGCTAATGAGTGGAACAATGAGTACCACCCCCTCACTTATTCCTCATAACGCCGGCCATTTCCATTGCTTGGCGAGGAGATGGAGCAGCTGAGAAGAAGGAGCCCGAGAGCAACAAGGATAGTAAGGATAAGAATGAGGTTTACTGATGATGAACCCAAATTCATCAAGCATTACCTTAAGCATGAGATCAATAAGAAAATAATCGTTAACCAAGTGAAAACTTAGGTGCAACGTGATGTTCTTAGGAAAGCCTTCTTAGGTGAAATAGGAGAGGAAGAGTATGACACCATGCCTATTGGACCTATGTATGCAGTCGACTTAGAAAGCCATAACTAAGAAGCAAGAGATCTGGGAAATTTGTAATCTATGTAGCATATGTGACTTAGAGAACCTAAATGCCTTGGCCGACCAGGGATCCGATGTAAACATAATGTCGCTGTCAGTCTATAATAAGTTGACTAAGGAGGAACCAATCAAGACCAATCTTAGACTTTCCTTAGAAAATCATTCATATGTTTATCCCATAGGAATAATGGAGGATGTATTAATTGAGATTGCCAATATTGTCTATCCGGTGGACTTCGCAATTGTAGACATTGAGGAAGATAAAAACCTGCCATTAATCCTGGGAACACCTTTCCTGACCACCGCCAAGGCAACCATCAAATACGGGGAGGGCATCATGATACTTAAAAGCGGAAAAGGGTACGCTAGGATACCCATCGTTCCAAGATATCCTCTTAAGATCATGGAGAAGATTACGGGTGAAAGTCCACAAGTCCCTAGCAATATAGTTAAGAAGAAAATGAATGATTGGGAAAAGGGCTTAGAGATTTTATGGTTCAAGGATTGCATGCAACATTGTGGAAGCCCGATAAGAAGTTAGGAAATAATCCCACTTCGATACCAAAGGCACAAAGGAACCCTAAGGAATTTCTAAATGGAGAAAAAGTACTTCTGTACAAATCACGGATAAGGGCATTACAAGGTAGAAACAAACCAAGATGGTTTGGGGCTTTGCAAGAAGGAAACCAATCTAAAGGATAAAACCATCACCATAATAGACGACGTTGACAAGGAATCCACGGTAAGAATACAACGTCTACCTTTTGACGAATGAAAGCGAAGGAAGAGGTGACGTAATGAAGTCACGTAAGGCACACCGACTATAAGTCTAGCTACAAGACTCATAATATAAAGAAAAGCTTATTCGTGGGAGGCAACTAATGCTTAATTGTTTGCTTGTTAGTGTCATATATCTTTTATTGATTGCTTATTCTCATGTTTAAATTTGTAAAATGCTTTATTTTGTTTTTAACCTCGTCTTAATTGCATATAAAGGTATTTTACATAAAGGATAAGTGTAGGGAGGATTACAATGCTTTCAAAAGAAACGTGAACATGAGAATTGCAATTAAGTAAAAGATATATATGTATGTTTGTTCGAGTCAAATGCTTGTATCAAGTCATAATGGATGTTTTGTAGAAATTTTTCCAGATTCTAAAGATGTAAATTTTCCGAATTTTTCCAAAAATCGCAGCAGTTTTTGTCAAGATAACTGACGGCGTCAGGATCGAAAACTGACGGCGTCCGAAGGAGTAAAACAACATATTCTTTTTTCTCGTTTTCTCGAGCTACTTATAAAATTTTGGAATTTTCCATGTCTTAATTTTCCAGAAATTCTGTAAACATCCATTCCACAAGCATTATATCCTAGTTTAGTAAGTCTTATATATATTATTACCCCATTTTACTGTTTCATTTTCGTTTCTTCAAGTGTGCAGGTTTTATTTATTAAGAAGATACATAAGTTGGAAGGAGCTTTTCACTTTATTTCTTCTTGGAAAGGATTTAACCACCACTTTACACGGATCCTACCGAGCTAATCAGGGAGTATTAGTTTTCTTTTTAATTACCTTCTATTATCATAACTTTGATACTTTCTGGGGAACATTGGGGACTGTTGTTCGTTTAAGTGTGGGAGGGAAAATAAAATGAAAACTTTGAAACTATGCTTATCCTTGATTATTTGCTTTGTCCAATTGTATTTGTGTAATAAACCATGAGAAAATGTCGGTTAGGGTAATTTTGGCACCAAATTTAAAATTTTTCATGACATATAGGAGTGGGCCATTAGTCTTAACAAAAGCGTCTCACGGATAGGAAGTTACATGACTAGCACAAAAAACCCTTTACCACCTAAATTCCACCCCAAATGTAAGGATCCCCTTGATTAGTAGGAATGAAGCATTCATATTTAATGCTTAGAGTGTGAACCGGTAGTATATTAGATTCTAGAACTTGTTTTGTGATGCATCCCGAGATCGCTAGTAAGACTACACTTGTGTAGTTAGGAATAACTAAATGATAAGAGGCATTAGGATAACCCTTGTTTGATAACCGTAATATAATTACTTCTTCCACATCGGTTGAGTAATTCCCCCACACCTTTGCTATGTACTCATCTTTAGTACACGATACCCCTAGTTAACCCCTCAGAGCCTATCCTTTTCGCGTTCTCGTGATGTTTCGGTTTTTCCAGAATATCAATGAAGAGCATTGTTTACACCCAAATGTACACCCAAATCGCCTTAGCCTACCTTGTATGCACTCACTTTTAGTGCATTATTGTTATCACCCCAAACCCTTAGTTCAATTATCTAGTTGCTTGCATGAGTTGCTAAGTCGAGTCATATCTTTGTACACAGTTTTGGGACGATTGGGACTCATGGGAAAAGTTAAAGTTTATGAAAATGACTGAAGGGAATGTTAAATTCCCTTATTTGCGCATAACGTACTCCAAGTGTTTTGATCTTTTCACCGGGTCAAATTAGTGTTAGAGTAATAAAACTCAAGTATAGGATGTGCCTATAAATTTATATCATTTTGATGTTACCGTAGAGGATGGTAGAGTAAAAGTGTATAAAAAAAAAAAAAAAAAAAAAAGAAAAGAAAGAAAAAGTCCAAAAAAAAAGAGAAAAGAAAAAAAAAAAGAGTAAAAATAAATAAATAAAACATACGGGCTACCATCCTACATCTATCCTTTAAATTTATGTTTGTTTGTTTCAGTTACCTAGAGTTTAGAGTGTCGAGTCTTGGCTTAGCAACGCCATTCTTCATATGCTTGTAACATAGAGATTTTTGACTTGCCACCACTAAATAGCCTATCCCACCAAACTCTTTGTTTCCCTACCGTAAGCCTAACATTACAACCCTTTAAAGACCTCTTTGATAGTCTTTCCTAGGTGCTTACGCCAAAGCGATGGAGGTTTGATCTATTCTCAAGCTTATGGTAATCTACGTACTAGGACCGGTTAATGAGTGTTTATCTTCCATTTCCAACTTGTTATATTTCATATACACCCGAGAGATGTGAGTATCCAAACACCCCATGAGAGGTGCTAGTATGTAATTTCCGTGCTTGTTATGACTTTTGTGGGGCTTATATGTGTTATGGATTGTTTTAAACTAATGCTTCATGACCCCTAACTTATAAATTAATTGGCTAAAAGCACATTTGCTTGAGGACAAGCAAATACTAAGTGTAGGGATATTTGATAAGGTTTTAAATGTACCTTTTGAGGGTCGCTTTAAACCCTTATTTGATCACTTTTGTATCCGTTATTACTTAATATCGCTCCTTTTCATTTTTTAGGTCTCTTGAAGGCAAATTGCTGGAATGGCAATTATTTGGACGAAAAGGCGCGGATATACGAAGAAAATGGCCAAAGTCAAGAATCAGACATTCAAGTCAGCTGAAATACAAGGGACGGCATCAGTGTTAATTTGCGAGCCGTTGGAGCAATTCTGACGGGACAGTAGCCAAATTGCTTATTTTTCAAGTGACGGTGCTTTTAAAGCTATAGGCCGTCGCAACTCCGCACGCCTAGATTTGATCCAGGTGCGTGAAGGGGACTCCGCACAAGCATAAGGTGACGCCGTCGCAAGACTAACGCGCCAAGACTAACCCTAATGACGCACTTGACGGCGCACAAATCAAAGGGTGACGCCGTCGCGATTGTACTCTTATATATAGAATCCGAATTTTTCAGTTTAGTGTAGTCTGTTTGGAGTAAAAACCTAAACCGAATCAAGGTGCTCTTGTACAATATTTTAGGGTTCCAACCCCTATCTTACCACAAGATAAGTGTTTTACTTCATTAATTCAATTATGTCTTTAATTATTTGTGTGTATGCTTGCATGTTCTCCATGTCCGCCTAATTTACTTGTGTGTTTTCTTAGGTAATATGAAACTTAATTATTGAATATTGATTGGTTGTGTCTTATCTTAATTGTTAATGATCTAGTAATGCGATAGGTCATTCGTTGTGTAGTTAATGCTGATTAACATTGGAACCTTAGGCTATAACACCTAGAGTAGTTGTAGGCTAAACCATCCAAAGAGTACCTTAGAGTTAGAGTTTATAATTCCTAGAGATTTTGTAGACAAGACCCTTTGGTAGGTTCAAAGAGTTAGGGATAAACGCATACCCATTTAATTTTGTGACACACACAGCGATAAGAATAAGGACGTGATAATTCAACCATTAATAGGAGATAATTAAGGAGTAATAAAACCTAAGTAAACACATCTTTAAACCATCATACGAGCCCACAATAATTAGACATAGACTACATACACCTTAGATTAGATAATTAGTTAAGTAGAGTAATCGGTAGAAATACCAACCCCCAAATTCAAACCCCGAGATTCGTACCTTTCCATTTTCTAAAAAACATAAAAAGATAAAAAATAATTTTCCTCAACCCCAACCTTAACGTAGTAACTTCTTACTAGCATTCCTATTCTCCTAGAGAACGATATCAATACCCGTGGCTTACCCTAATACTACACTACAACGATTAGGTTCACTGCCTAGGGTGTTATAAAACTTGCTCGAAGAAAAGAAGTTCCTTTGACCCGAACGACGCGTGTAATGCTATCAATCACCTTACACTTTGTCATTCAATTTTTGTTGTTATTCCATAAATCAATAGTGAATTTTTTTGATTCATTCAAATAAGAACTTAAATGTTGCACATTTATTGTTTATTTTGATTAAATTGTTTTATTATAGTAGTTATTAACTTGTTTAAACATACATCAATTTGACATGAATGGTGATTTAACTTAATTCTCAAGTTATAATCACTTTACACTCGTGTTTCATCACGAGAACTTTGAAAATGTTGTTCTTAGGTATAACGTGCATTTAGTGAAACTATGTTGTGTTATTGTTTATTTCATAATTTGATTAATTCTTATACATTTTCATATAGAATAATATTATACATTTTCAAAAAGTATGTTATGTTATTGATTATTTCATAAGTTGATTATTTCATATACATTTGCATATAGAATATTATTATACATTTCGGGAATGTATGTTATGTTATTGATTGTTTCATAAGCGATTAATTCTTATACATTTGCATGCACAATATTATTATATATTTATGAAAAGTATGTTATGTTATTGATTATTTCATAAGTTGATTATTTCTTATACACTTGCATATAGAATATTATTATACATTTTGTGAATGTATGCTATGTTATTGATTATTTTATAAATTAATTAATTCCTTAGCATAAAGAATATTAATATACAACGTGAATGTATGTTACCATTTTGATTATTTTATAAATTGATTATTTCTTATATATTTGCTTATAAAATAATATTAAGGGATATAATGAAAATTAAAGTTTAAATAAAGATGCATCTTAAATAAAAAAAGATAACGTCCATTTGTTTAACTATTTGGTGATTATGGTATATAATTTTAATTGGACACTCGTATAATGAAAAAAAAGGGAGGTGATAAATTCATGGATAAAATTATTATGTCCACAGAAATTTTAAATGAAAAGTTGTTAGTGTCGTTAGAATATAAACATTCTTTCTTTTGTTCACTTTAGATCAAACCCCTCTCCTTTATTTCTCTTCTCTCATTCTGTTAATATTCTCAATTGATTCATTTATTATACTACTACTCCTCAACGTCATCTTCTACATTTCTTAGTAATTCATCCTTATATATGTTATTGAACCCAAATAATTTCAAGAAAAATAAAAGTTCGTTCTTGCATAAAAAACTCAGAACCACCCTAATCCAATATTCATGATTCGATTCTTCTTTTATGTTTTGATATTTAACCGTTTGGGTTAGCTACATATGGAATTTATATATGGTCATTTGTATATATCCCTCCAGCACATATATATCCTTTGCATGCATAAAAATTATTATACTATGTGCATCAAAAACTTGTAAGAAGGATATATATGGAATTATTCACCTTTGAAGGGATATATATGCAATTCCCCCTTATATAAATACTCTTAAGAACCGAAATTGTCTGAAACATATTTTTTGAACGACCAAAATGACCAACAAGTTAGCATAAGCTCTCAAATCGACTTAGATCACAAAAGAAATTAGTTTGAACGTATGTGATCATGGTGACAAAGTTTAATTTCGATCGTTTACCAATCAATAATTTTACATTTTACAGGACACAAGTGTATACCATTCACCTATCGTTAATCGTAAGAAGTTGGAAAACTGTTGACTTCAAGACTCGACACGATCTATACCTCGTCTTCAGAGACGGTGGCACCATGAACGTCACACGTCGATGAACATTTTAAACTTAAGGTTACTTGGATTGAGAGTTTGAGACACTGAATAGTCGAGGAGCCTGTTATGGAAGTGGTGAGTAATGGCGGCGTAGGAAGAGAATGGTGAAAAAAGAAAATTGGTGAAAACGAGTTTGAGGGTAATGTCCTTTCACTACAATTTTTCGTGCGAGTTGTAAAACCTAGTAAATTTGTCACCTCCCAAAAAGAAAGCTCTTAAGATGCAACATGATTCATGCGCGCAGTTCCCAATATCAATAAAAGTCATTAAACAAAAATATATGAAATTTGCTGCAGTATAACTACTGATTGATAAAACATGAAGAGTGATATATGGGAACGAACTATTAGGGCTATCTAACTCTCGTTTTCATAAGGTTAGTGTTTGAGGTTTATAAAATAATGCCTATACCGTTGAACTATGTGTTGTTGCTTCCATTCGGTCACATGATGGACATATCCTGTTAGATGGAGTTTCCATTTAATCGGTTACAATGATTAACTTGAGTATTTTTGAGACACAACATGAGGCCCATATACACTCAAAACGTAAATATCATCACTAATCCCATCCATTTCCTTTTATCCCAACAAATCTGTCATCCCAATAGCTTGACAATAGAAAAGTCATTCGTGTCCCAAACCAAGAAGAAACCGTAAGAGCGCCTTCTGATTCCTTTTGGCACATACCCAAAAGTTTTTACCCCACAACCTCCACCCAGTTATCATCGATATATAATTTTTGTTTCTTGTAATGCCAAAACACACACGGATTCTCCTTCCCTTGCATATACCCTCAAACCACCCTTTAACCTTCTCGCTGCCTATGCCTTCATATTCAAAGAAATAATTATCATAACAAACCAATAACTAAAGAACAAAAACACAAACCTAAAATCAATTACAAGTCGCCCCTATATCTTTCTTCTTCGTTACGGCATCGTTTCCCTGATTTTCCCAGACCACACCAATCTGCCCACCAACCTCTTTTAACCTCTTGTCACTTGTAGAGCATACTTTAAACGAATCAGAAACTCCACTCCCTTGACTGCCACTCCTATTATCCCCACTTGCTGACCCGTTACCCCTAACCTTGTATGCATCTAATGACTATTGACGACCTGCATACAGATCAAACACTAGTTTTTATTTATTTATTTTATTTTTTTGATAAAAGACATATTGAATACTATTAACCATTCGATATCAATACGATTAGCAATGTTTTTAACAAAGATCGAATTGGTTAGCAATTTTATCATTACAGGAATACAAGTTGAATTAATGAGTGTGAAGCTTTGTTAAGAGGTTCTTACAAAGATAAACATTATATACCAAAAACTAATATAAACTTATGTTTAATTTCGTGTCTAGATGTATAGCTGACATCAAAGTGATCGAACCCAAAAAATCATCTCGCTTCCGTATACGCCTATAAATTTTATTCAAACATTAATGCAAACCAAATTGACAAAGAACAATACGTTATACGCATACATACGTGAAAAGATAATAAGTCCAAAGGTAAAGAATACATATTCACGATAGTGAACAAATTATTGAAACATGTCATAAATTGAGATCCAAATCTGCAAATCAAAATCTCATCAACGAGAGGTCCAAAAGCTTATAATTAACTAGGGACATAGCCATATATGCATGTCGCCTCTAGTGTTGTAAAGCCGCAACTACAAATGGTTTTTCTTTCACTTGGCGAGAGAGGTGGTTTTCCATGGGTTTTTCTTCGTGAGTCATCTCTTGTTGTTGTAACGTGAGTTTAGCCGGTTGGTGATTCTAGCTCAGCACCTCTCCCAAGGCATCATTCACATACTATATATATATATATATAACACATAGAATAATAAGTTTTAAGGGAATAAATAAATAAATGAAAAGAGCATCACGCATTACTTTATAAGTGATATATGTATTCCACCCGTTCAAGAAAAAGTGTACAAAACATAAAGTTATATAAGAAATGGAGTAACAATTCGTGCAGACAGGGAAAAAGTTACGTATAAGCATGAAGATTGGAGAGTAACTGTTACATATGATCAACTTTCTATCCATATTTCCAACCGAATTAAAATAATCGCATTAGTTCAAAGTCCATATATTGTCCACATAAAGATATTCCAAATAATACATGTATTAATAATAATAATAGTAATAATAATAATAATATTATTATTATTATTATTATAATTATTATTCTTATTATTCTTATTATTATTATTTTATTAAACATTACTTTTATTAGAATAAAGATCTTAGTGCCACTAAAAGTGCTCGATAGCTTAACAAAAGGGTATATGCTTGATAATCAATAGAAATATACGATACCTTTATGCAATTTCTAGCTTTAACGTTGCAAGTGTAACTACTTGGGCAACAATATATATTGGTTCCCTTGCCGCAAC
The DNA here is from genome assembly GCA_910596185.1 of Chrysanthemum makinoi. Taxonomy (NCBI): domain Eukaryota; kingdom Viridiplantae; phylum Streptophyta; class Magnoliopsida; order Asterales; family Asteraceae; genus Chrysanthemum; species Chrysanthemum makinoi. The sequence continues at coordinate 26,029,769 of OU343223.1, read as the reverse complement.
ATTTGTAACCATGTGGCAACAATATTTGTTCCCGTGCAACACACTGCATTTGAATAAGGGCAACACCCTTTATATGGACCTTTGTTACAACATGTCTGCTTCTTGCGCTGAATGACCTCCAGACAATGAGAGTTGGTAACGATGAAACATAGACATAGAAAAATAACAAGACTGATTATGGAATTTGAGGTCTTCATTTTTGTGAGCTAATGAATGAATCTTGAAATTAGTTTCCTCATTTATAGAGGCATTAGTCATATCTTTTGTCCTTTTGGTTTATTATATAGGTGCCTTTAGTCCTTTTTTCATAATAACTAGAGTAATTACAAAATTCATTTATTTGTTGACCCAACTTAGTATCTTATCATCTTCAACTACTATTTGAATAGAAAATACCCTACGTATAAAGGAAGTCCCTGAATGTAAGAAACATTCAGAGAGTCATTTCAAGAATTCTTCATAGTCTAAAGAAAGACTCACCTCTTTCTGTGGTGGAACTCAGCTTGTAAAGTCCTTGAACCCAGTAGAAGATGATTGAGTCAGTGAGTGATGACAATAGCTCACCGACTCTGCTTTGATCTCGTCGAACAAACCAAGACATCTTAAACTTAGATACTTAGAAAAAATATGTAAGTCTTGGAAAAAATAGGCATGAACTTTATTAAAGTGATAAGTGCAAGCCACCTATCAAGAAAGTCAATAAAACAAAAGATTTGGTATAAATAGGGTAAATAGTTGTCAACACTATTCCCAAAAGTAATGTTAGACATGTTGCAAGTATAGAAGCATTAAATGCAGTAAGGTACCATTGTACCTTCAGTGTACCTTCCTAGTTAAATGCTTGACACATTGTTATTAACTCACAGTTATCCACCTCGAGTTACTTATATAAAGGAATGTTGTAACGGAGTAAATATTGAATTTTAATGTTATTTTAATGTTTCGAACTAATTTTACTTATAGTATTTACTTCCCTTCTAGAAGTTCTTCCGAACTTCACCTCTTAGTTTGTACCTCAACTTTTATTGCTATTCCTCAAACAATCATAGTAAATTCTTTGATTCATTCAAATAATAATTTAAACGTTGAAAAAATTTATTGTGTTATTTTGTTTAAACTGTTTTGTATAGTAGTTATTAACTTGTTTAAACATGCATCAATATGACATGAATGGCAATTTAACTTAATTCTTAAGCTATAATCACTTTACACTCGTGTTTCATCGCGAGAACTTTGAAATTTTTTATTCTAACGTATAACCTGCATTTAGTGAAAGTATGTTGTGTTATTGATTATTTCATAATTTGATTAGTTCTTATACAATTTCATATAGAATAATATTGTACATTTCCAAAAAGTATGCTATCTTATTGATTATTTCATAAGTTTATTATTTCGTATACATTTGCATATAGAATATTGTTATACATCTCCGGAATGTATGTTATGTTATTGTTTATTCGATAATTTGATTAATTCTTATACACTTGCATATACAATATTATTATATATTTTTGAAACGTATGTTATGTTATTGATTATTTCATAAGTTGATTACTTTTATCCTGTTAGATGGAGTTTCCTTTTCATTGGTTACAATGACTAACTTGAGTATTTTTGGGACCCAACATGAGGTCCATATACACTCAAAATGTAAATATCCTCAATAATCCCTTTCCATTTCCATTTTATCCCAACAAATCTCTCTTCCCCAATAGCTAGACAACACGAAAAGACATTCGGGTCCCAAACGAGTAAGAAACAAGAAGAGCGGCCATCTGATTCCTTTAGGCACATACCCAAAAGTTTTTACTATCCCACAACTCCTCCACCCAATTATCATCGATTATACCCTCAACCCACACTTTTTTACCTTCTGCGCCTATGCCTCTCAACCCATACTTTTTTACCTTCTGCGCCTATGCCTCTCATATTCAAAGAAATAATTATCATAAGTTCATAACAAACCAATAACTAACAAACAAAACACAAACCTAAAATCAGTTACAAGTCGCCCCTACATCCTTCTTCTTCGTTACGGTATCGTTTCCCTCATTTTCCCAGACCACACCAATCTGCTCACCAATCTCTTTTGCCCTCTTGTCACTTGTAGAGCATACTTTCAATGAATCTAAAACTCCACGCCCTTGACTGCCACTCTTGTTATCCCCACTTGCTGACCCGTTACTCCCAACCTTGTATGCATCTAATGACTATTGACGACCTGCATATAGATCAAACACTACTTCTTCTTTTTTTCTTTTTTCTTTTTTTTAAAGGACATATTGAATACTATTAACCATTCAGATATCAATAGCTTTGCGATTAGACAATGTTTTAAACAAGGATTGAATAGGCTAGCAATTTTATCATTACAGGAATAATAAGTTGAATTAACTGAGTGTGAAGCTTTGTTAAGAAGTTCTTTCAAAGATAAACATTATATACCAAAAACTAATCTAAACTTTTGTTTAATTACTGTGTCATGATAAATTATGCCACACTTGACTTACTCGCTTTAAGCATTTCAAGACCTCTAGATGTATAGCCTGACATCAAAGTGATCAGACCCAAAAATAATCATCTCTGGCCGGTATTAAAGCCTATAAATTTCATTCAAACATTAATGCAAACCAAATTGACAAGACCACGTTATACTGCAATAGGTACAAATGATAATAGTCCAAAATAATACATATTCAGTAAACAAATTATTGAAACACGTCATAACTTGAAACTCAAATATGCAAATCAAAATCACATCAACGAGAAGTCCAAAAGCTTATAATCAACTAGGGACATAGCCATATATGCATGTCGCCTCTAGTGTTGTAAAGTCGCGACCGCAAACAGGTTATTCTTTCACTTGGCGAGGCTTGTTTTCCACGGGTTTTTCTTCATGAGTCGTCTTGTTGTTGTAACGCGGAGTTTAGCCGTTGTGATTCGTTTCAGACCTCTCCCAAGGCATCTGTCACATACTATATATAATACATAGAATAATAAGTTTCGCAGGAATAAATAAATAAAAGAAAAAAGAATCACTTTATAAGTGATATATATCTCACCCGTTCAAGAAAAAGTGTACAAAACATAATGTTATATAAGAAAATAGAGTAACAATTCATGAAGACAGGAAAAGTTACGCATAAGTATGAAGATTAGAGAGTAACTGTTACATATGATCAACTTTCTATCCATATTTCCATGTGAATTAGAATAATCGCATTTATTCAAATATTTGTCCACATACTGTTACTATTCCAAATATTATTATTATTATTATTATTATTATTATTATTATTATTATTATAATTATTATTATTATTATTATTTATTTATTTATTTATTTATTTTATGTAAAATATCACTTCATTAGAAAATCAAAAGAAATTACAAGAAATTAGTGGGGAGCCGTGAGACTAACTGGGGCCCCACACCTCTAGAAATCGCAAAACAAACCTTACTAAAAATATAGTTGGCACCACGCGTGCCAATATCTTGAGTGACCGAGAATTTTCGGATTCGCTTCAGCAGGTTCACAGCCTCCTTCTCGAGTTCACCAATAAAGATGTAAGTGCCACTAAAAGTGCTCGATAGCTTAACAAAGATGTTAGTGCCACTAAAAGTGCTCGATAGCTTAACAAAAACGTATAATGCTTGATAATGAATTGAAATATACGGTACCTTTATGCAATTTCCGGCTTTAACGTTGCAAGTGTAACTACTTGGCAGTATATACATTGGTTCCTTACCGCAGATTTGTAACCATGGGCAACAATATTTGTTCCCACAGCACACCTGCATTTGAATAAGGGAAACACCCTTATATGGACCTTTGTTACAACATGTCTCTTCTTCATGACATTGACCTCCAAACACAATGAGAGTTGGTAACCTGCCAATGATGAAACATAGATGAACAAAATAACAAGAGTTAGTATGGAATTTGAGGCTTTTTTTGAGCTAATGAATGAATCTGAAATTAATTTCCCATTTATAGAGGCATTAGTTACATGTTTTGTCCTTGTGGTATATATAGCGCCTATAGTCTTTTTTCATAATAAATAGAGTAATTACAAAATTCATTTATTTGTTGAGCCAATTTAGTACCTAATCATCTTCAACTACGATTTTAATAGAAAGGCACCCTAAGAATAAAGGAAGTCCCTGAATGTCAAAAACATTGAGAGAGCCATTTCAAGAGTTCTTCGTAGTCAAAGAAGACTCACCGTCTCTATGGAATTCATCTTGTAAAGTCCAAACCGAAGAGAAGATTGGAGTCAGTGAGTGATGGCAATAGCTCACCGAGTTTGTTAGATTTCGGCAAACAAACCAAGACATCCTGAACTTAGATACTTAGAATAAGTATGTCCCCGAAAATAAATAGACGTAAACTTTATTAAAGTGATAAGTGAAAGCCGCCTATCATGAAAGTCAATAAAATACAGGAGTTGGTATAAAAAGGTTAAATAGTTGTCAACACTATGCCCTAAAGTAATGTTAGATATGTTGAAAGAATAGAAGCATTAAATGCAGTAAGCGCACCAAAACTTCAACCGTACCTTCCTAGTTAGACGCTGACACGTCGTTATTAATTAACTCGGGTATCCACCTTGAGTTACCTATATAAAGGAATGTTGTAACGGTAAAATATGAACCTAGTACATTTAATGTGTTAACATTTGTAAGAGCATTTACTCTTTCTAAAACTAAGTCCTTGAACTTTCTTAGTGGTTAGCATAGTTCTTACTTAAACATATAACTTTGCTTTATGTTTTAGAAAGTTAGATCACCTACACTTTGTCATTCAACTATTATTGTTATTCCTCAAACTATCATAGTAAATTCTTTGATTCATTCAAATAATAATTTAAACGTTGAAAAAATTTGTTGTGTTATTTTGTTCAAATTGTTTTAGTATAGTAGCTATTAACTTGTTTAAACATACATCAATTTGACATGAATGGTGATTTAATTTAATTCTTAAGTTATAATCACTTTACACACATGTATCATCGCGAGAACTTTGAAAATGTTAGTCTAACGTATAACCTGCATTTAGTGAAAGTATGTTGTGTTATTAATTATTTCATAATTTGATTAATTCTTATACATTTTAATATAGAATAATATTATACATTTCCAAAAAGTATGTTATCTTATTTATTATTTAAAGTTGATTATTTCAGTATGCATTTGCATATAGAATGTTATTATACATTTCGGGAATGTATGTTATGTTATTGTTTATTTCATAAATTATTTAATTCTTATACATTTGCATATACAATATTATTATACATTTTTGAAAAGTATGTTATGTTATTGATTATTTCATAAGTTGATTATTTCTTATACACATGCATATAGAATATTATTATACATTTCGTGAATGTATGCTATGTTATTGATTATTTTATAAATTGATTAATTCCTTTGCATATAGAATATTAATATATGTTATTGATTATTTGATAAATTGATTATTTCTTATATATTTGCATATAAAATATTATTAAGGGATATAATCAATGATTATGACATGTAATTAAATTAATGTGTAAAACAAAAATGCATCCTGTATAAAAAAAGATAGCATCTAGTTGTTTAACTATTTAATGATTATGATAGATAATTTTTAATTGGACACTCCTATGATGAAAAAAAGATAGGGAGGTGATAAATTAACAAATGAAATTACTATGTCCACAGAAACTTTAAATGAAAAGTTGCTAATATCCTTAGAATATCCTATTTTACCATTGAGATCAGATCCTCCTCTCTTTTTATTTCTCACTTCTCTATTCGATTAATATTCTCAACGTGATTCAACAATTATACTTATACTATTCCTCAACGTCAACTTCTGCATTTCTTAGTTATTCAATCCTTAATATAAGTTCTTGAACCCAAATAATGTAGAAATTAGTTGAAGCTTGACTAAAAATGACTAACAAGTTAGCATGAAGCTCTCGTCGGATTACTTAGATCATAAAGATAAAGTGGTTGAAGCATTATGTAATCATGGTGAAGGTTTAATTTCGATCGTTTACCTATCAATAATTTTACATTTTATAGGACACAAGTATATACCATTTACCTATACGTTGTTAATCATAAGAAGTTGGAAAAGCAGTTGACTTTAAGACTCAACACAGTCTATACCTGCGTCTTTTAGAGGCGGTGGCACCATGAAGTCACTGCGTCAATGAACATTTTAAAAGTAAGGTTAGTTGGATTGAGAGTTTAAGACCGAATATTGAGGAGCCCATTATGGAAGTGGTGAGTAATGGCGGCATAGGAAGATAATGGTGAGCGAAAATTGGTAAAGGAGTTTGAGGGTAATAATGTCCTTCGGTACAAATTTTTCATTGAGTAGTAAAACCTTGTGAATATGTCACCTCACCAAAAGAAAGCTCTTAAGATGCAACATGATTCATGCGCGCAGTTCCCAATATCAACAAAAGTTATTAAATATAAATATATGAAATTTGTTGCGGTATAACTACTTAATTATAAAACATGAAGAGTGATATATGGGAACGAACTATTGGGGCTATCTAACTTTCGTTTTCTTAACGTTCGTGTTTAAGGTTTATAAAATAATGCATATACCGTTGAACTATGTGTTGGTGATAGATTCACTGTCCACATGACGGACATATCCTATTAGATAAATTTTCCTTTTCATCGGTTACAATGATTAACTTGAGTATTTTTGAGACCCAACATGAGGCCTACATACAGTCAAAAAGTAAATATCGTCACTAATGCCTTTCCATTTCCCTTTTGTCCCAACAAATCTGTCATCCCCAATAGCCTGACAACACGAAAAGTCATTCGTGTCCCAAACAAGTAAGAAACTGGAAGAGCGGCCATATGATTCCCTTTGGCACATACCCAAAAGTTTTTACTATCCCACAACTCCTCCACCCAGTTATCATTGATTATACGAATTTTTGTTTCTTGTAATGCCAAAACACACGGATTATCCTTCCTGCATATACCCTCAACCCACCCTTTTTAACCTTCTGCGCCTATGCCTCTCATATTCAAAGAAATAATTATCATAACAAACCAATAACTAACGAACAAAACACAAACCTAAAATCAATTACAAGTCTCCCCTACATCCTTCTTCTTCGTTCGTTGGTATCGTTTCCCTGATTTTCCCAGACCACACCAATTTGCTCACCAATCTCTTTTAACCTCTTGTCACTTGTAGAGCATACTTTAAACGAATCAGAAACTCCACTCCCTTGACTGCCACTCCTATTATCCCCACTTGCTGACCCGTTACCCCCAACCTTGTATGCATCTAACGACTATTGACGACCTGCATACAAATCAAACAATACTTTTTATTTATTTATTTTATTTTTTTGATAAAAGACATATTGAATACTATTAACCATTCACTTATCAATAGCTTTGCGATTAGCAATGTTTTTAACAAAGATCGAATTGGCTAGCAATTTTATCATAACAGGAATAATAAGTTGAATTAACTGAGTGTGAAGCTTTGTTAAGAGGTTCTTACAAAGATAAACATTATATACGAAAAACTAATATAAACTTATGTTTAATTACCATGTCTAGATGTATAGCCTGATATCAAAGTGATCAGACCCAAAATAATCATCTCTGGCCGGTATTATGGCCTATAAATTTTATTCAAACATTAATGCAAACAAAATTGACAAAGAACAATACGTTATACGTACATACGTACAAAAGATAATAAGTCCGAACAGTAATACATATTCACGAAAGTGAACAAATTTATGAAACATGTCATAACTTGAGATCCAAATCTGCAAATCAAAATCACATCAACGAGAGGTGTAACATATTGGATTTCACAAACACATCATAACATAATAATACTAGGCGTATGGTTTAAGAGTTTAGAGAGAGAAAGTAGAAGGTGGGAGCCTTTCTAGAGAGAGAAAGTAAACAAAGAAAGAAAGGTTAGATTGAGTGAAAGGTCCAACCCTCTACCTTGGGAGGTAGAGGGTATTTATAGTTACATACCACGTCCTCCTTGGTTGTGGATCGGGCATACAGTGGGTAAAGACCCGTCCTTCCTCCACGGTGTTGCACTAAACTAAATAACTGACTAAATAACTAGTAAATAACGTAATGTCTATGAGCTAACTTATGCTAGATTATATATGGGGTGACCGACACTTCACTATGGAATATCTAATTCCTAACAATCTCCCCCTAAGGGAGGTCACCCCATGTTTTACATTTCGAATCCTAGCATTCTATTAAATCTTCAGTCTTGAGCTAGTAGACTTCAATTATTCACTTCCGCAATCTTTGTGCTTTAGTAGTGACTCTTCATAGTCCGAATGCTTTGTACTTTTAGTGGAGGTCTTTGTGTTGATCCACATTTTGATGATCTTCGAGCTTTCATTGAGATTATCAGCCACAGTAAATCTCCCGATCACCCTTTATTGTGTTGCCATCATGTGAAGTTGTGACTTTTAGACCGACATGCTCACACTTTCTGGATCATGACATCTTTTCATCAGAGTAGCGGAAGCTTTACTGGCCCATGATATTTGCAGCAGCGAAGCGGAAACATAGTATAAAAATATCGAGCCGGAGTTACGTAGATATGCACCAATCATGATTTCTTCAATTAAGTGTGGATCTTTGTGAGCATGCGGCTTTGGATTGACTCCTCAATTACGATCGGTTGCAACCATCCAAATGTACCCAAACAACGATTAGCAATAAAACACAAAGTGTCTTTGATCACTTTCGTTGAATTGAGTACCGCGACCGGTTCCCGTTGATCGATACAAGTACTGCACGTGATGAGGTAGGATTCCTAAGAATCTCCTTGACGAGGGTTTAGCTGTTCTAGGCGTTCTCTCAAACCGGAACGTCTCAAAGACAACCGCGAATTGAGTGAACGGCCAATTGAGATTCACTGATTGATGAAAAATGATTTGAAAACAATCGTGTATTGCTTGAAGAAAGAGTTTTGTAATACGACGAAGGTTTTATGAGAAAGATCAATTTTCAATCAAAAATACTTTTTGTATCTGAAAAGAGTACACATTCGACGTGCTAGAGAAAAGAAGAGATTCGCACATCGAACGGTTTTTCCAAAAGCATTCGTCAATTCCATTCCTAGACCAAGGTTGATTCAAGATTGAATCTCCCCATAGTTTCTGTCCAGTTGTCACAAGCTTGATCTTACGAGAAGATCTCACATGTTACCCACCAAGAGCTTGTTTGATGTTGGATCTAGAAGGATTTCCATCTTCATCGTGAATATTTTCATATCACTCGGATGTTCTGGCAATACCACAAGGATAATGCGTAGGACTCTTAATATATAATTACTTTCCACATTGTGTGAAACAGCAAGTCTTCATTAATTTAGTGTCTTAATGAGATATTGTGGATGATCTCTTGGCTCTAGACTCAATTGTGCACATTTGGTTCCTTTGCCGGAGACTAGGGAGAGGGTCTCCTTCTTCAATATCAACAGTCTCTAAGAGAAAGTCGATAGATTATGTCGGTTCCCCGTTAGAATGAAACAAGCCCTTTTAAGAGGAACTTGAGTAGCTTGGGAAGTTTAGTGCAGTGCGTCACTGGGTCCATGACGTCTTGTCTTCAATACCAGTTTTACCTTAGTAACCATCAGTAGCATATGAATTGAACCCGGTTTCTACCCTAAGGTTGAATTATTGGAGGGCGATTTCTTTTCACCCTTTTTACATTCAGTTCTTTTTCATTCTTCAACCCCTTCAATGCTTACCGAGACTTCATAACTAGAACCTTGTTGGGTTAATTCCATTACTAGCTCTCTCGGTCCGCACTCTTCGTATCTTACTTTTCTCCTTTTTTCAATATACCTAAGGACTCTACACTATCTAGTGGATTGTCCCCGGGTAGATCCCTCCGGTTCTGGATGCGTGGAACTAATACCTAACCACACCATCCTTATAACTCCATGCATAAAGTAAAATGGTCAGTCTTTTGGTACAGTTCATTCCTTCTCAAAACCACTTGAAAAATCATTTGGAAAAACAATCAAGGTACTTGTGATACGAGATCAAAGCATTTTGTACCTTAATAGTTTTGATCATTTAGAAAACCTCCCCCTCAACATGTGAATATGATTTAGAAATTGTTTAGCACATGGAGGCAAGAGGGCTTTGAAATATTTTTTTTTATCACAATTTTCATAGAAAAAGCCATTTGATTTTCTTGGTAAATTCTCCCCCTCAATATGTGCATAGGATAATTGAAATCATTTTATCACATAGAGGAAAAAGTTCTTTTGAGTACTTTCACGATCACAAAAGCCATTAAGAAACCATTAGAAAATCAATCAAGGTACTTTATGTTGAAACATAGAAATCTTTGTACCTTGAAAGTTTGTTTTCTTTTGAAATGCTCCCCCTCAATATGTGCTTCGAGATTCGAAAGCGTTTAGCACATATGAGAGAGCAGCCTGCACAATTGAATCAAGTTGATCATCATTTATCAAATTTCATTATTAAATCACAAATTCTCCCCCGATCAAAAATATCAAACCCTTTGAGATTTTGGATCCCAAGTGATTTAATGAGGTTTAGAAAACATGGGAGAAAATGCGCCTGGTTTAAATACTCTCCTGGTTTTTTGGTTAAATGCTCCTCCTCAACATGTGCATTGTATATTTGAAATCGTTTGGCACATGGAGGCAGGAGTGCCTTAAAAGGATTAAAACCAATTCCATTTAAACAGATTTGAGATTTAAATCACGATCTCTCCCCCGATCAAAAAATTCAAACCATTTGAAATTTGTGATCCCAAAAGATTTAAATCATTTAGAAAATTTTAGGGAAAGACGTGGCAAGATTTAATTTTGAAAAATGATCGAAATGGACCAATTTAAGAAATTAAAGATTGTTAGTGTCAGGTATGATTGTTTTAAGAGATCTTTAAGTAAAATAAAACAATTTCACAATCAAACAAGAACAGAAAAAATTTCATTTTGAAAGATCTTGATTCTAAAGAAAAATCATACCATGGCATAACATTAAATCTTTAGATCACCACTTTGTTTTTGTACAAGCCGGACTTTTATGAAGAAATATCGTTTGAAAATATTTGATATGAAATCACTCTCCCCCTCAATCGGTGACCGTAGTCGATGATTGAGTGACTTAAGTTTTGATGAAATGAAGTCCGGTGATTTCTAAAATTAAGACCAATTTATTTTCAAAACAATATTTTTCCATTTTCAAAACACTATTTTCAAAACTTGTTTAAAAATGGTATCATTCACTACTTTTCCTGCACAAGATACGTTAGGTGGAGAGAATCATAATCTGCTTTTGTTGATGTTGTTGTAGGGCTTGGAAGAAAACGATGCGATGTAGTGAGACTTCTTACGTTGCATTTTTATGCCAAGCGAGGTCAAATTAAGCTCCGTTTCTTCATTTGCTGATGAAGAAAACCATCTGCTGATGCATTGAGACCTCTTACGTTGCATTTTTCCGTGCCAACTCTACATAGAAGTCCAATTAAGCTCCGTTTCTTCATTTTCAACCCAAGATATAGTTACCCTTTTCTTTCGGCATCTAATAATTTTCAACTGTGGGATCCGGATCGGGAACATTCTTATATGCCAATATACCTGCATACGTTAGTGAACACACATACAGATATATGGTGGTCGACATCACCCAAACAGCAATCGACTAATAAAAGTCAATCCAACATAACAATCAGATCATACAAATGCATGGGAATTATGTGTTTATCAAACTCTAATCATCTAATCCTAACAATCATATCCTAGGCACCTAGTCCTTCAACATAGGTTAACATCATTTTAAATTAAGCACGAGGATAATTAGAAAAGCTTGTTAGGTGATATAGATTTGAAAACATTCTCCCCCTCAATCAATGACTTATTTTCTGAAAAGTTTAAAAGCGTTGAAGTCATTGATTGAGTTTTCAATTTTTACTAAAACTTTGAATCTGATTGATTTTCAAGCAACTTATTTACCACCATTTTGTTAAAAACAACAAATATTTTTCTGAAGAATTTTAGACGGAAAAACATTTGTCTAGGAATAGCAGTCCTTCGACATACTTTCCTCAAATAGTTTTAGGATAAGTGCACGAAATTTTTTGAAAATCGTTTAAGTGTAGCACTTTCCTTCTTTGAAAAACGGGTTGCTATCTGAAATAATAGCAAACCATGGTTTAAGCACGGGTTACAGTCTAAAGTAACTGCAAACCATTATTTTGAAGCGCGGGTTACAGTCTAAAATAACTGTAAGCCATATTTTTAGACATGTTTTGAAAAACATATTTACACCTCCTGCTCGAACTTCATCTAAAGTCTTGTGCCATTATTGAATGACATTTCTAAGACCGTAGATGTTATAGATTCCAGAAGACATGTCATGAGAAAAACAATTTTTTTTTGTCTTTTTCAAATTTTCTGATTTTTATGGGTTTTTGTTAGTTTTATATTTTTCTATTTTTCTTTTTGAAAAATATTTACAAAGATAGAGAAATAGTTTAAGAGGATGATGATACGAGTACCGAGATAAGGAAATCGTTCAGCACTTTGTAAAAGATAGAAGTCATCATCTCTTAAACTTTCACCACCAAAGCTTTCGAGGCTCTTGAATCGTCTTCAGAACTTGAGCCTTCTGAAAGTGAGACTTTGGTAGCTTCCCCCCAAACCGACAAACTATAAAGACCATTTCCCAAGAAGTAGAAATGAATAAGAACGGTCTCATTAAATGAAGCTCACCACTGAAGAATCCGCGAACAACGAAGTAACAAGTTGAATCATTGATCGTCTCGGTGGTTATCAAATCGGAATAACGATTAAGTCGATCACATGAACTGTTATGCGTCCCCGATGTACACATTACTCTTTGAGATTGACCCGGTCTATCGGGGAACAATATATCAACATCTTCATTTTACCAGTGCATTCAGTTATCTTCTATATAACCAATCACCCATAATGTACACAAGTACCCAACGAGTAGACGAATGACATCACGATGGCTGGTTGAATCACGATATTCTCTATGGATATCAACTCGAATAACGATTAAGCTCGATCATGCGAACATGTTGTGCGTCCTCGATGTACACATATCTCTTCCCTGATGGTTGCGATCTCATTGGAATCATCATTACATTGTGTACATGAAGCAATAACTGGAAGCACTACCATAAACCATATAGAAGATGTCGATAAGCAATATCATCTCATGCTCCAAATATTCTTCTCATATTTCTTCCTATTGAAACCTGAGTTAACACATACCAAAAGTATCCAGAGACCACTTCCCCCCAAATGATTGGAATAATATATCCTTCCCCAAATAGTTGGAATAACACACCAAAGGCTACGAGTTAAACACTGAGTTTCTCTGCGGTTATGACATTTGTCTTTCCGGGATTACTTCAATAGAGAAGAAGTATTAAGTTTATCACGTGTATTCGTTGTGTGTTTAGATGTGTATCTCCTTCCCCCTTGCTGGTTTTGATACCTCGAATCGGCAATACATTACATGCCAAATACTCTTGAAATAGAGAAGAACAAACCATTAGCTCAACTGAATCCTGTGAGAATCAACTGCTACAGAAACTCTCCTTGACTACCTTAACCAACCCAGATGTAGAAAATATGAAGTAACCACTAAAGAAGAAAACCCGATATACCAAACTTGAAACTGAAGTCGAATTCCCCACATTTGTATCTTAAGCTTGCACTTAATGATGGAAGAGCGATTAATAGAAATTTATGCTTCAAGCAAATCTCTAAGTACTACTCAACTCGAAAAGTATGAGACATTAACACCTCTTGCGATTATCCACATCGTCATATGCGTGTGACACTGAGTAAAACAAAGTAACTCCTAATAGTGATAGTAAACCAGGTCTTGAACCATCCACCTCAACTGCTGGTAACTAGATAACCCAAGTCTTCAACTCTAATTCTTAAGCTCGAGCAAGTTATCAAATAAGAACACGCCTTTGTGAACGTCAACTTCAACCTCAAATAAGTAATAAATGAGTAACTTTGAAGTAATCAACTTGTGTCAAATGTCCAACACGTGAATAAACATACAATCGGATGTACATTCACCCACTGAATGAACCGGAGCAAATGATTCCTCAACATTAATGCATTCTTCCTTAAGGTATACATGTAGTAACTGATCTGGAAGATTCACCAATAATGTTTTTAAGCGGATGAGGTAGTCATTTTCCTTAATGTTCATGTGGTTGATTTATAGCGTGCACATTGAGAGGAATAATAATCCGTGAAGATTTGTCAAAGGAATACCAAAGAGCGGGTCATTATTCATGAACAATAATCCGTGAAGATTTGGCAAAGGAATACCAAAGAGCGGATCATTATTCATGAGTGCAAGCTATATTATGATAGTCATTATCAACGCCTTGAGAATAACGGAGATTGGGCTTCAGGTAGTCTGAGTTGTACTTCTTTGATGATCAACATTCTCTAGCGGTTGGAAATACTCATCAAACATATCTTGAACCAAAGAATCCCAAACAATAAATCCCATTTATCCTTAGTAAGTGAAACATTAGGCATTAACATTAGGCATTGGAGGAGAGTCATCAAACATTAAGTCGTATGACCATTATTCAAACATCCATCATCATGTAGTATATTCACTCTTCTCCCCCTCAAAAATTGCATCCGAAGTTGCCATTTTTGATTTAACAAGTGAATAAGAGTAAACTCTAATGAATGTAGATCCACTTGATGACTGAATGAGCATGGGAGAAACATGAAGTATGTTGATGAAGAATGTCGATGAGAATGGTCATAAATATGAAGATTTCTCTTCTTCGAAGATAAAGCGCTTGAAGGCGTACACCTTTCTTTTCTTTGAGGAACGGGGCTGAAGAGATATCTGCAGCATGCCATTATGATGAAGTCAAGGCACAGGCGATTTGAGCAGACGTGATAGCCGAATGAATATCAATATTGAGTTACTTGAACCCGTTAGTTATGAGATATCAATCCATTTGTAATCCATACTTTAAGCCAGTCTATGTATTGAAGGATCGAAGTATCGCAAGCGAGTAAGGACTACTGCACTAATATTACAAACTTGATTGCATATATTTTGGTTAGTGACATCGGTATCCAAACCCTTTGGGGTTTCACGGTCAACTTTGAGATTGCCATTGGTAAACATCTTTCTTGTAGGTATCCACCTAAGTCCAGCATCCTTAAAAATTCTACCAGATGGTATCCACTTATGGCAAGGTCTAGGGTTGTTAGGCTTCTTATGCATAGTGAAAGACTTAGCCTTATTCCTAGATTCCAAAGATTTGCGAGTTGGTAACCATCTAGGTGAGGTTTTGGTTTCATTTGCTTCATATGCACTGTGGATGACTTAGTGTAAATCCTAGACTTAACAGGTTGTACCATTGCATGAGCATTTACTTTCATCAGGGATTTTGTGAAACATTTATCATGATTAGCATTAAAGATACATTTTAGACACTTTGAGCAAGCAGACTTGTTTGGATTGAAATAGATCTAGATTTCTTAGAGTGATCTGCTATGGGAATAGCTTTAATTGAAACGCAACTACTCTTAGATGTAGGCCAATCCCTAGTCTTTAGATTAGTGCTCCTAGGTAATGGTTTAGAACTACTAGCATGCGCTTGAAATCTCGAAAGAATTCATCATCCTAGATCTTGCACCTAAAATTCCGTCTTTGCGATCGTGTACCTTCTTTCTAGCCATTTCTAGATAAGAGTTCTTATACAAGTCATTCATATCAATTTTCCTAGGCAAGTGAGGTGAAGTGACTGGTTTTGTCAAAACTTGTTTCGCATCAACTTGGGAGGCAAACCGCGTTTTTGAAAATTTTGGTCGTTGATCTAAACGCGGTTGTCTAATAACTAGTTTCCCCAAGTTTGATGGTTTTGAAAACTTAGTGTTCACACTATTCCCTGTTGTTTTTAAGCTCATTTTTAAAGCAACAATAGCGAAACTCTTTTCCTGAAGTTGAGCTTTGAGATCATCAATTTTGCTATCAAAGAGTTTGTTTCCATTGACTTAGTTCTAGCTTCTTTGACAGTCACTTAGTTCTATGTGATGCTTTCTCAAAGACTCATTTTCCATTAGTAATTTGGCCACACAAACTGCTAATTCATCATTTCTCATTTACATATCATCAATAGCATTAACATCAGAATTACTTGTAACCAAATTACTTTCCACATGCATACCAGAAATAGGTTTCTTCAGATTGTAAATGGTTAAGTCTTTGTCTTGAAGCTGATCTTTCAAAGTGTTAATTTCAAAAGTTCACGGAATGGAAGTTCGGATTTTTACATGGTTTGTTAAGTTGAAAACTTTCTTCTTGTATCGCAATTTCAAGTGAAATGCAATGTTTTTCAAGATTTGAGAATTTGTTTGAAAGTTCATAAAAAGCCTTTTTATTAACCATATCTTTTGTTTTAAAACACTTAATCTCGGACTTCGGCCCTGATTCTGAACATTTATCAAAGTCATGTTCACATCATGATCAGTTCGATTAAGTACTTTATCGGATGTACAATGTTGAGCAGTAAAGGGTACCTCATTACATGACACCCTTTCAATTTCTGTGCGATATCGCATCCACATCATGTGTAACAAGAGTCACCGACTGGCTGGTCGTTTCAAGCTTGTCTCTCGAGCCTCTATATTCGTGTCAACGATCCATCATCCGATGCCTTACTGGACTCAATACTACAATCTATTGATTGTACCCGGCATTCATTCACCTTTCTGATCACAGCATCCACTTCGCTTGTGCCGGGATTCTGAGTAGCTGGTTACATCATTCTTTGTTGTTTACGATACGCATTAAGCAACACCCGACCTTTCTGATACATTACCCGACTTATCACAAATATCTCTCAACTCTACCCGACTCTCATCTACCTTTTCATCTTTCACGAGTAACTTCCTCAATATACTTCTCCACATTATCCGAGATGGATAAGTGTCTCTGTAAAACACGCTAATTTCCATTCGGTGTGTCTCTTGATAGATATTTCAGTCATGTCTTGATCATAATATGATGTGAATTCCCTTCTAGTGAATGGCCGAAAGTGTTTGTAGATCACTTGAAGTGCGGCCTTTGGAACTATCCTATGAACCTTCTCTTTGTCAAGTTGTAGTTCCAATTGCTCTATGTTTAATAGCAAAGTTCCTGTTAATGTGGATAAGTCCGCGAAAAGGGGCAATACATGTTCTTTCCATTGATATGGGTAGAAGTAACATGAGGTGAGAGTGAAGTTGTTGATAAGGTTCAATCCTGCTTTCCTTTTGCATGGCATTCTGTTGCTGAACAGTGCAAATCTTTCTCATTGGACTCAGAGCATGAAGAACTCAAATCATCATTGATTGATTCCATCATCTGTAATCGTTCAGTATAGCTAATATTCTCATGGTTGTCCACATCATACAGTTTGAGTACTTCGAAATCACTGATCAGGAGTGTAAGACATGATGTTGATGAATCCACGGGATTTTACAAGTCTATGATTTAAACAGAGAAATAGAATCTTTCGCGGGATTTTACTAAAATCAAGACCAAACCGTTAAGAAATGACCAATGGAACGTGTTAAGATGACTGATGGATTGTCACAATGATAGACAATTGTGTGTTAGGACTTAGGATTGTTTGTAGGATTAGCAGAGATGTTGTTTGGTTGAGATTTGGATTGGTTTATGCTCGTTTTTACGGAGAAATTTAGGTCAGAGAACATAAAAACCTCAATAACTTATGTTCAGAGGGGATTTAGGCCTCGAAGGTTGACCCGAATGAACTTTAGTTCTCACGGCCATTTAGTTCATTCGGCGTGCCATTCTCCTCGTTCTCACGGTTGTTTTTATGGGTAGAACGCTGAAAACGGAGTTACGGTTCAAAAGTTATGGCCGTTTGAAGTTTTGTCAGAAAAAGTCAACAAGTCGCTAGTAAGACAAGTCGCTAAAGTCACCAAGTCGCTAAGTAACAACTCGCTAAAGCCTCAAGTCGCTATGAACCAAGTCGCTAACCACAAGTCGCTAAAGCACCAAATCGCTAAGCTGACAAGTCGCTAAAGAGCAACTCGCTAAGGTCCAAGTCGCTAAGAATACTAAGTACAAGTCGCTAACAAAATTGAAAGCAAGTCGCTACCTTCACCAAGTCGCTACCCGTAGTGGAGAAGCCACTAAGTGTACTGTTTGTCGGCTTGTCTCAAAAGACAAGTCGCTAGGACCAAGTTGCTACCAAAAAGCACAACAACTCGCTACTTTTTACTTGAGCAAATTAGCTAAGATGAAATTCACTACGAGAACCAAGTCGCTACCAAGAAAAACTTCAAAACACACTTTTCAATCCAAAACAAGCTCAACCACAGTGATTCAAGCTTACCAAATCAAAACCCAACTTCAATGATTCTAAACACAAAAGTACACCCAAATTCAAACTTTAACACTAGAAATGATCCAAATGATGCAAAACCACTAAACTTTTTCAAACTCAAAAACCACCTAAAACCACTAGAGTCCAAGGATATGTAAGAGAGATGATCAAACCATGGATCTTGATACCAATTGTAACATATTGGATTTCACAAACACATCATAACATAATAATACTAGGCATATGGTTTAAGAGTTTAGAGAGAGAGTAGAAGGTGGGGCCTTTCTAGAGAGAGTAAGTAAACAAAGAAAGAAAGGTTAGATTGAGTGAAAGGTCCAACCCTCTACCTTGGGAGGTAGAGGGTATTTATAGTTTCATACTACACGTCCTCCTTCGGACTGTGGATCAGGCATACAATGGGTAAAGACCCGTCCTTCCTCTACGGTGTTGCACTAAACTAAATAACTAGTAAATAACGTAATGTCACAGGCTAACTTATGCTAGATTATATATGGGGTGACTGACACTTCACTATGGAATTTCTAATTCCTAACAAGAGGTCCAAAAGCTTATAATTAACTAGGGACATAGCCATATATGCATGTCGCCTCTAGTGTTGTAAAGCCGCAACTACAAACAGGTTTTTCTTTCAGTTGGCGGGAGGCTGGTTTTCCATGGGTTTTTCTTCGTGAGTCATCTCTTGTTGTTGTAACGTGAGTTTAGCCAGTTGGTGATTTGTTGTCAGTACCTCTCCCAAGGCATCAGTCACATATTATATATATATATATATATATATATATATATATATATATATATATATATATATATATATATATATATATAACACATAGAATAATAAGTTTTGCAGGAATAAATAAATAAATGAAAAAAGAATCACATACTTTATAAGTGATATATATCTCAATTCAAAAAAAGTGTACAAAACATAATGTTATATAAGAAATGGAGTAACAATTCGTGCAGACAGGGAAAAAATTACGCATAAGCATGAAGATTGGAGAGTAACTGTTACATATGATCAACTTTTTATCCATATTTCCAACCGATTTAAAATAATCGCATTTGTTCAAATATTTGTCCACATAGTGTTACTATTCCAACAAATATTTGCTGCACGACGTAAATGTGTCAAGTATGAGGCTAAATCTTGCAGATATCGGATACGGGTTCCTCCCCTTTTCTTTTTCTTCTTTTGGAGAACTTGAGAAAGTGGTGGTAACCTTACTAAAGCGTATTAGACTTTCTCCTGACTCAAGACATTGGAGCTCGTCTTCGCGGTTCATATTTTTAATCGTATTAGTTTCGATATTGCTAGAGGAGTGGGGGCCCAGTTGGTTTCTCGGCTTCCCACTAATTTCTTGTAAATCCTTTGAGTTTTTTAATAAAGTGATGTTATAATAAATAATAATAATAATAATAATAATAATATTATTATTATTATTATTATTATTATTATTATTATTATTATTATTATTATTTTATTAAACATTACTTTTATTAGATAAAGATCTTGGTGCCACTAAAAGTGCTCGATAACTTAACAAAAAGGGTATAATGCTTGATAATCAATAGAAATATACTATACCTTTATGCAATTTCTAGCTTTAACGTTGCAAGTGTAACTACTTGGGCAACAATATATATTGGTTCCCTTGCCGCAGCATTTGTAACCATGTGGGCAACAATATTTGGTTCCCGTGCAGCACACTGCATTTGAATAAGGGCAACACCCTTTATATGGACCTTTTTTACAACATGTCTGCTTCTTGCGACATGATGGACCTCCAGCACAATGAGAGTTGGTAACTGCCAATGATGAAACATAGATGAAAAAAATAACAAGACTGATTATGGAATTTGAGGTCTTCATTTTTGTGAGCTAATGAATGAATCTTGAAATTAGTTTCCTTATTTATAGAGGAATTTGTCACATCTTTTGTCCTTTTGGTTTATTATATAGGCGCCTTTAGTCCTTTTTTCATAATAACTAGAGTAATTACAAAATTCATTTATTTGTTGACCCAACTTAGTATCTAATCATCTTCAACTACTATTTGAATAGAAAATACCCTACGTATAAAGGAAGTCCCTGAATGTAAGAAACATTCAGAGAGTCATTTCAAGAATTCTTCATAGTCTAAAGAAAGACTCACCTCTCTTTGTAGTGGAACTCAGCTTGTAAAGTCCTTGAACCTAGTAGAAGATGATAGAGTCAGTGAGTGATGACAATAGCTCACCGAGTCTCCTTTGATCTCGTCGAACAAACCAAGACATCTTGAACTTAGATACATAGAAAAAATATGTAAGTCTCGGAAAAAATAGGCATGAACTTTATTAAATTGATAAGTGAAAGCCACCTATCAAGAAAGTCAATAAAACAAAGGATTTGGTATAAATAGGGTAAATAGTTGTCAACACTATTCCCAAAAGTAATGTTAGACATGTTGCATGTATAGAAGCATTAAATGCAGTAAGGTACCATTGTACCTTCAGTGTACCTTCCTAGTTAAATGCTTGACACATCGTTATTAACTCACAGTTATCCACCTCGAGTTACTTATATAAAGGAATGTTGTAACGGAGTAAATATTGACCTAATACATTTAATGTATCAATATTTACGAGAGCATTTACTCCTTCTAGAACTAAGTCCTTGAACTTCCTCAGTGGTTAGCATAGTTCTTCCTGAAACATATAACTTTGCTTTATGTTTAAGAAAGTGAGTAGATCACCTTACACTTTGTCATTCAACTTTTATTGCTATTCCTCAAACTATCATAGTAAATTCTTTGATTCATTCAAATAATAATTTAAACGTTGAAAAAATTTATTGTGTTATTTTGTTTAAACTGTTTAGTATAGTAGTTATTAACTTGTTTAAACATGCATCAATATGACATGAATGGAGATTTAACTTAATTCTTAAGTTATAATCACTTTAAACTCGTGTTTCATCGCGAGAACTTTGAAAATTTTATTCTAACGTATAACCTGCATTTAGTGAAAGTATGTTGTGTTATTGATTATTTTATAATTTGATTAATTCTTATACAATTGCATATAGAATAATATTGTACATTTCCAAAAAGTATGATATCTTATTGATTATTTCATAAGTTGATTCTTTCGTATACATTTGCATATCGAATATTGTTATACATCTCCGGAATGTATGTTATGTTATTGTTTATTCGATAATTTGATTAATTCTTATACATTTGCATATACAATATTATTATTTATTTTTGAAAAGTATGTTATGTTATTGATTATTTCATAAGTTGATTATTTCTTTATCCTATTAGATGGAGTTTCCTTTTCATTGGTTACAATGACTAACTTGAGTATTTTTGGGACCCAACATGAGGTCCATATACACTTAAAATGTAAATACCCTCACTAATCCCTTTACATTTCCATTTTATCCCAACAAATCTGTCTTCCCCAATAGCTAGACAACACGAAAAGACATTCGTGTTCCAAACGAGTAAGAAACAAGAAGAGCGGCCATCTGATTCCTTTAGGCACATACCCAAAAGTTTTTACAATCCCACAACTCCTCCACCCAATTATCATCTATTATACCCTCAACCCACACTTTTTTACCTTGTGCGCCTATGCCTCTTAACCCATACTTTTTTACCTTCTGCGCCTATGCCTCTCATATTCAAAGAAATAATTATCATAAGTTCATAACAAACCAATAACTAACAAACAAAACACAAACCTAAAATCAGTTACAAGTCGCCCCTACATCCTTCTTCTTTGTTACGGTATCGTTTCCCCATTTTCCCTGACCACACCAATCTGCTCACCAATCTCTTTTGCCCTCTTGTCACTTGTAGAGCATACTTTAAATGAATCACAAACTCCATGCCCTTGACTGCCACTCTTGTTATCCCCACTTGCTGACCTGTTACCCCCGACTTGCATATAGATCAAACACTACTTCTTCTTTTTTTTCTTTTTTCTTTTTTTTTAAAAGACATATTGAATACTATTAACCATTCAGATATCAATAGCTTTGCGATTAGACAATGTTTTAAACAAGGACAAAGACCAAATTGACATTAATGCAAACCAAATTGACAAAGACCAATACGTTATACGTACATAGGTACAAATGATAATAAGTCCAAACAGTAATACATATTCACGAAAGTAAACAAATTATTGAAACACGTCATAACTTGAAACTCAAATATGCAAATCAAAATCACATCAACGAGAAGTCCAAAAGCTTATAATCAACTAGGGACATAGCCATATATGCATGTCGCCTCTAGTGTTGTAAAGTCGCGACCGCAAACAGGTTATTCTTTCACGGCGGAATTTGGTTTTCCAGGGTTTTTCTTCATGAGTGTCTCTTGTTGTCGTGTGAGTTTAGCCGGTTGCTGATTCGTTGTCAGCACCTCTCCCAAGGCATCTGTCACATACTATATATAATACATAGAATAATAAGTTTCGCAGGAATAAATAAATAAAAGAAAAAAGAATCACTTTATAAGTGATATATATCTCACCCGTTCAAGAAAAAGTGTACAAAACATAATGTTATATAAGAAAATAGAGTAACAATTCATGAAGACAGGAAAAGTTACGCATAAGTATGAAGATTAGAGAGTAACTGTTACATATGATCAACTTTCTATCACTATTTCCAAGTGAATTAAAATAATCGCATTTATTCAAATATTTGTCCACATACTGTTACTATTCCAAATATTATTATTATTATTATTATTATTATTATTATTATTATTATTATAATTATTATTATTATTATTATTTATTTATTTATTTATTTATTTTATGTAAAATATCACTTCATTAGAAAATCAAAAGAAATTACAAGAAATTAGTGGGGAGCCGTGAGACTAACTGGGGCCCCACACCTCTAGAAATCGCAAAACAAACCTTACTAAAAATATAGTTGGCACCACGCGTGCCAATATCTTGAGTGACCGAGAATTTTCGGATTCGCTTCAGCAGGTTCACAGCCTCCTTCTCGAGTTCACCAATAAAGATGTAAGTGCCACTAAAAGTGCTCGATAGCTTAACAAAGATGTTAGTGCCACTAAAAGTGCTCGATAGCTTAACAAAAAGGTATAGTGCTTGATAATGAATTGAAATATACGGTACCTTTATGCAATTTCCGGCTTTAACGTTGCAAGTGTAACTACTTGGGCAGCTATATACATTGGTTCCCTTACCGCAGCATTTGTAACCATGTGGGCAACAATATTTGGTTCCCGTGCAGCACACTGCATTTGAATAAGGGAAACACCCTTTATATGGACCTTTGTTACAACATGTGCGCTTTGCGATATGACAGACCTCCAACACAATGAGAGTTGGTAACTGCCAATGATGAAACATAGATGAACAAAATAACTAGAGTGAGTATGGAATTTGAGGTATTCATTTTTGTGAGCTAATGAATGAATCTTGAAATTAATTTCCTCATTTATAGAGGCATTAGTTACATGTTTTGTCCTTGTGGTTTATATACATAGGCGCCTATAGTCGTTTTTTCATAATAAATAGAGTAATTACAAAATTCATTTATTTGTTGAGCCAATTTAGTACCTAATCATCTTCAACTACGATTTTAATAGAAAATACCCTAAGAATAAAGGAAGTCCCTGAATGTCAAAAACATTGAGAGAGCCATTTCAAGAGTTCTTCGTAGTCTAAAGAAAGACTCACCGGTCTCTGTGGTGGAACTCAGCTTGTAAAGTCCCTGAATCTTGAAGAAGATGATAGAGTCAGTGAGTGATGGCAATAGCTCACCGAGTCTTGTTAGATCTCGTCAAACAAACCAAGACATCCTGAAGTTAGATACATAGAATAAGTATGCAAGTCTCTGAAAATAAATAGACGTAAACTTTATTAAAGTGATAAGTGAAAGCCGCCTATCATGAAAGTCAATAAAATACAGGAGTTGGTATAAAAAGGTTAAATAGTTGTCAACACTATGCCCTAAAGTAATGTTAGATATGTTGAAAGAATAGAAGCATTAAATGCAGTAAGGTACCAGTGTACCTTCAGCGTACCTTCTTAGTTAGATGCTTGACACATCGTTATTAACTCACGGGTATCCACCTTGAGTTACCTATATAAAGGAATGTTGTAACGGAGTAAATATTGACCTAGTACATTTAATGTGTTAACATTTGTAAGAGCATTTACTCTTTCTAGAACTAAGTCCTTGAACTTTCTTAGTGGTTAGCATAGTTCTTACTTAAACATATAACTTTGCTTTATGTTTTAGAAAGTTAGTAGATCACCTTACACTTTGTCATTCAACTATTATTGTTATTCCTCAAACAATCATAGTAAATTCTTTGATTCATTCAAATAATAATTTAAACGTTGAAAAAATTTGTTGTGTTATTTTGTTCAAATTGTTTTAGTATAGTAGCTATTAACTTGTTTAAACATACATCAATTTGACATGAATGGTGATTTAATTTAATTCTTAAGTTATAATCACTTTACACACATGTATCATCGCGAGAACTTTGAAAATGTTAGTCTAACGTATAACCTGCATTTAGTGAAAGTATGTTGTGTTATTAATTATTTCATAATTTGATTAATTCTTATACATTTTAATATAGAATAATATTATACATTTCCAAAAAGTATGTTATCTTATTGATTATTTCATAAGTTGATTATTTCGTATGCATTTGCATATAGAATGTTATTATACATTTCGGGAATGTAAGTTATGTTATTGTTTATTTCATAAATTATTTAATTCTTATACATTTGCATATACAATATTATTATACATTTTTGAAAAGTATGTTATGTTATTGATTATTTCATAAGTTGATTATTTCTTATACACATGCATATAGAATATTATTATACATTTCGTGAATGTATGCTATGTTATTGATTATTTTATAAATTGATTAATTCCTTTGCATATAGAATATTAATATATGTTATTGATTATTTGATAAATTGATTATTTCTTATATATTTGCATATAAAATATTATTAAGGGATATAATCAATGATTATGACATGTAATTAAATTAATGTGTAAAACAAAAATGCATCCTGTATAAAAAAAGATAGCATCTAGTTGTTTAACTATTTAATGATTATGATAGATAATTTTTAATTGGACACTCCTATGATGAAAAAAAGATAGGGAGGTGATAAATTAACAAATGAAATTACTATGTCCACAGAAACTTTAAATGAAAAGTTGCTAATATCCTTAGAATATCCTATTTTCATTCACTTGAGATCAGATCCTCCTCTCTTTTTATTTCACTTCTCTCATTCGATTAATATTCTCAACGGGATTCAACAATTATACTTATACTATTCCTCAACGTCAACTTCTGCATTTCTTAGTTATTCAATCCTTAATATAAGTTCTTGAACCCAAATAATGTAGAAATTAGTTGAAACGACTAAAAATGACCAACAAGTTAGCATGAAGCTCTCAAATCAGATTACTTAGATCATAAAGATAAAAATTAGTTGAAACGTATGTAATCATGGTGAGAGAGTTTAATTTCGATCGTTTACCTATCAATAATTTTACATTTTATAGGACACAAGTATATACCATTTACCTATCGTTAATCATAAGAAGTTGGAAAACAGTTGACTTCAAGACTCAACACAGTCTATACCTCGTCTTTAGAGACGGTGGCACCATGAAGTCACACGTCAATGAACATTTTAAAAGTAAGGTTAGTTGGATTGAGAGTTTAAGACACTGAATATTCGAGGAGCCTGTTATGGAAGTGGTGAGTAATGGCGGCGTAGGAAGATAATGGTGAAAAACGAAAATTGGTAAAAAGGAGTTTGAGGGTAATAATGTCCTTTCAGTACAATTTTCCGTATGAGTAGTAAAACCTAGTGAATATGTCACCTCACCAAAAGAAAGCTCTTAAGATGCAACATGATTCATGCGCGCAGTTCCCAATATCAACAGAAGTTATTAAATATAAATATATGAAATTTGTTGCGGTATAACTACTTAATTATAAAACATGAAGAGTGATATATGGGAACGAACTATTGGGGCTATCTAACTTTCGTTTTCTTAACGTTAGTGTTTAAGGTTTATAAAATAATGCATATACCGTTGAACTATGTGTTGGTGATAGATTCACGCGTCATCAACCTCTTCTTCAATCCCTCTCATTCAACCAATGGGTGAGTTTTGAGTGTTTTACCTGTTTTTATCATTTTGGCGGGAAGTGCATTTTTGACTTATAGCCTTGTAGCAGAAGTAGGGGGGTGGCATTAATTGTGGGTGGTGGATGATGATGAGGGTGGAAAAGTTGAGGTGATGGGAGGGTGGTTACTGGGAGGAGTAGCAAGTGGGGAGAGGTGAGGGGATAAGTGTGGAAGCAAAAGTGGTTTGATTGGTTTGATTTACCAGGGGTCCAAAAGTAGAAGAAGCGGGATTGAATGGTAGTGGCCGAGGTCAAATGTATTTTGACAAGTCTAGGTTGTGTTATAATAGGACTTGTTTGTAACTTTTCCAAACTTGAGGGACCATCTTTGCCAATATACCAAAGTTGTCACAAGGACCAAAATTGACAAGTCCAATAGTACAAGGACCGTTGTCATTTTCAAATTTTTCCGGGACCAAACTTGACAATTTCAAAGTTCAGGGACCTTAGTTGTAAATTTGTAATTTTAGTTTCAAGGACAATTTTGACAACTTAGGAATCCTATAGGGACTCAAAAGATATTTTTCTATTTGGATTTACCGGGGACATTTTTGACAACTTTTGAAACTGGGGACTAAAGCGCCAATTATGCAAATTTTATACGTTTTCACGATTTTGATATTTTTACATTTAAAACACATAAAACACTAATTTGTGATATTTTTATCATTTTGATGCATTTAAAGTGTTTTGGATGTTTTTCTTGATTTAAATGGTACAAAAAATGATGAGTATTTAGACACTCATCAATCTCCCACACTAAGATATTGCTAGTCCCTAGCAATGTTTTGAGAAAAAATTAATGGATTTTATCTCTTTACCAAAGCCATTACTCCGGAGTAGCCAAATGTATTAGTTCAAGTAAGAACCATGGTACACCGATAACCATGTGATTTTGAGCAAACCACCGACTTTCAACGGTTTTGATTTATCTTTACCGAAGCCGTTTGCTCACTTAATAACTCTTAGATAAATTATCAATATTATCTTTGGTGAGTCGATTACAATTATTGATTTTCCCTTTGCCTTTACCAAAACCATAATCTTGCGGGCTAGCCAACTCTTCACTTTTAAGGATATGGTGAGGTGAATACCATACAATTTTGGGCAAATTGCTAGCCGTCAACGGATTTGAGATATCTTTACCAAGAGCCGTTTGCTCTGGATTAGATCCTTATGTGGGTTAGACATGGTGGAGTGATTACCATTTGTTGTGTTTAGTACATAGTACTTCCACTAAAAAAATTTTTTAAATTTTGGCCATTTTGGGGAAAAAGGACTAAAGGGGTACATTTTATGATCAAATTAAGCTGAATTTCCCCACACTTAGAAATGAATATTGTCCTCAATATTCAAAGTACATTTGTAATGCGAAACTTAGAACGTAAAAGATAACATTACTAGCTAAGTGTAGAAACACCAATTATTCTCTTTTAATATATACAATTTTAAAGTTTTTAGATCTATATTACATATGGGGCATCTCCCCACACTAGGGTGGTACACGGGTGACCCATGTTAAGCTACTGTTTTTGATTACCGAGTGCATAGCTGACTTCGACCCGAATTAAATTGTTCATGGGGAAGTTGAGTGGGATTGCCACTCGGGGATTTAGTGAGAAATTGGAGTGGGATTGCCACTCAGGGATTATGAATAATCATCACTAGGATGAATCTAAGAATCTTTAGAAAGAAACTCAGAAAAGGCTAGAAGAATCTTTTTGATTTTTTGATTTATAAAAGAAAGGAAAAAATATTTTTGGGTTTTGATATAATATAAACGAAACTTGAAAAATAAAAAGTGGCTAAAACCTAAATGAGATTATCAATACATGGCTGATTTAAACCTAATCTATCACATTCCGGGAATTATACTAAGCCAGATGAAATCCTTTTTAGTGTAAACATGGTGTTTAGCCAAAATTTAGACCTAGGAATATCAAGATTTAGGAAATTGGTGATCAAATGCAAATCAAAAACGCAGATAGATTTCAACCATAATATCTTTTTGTATTTTATATTGTTTATATGAAATGAAGTATATGTAATTTACATACAAGGATAGGTATTTCAACAAAGTACAAAATACAAGTCATAATCATTAACCACGGCACTCACGTGAGAATTTGATTCCTCGAACCACCCATCTTTTATTTCTCCGTCACGCACAATCAACCGCTTGCTGAAACGGTCAACCGTTACAGGAGAGATGATAAAAGGCGGCCCAGGGAGAAGAATGCATGTTTACCAAGGATTAAAAATTTCCTTGGATCGTTTATGTCCTGGTGAGGCGTGATAATCCACATACAATGACTTGTGAATCTTGAAATGATATAGAATGTACAAAACAGGAATCGATTGACTAAGCTAGAAATGTGAATAGTAATAGCTACATCAGCGGTATGTCAAAAAAGTCGTCGAGAAACACAAAGCGATTATAACTATAGTAGGGATTTGCATGTCTTAGCGACTTAAATGCAAATTAAAGGAAATAAAAGATAAAAATATTAAATAAACGCTATCACTATTTTTACAATGATGAACGTTTAAAACCTAAAACTTAAAACTACGTTTAAAATAAAATTACGTAAACGTACAAAATAAAACGTGAGTTTTAAAGAAATAAAAGGCCTACAATAAAAATGACATTTTTACAATCCTAATAATAAAAGAAAATTATTAGAAAAAGAAAATTATTTTAACAACTATTTAATTAATTATTATTAATTAAAAACTATTTTAACTATTTAATAATTACTCTAAAATGGAAGAAAATACAAAATAAGGCTAGAAAAATAAACTTATGATTCAGAAAAATCTAAAATACTATAAAACTAATTTTAAAACTAAAAATATATTTTTCACACTTTTTATTTATTTATTATTAATTATTTACTATAATTAATTACTAAAAACTATTATTGATTTATTAAAAATACTAAATGATTAAAGAAAAATCAGAAATTTTTACAAAATTCTAAAATAAATAAAAGGAGCTAGGAAAAGTATAAAAATGATAGCTTATGTGCAAAAATAAGCTAATGGGCAAAAAGCTCAAATAGAAGCTATTACTTAGCTTGAAAAGTGGATCTTTTTGGCTTTTCTGTTTTCTGGAACTAAATAAATACTGACTTTATACATGTTAATGAAAAGAGAACTTTACAAACTTGAAAATAAGCACATTAAGAAGCTAATGAGTCCAACAGTTAAGCTTTTGGCTTATTTGTTGGAGCTCGCTAGTAATAAGAAATAAGCTATACAGTTAAAACAAAAGGTAAACTATGCTAAATACAAGTCAATATATCAATATAACAGGGAAAATTGGACCAAATGGTGTGAGCTTATGGTTTAGACAATCAAGCTTTTGGCTTGACTTGGATGGAATTGAGGCCTAAAACTTTGTAACAAGCTCAGCGAGGAAAACAAAAGGAAAGAAATATGTATACAAGCTATATGGACAAGCATGAACAAGTATGTACAGGCATTCACCCATAAGCTTGCAATAAGCTAATAAGCAAATCCAAAACAAAGTGCTACTTGAGCGATACTTTTCTAAATAAGGACAAAAAGCTCATTGCGACCATGTAAATAAGCTACAATATAGGATTAAGCAATGGATCTCAAGTATGGTGGTTAAGCCCCAAAAGCTAAACCACATAATCTAGATCCACAATTGAACTTCGAGAAGCTTGTGGAAATGGTGTAATACCACTGACTTGCTCAGAGGTATGTTGAGAGTGGGCAAACACAAGCCTCATTTGAACCTATCAAATAAGCCTCAACAAGCTCAACTCTTCACGAGACAGAGTTGGGCAGCTTAGCTTCTCCAAACCAAGAATCAAGAAAAGCTCAAGGATTGTGAGGAGCTTGTTGGGAGCTTTGAATATCAGCTCACTTCCTTTGTTTGCTTGAAGTGAGTTGATTAACAACAAAAGTGTGGAGATTAAGCTATGCTAATAAGTTGAAAATGTAAAAGCAGATATGAACATAATAAAAGGCCACAAGGCTACAAAGTAAAATTCACAAGCTATGGTCAAGTCATGAGGCTTCGCAAAACTCATGAACTTGACCATAACTTAATGATGGGGCAAAACATTATGAAAATTTGACTTTTTACAAGAACATAAAGTTTGACTAAAATGAATTTAAAAGCTGATTTATGGATGACTATGATATATTAAACTGTAATAAGATGATCTAGAGCTAGGTTAACAAGTTTTAAACTAGTACTATGATTTTCACAATCTAATTCTATGACGATGAGTATAAGATTAAAGGAAGATTTGACTTTTAACAAATAATGACTGAATATTATGACTTAACTAAGCTATTAAGTACTAAAGTGACTTAGAACATGTACAAACAACAACAGATAAACACTGGAAGTCTAGTTAATCAGCAATTCCAAACAACCCTTTAACTTTCATTTGTCACATGAACTTCAAAGGTTTCAATGATTTTGAGTCTAAACCAGATTCCATACATTATATTATGACATATTAAGACCATTTAAGCATAAAACTTCAAGAAAACAGGCCAAAAACACAAACTTGTCAAATTTGAATTTCAACGAGAGTAACTTCAATTTTATGCACAACTGATTCTTAATGAACAAACTGTTTATATAAAGCTATAATAACATAAAACAATCATAAAGAAGGGGAAAACATGAAAAACAAAGCATGATAAGTAATGAAACATGAACTTATAAAAATGGTAATAATGGAACTTAGTGATCAAAGTAAAAGCTGAGTACCAAGGTATAAAACCACTCTAACTATGTCAATAAGCTAGAAACCGAAAAATCCATCTAGCTTAGCTTCCATTTCCCCGAACTACTTATTTGGACCAGTTTGACTTCCATTTTTAGTTTTTAGTACTTTTGAATTTAAAAGCTGAAACTTGTTTAATGAATCTAAAAGCTTTAAAAACTTTGTCAAGAGCTTATAGAGCTTAAAGAATCCAATTAACAACTAATTAACTAGAATTCGAATAACATGAAAATTAAAGGAATTTAAGCAATACTTGAAATTTAAAGGTAACTTGAAATTAAACTTGAAATAACATTTTATTACACTAATTTGAGAAACATAACAGTA
Source organism: Chrysanthemum makinoi (assembly GCA_910596185.1). Classification (NCBI taxonomy): domain Eukaryota; kingdom Viridiplantae; phylum Streptophyta; class Magnoliopsida; order Asterales; family Asteraceae; genus Chrysanthemum; species Chrysanthemum makinoi. The sequence continues at coordinate 25,997,995 of OU343223.1, read as the reverse complement.
CTTAAAACATTAAAAGACATTTTAATTTAAAGAAAGCTTTAAAAGTTACACTAACGACCAATGGCTAGTCCAAAGGTGCTCTCTTCTCTATGCTCTTCTCTTTTATACTTGAAAATTGCTCCACGTGGCCTCTTCTTCAAATCCCACTCTCATTCAACCAATGGGTGAGTTTTGAGTGTTTACACTGTTTTTATCATTTTGGCGGGAAGTGCATTTTTGACTTATAGGCCTGTAACTTGAGCAAGTAGGGGGTGGCATTAATTGTGGGTGGTGGATGATGATGAGGGTGGAAAAGTTGAGGTGATGGGAGGGGTGGTTGCAGAGGAGTAGCAGTGGGGGAGAGGACAGGGATAGGTGTGGGCGGCAAAAGTGGTTTGATTGGTTTGATTTACCGGGGTCCAAAGTAGAGAAGACGGGGGTCAAATGGTAGTGGCGGGGGTCAAAATGTATTTTGACAAGTCTAGGTTTAGTAATTATGATAAGGACTTGTTTGTAACTTTTCCAAACTTGAGGGACCATCTTTGCCAATATACCAAAGTTGTCACAAGGACCAAAATTGACAAGTCCCAATAGTACAAGGACCAGTTTTGTCATTTTCAAATTTTCAGGGGACCAAACTTGACAATTTCAAAGTTCGAGGACCTTAGTTGTAAATTAGTAATTTTAAGTTTCAAGGACCAATTTTGACAACTTAGGAATCCCTAGGGACTCAAAAAGATATTTTTTTCTTTATTTGGATTTACCAGGGACATTTTTGACAACTTTGAAACTTGGGGACTAAAAGCGCCAATTATGCAAACATGATACGTTTTTCACCAGATTTTGATATTTTTGCATTTAAAACACATAAAACACTTATTTGTGATATTTTTATCATTTTGATGCATTTCTGAGTGTTTTCAGATGTTTTTGTAGTTTAAATGGTACAAAAATGATGAGTATTTAGACACTCATCAATCCCTTAAGATATTGCTAGTCCCTAGCAATGTAAAAATTAATGGATTTTATCTCTTTACCAAAAGCCATTACTTCGGGTAGCCAAATGTTTGATTCAAGTAAGAACCATGGTACACGATAACCATGTGATTTTGAGCAAACCACCACTTTCAACGGTTTTGATTTATCTTTACAGTAGTTTGCTCTGGGACTAGCTAACTCTTAGATAAATTATCAATATTATCTTTGGTGAGCAGATTACCAATTATGGATTTTCCACTGCCTTTACCACAAGCCATAATCTTGCGGGCTAGCCAACTCTTCACTTTTAAGGATATGGTGAAATGAATACCATACAATTTGGGCAAATTGTAAGCCGTCAACGGATTTGAGATATCTTTACCAAGAGCCGTTTGCTACTGGATTAGCCAATCCTTATGTGGGTTAGACATGGTGGAGTGATTACCATTTGTTGTGTTTAGTACATAGTACTTCCACTAAAAAAATTTTTAAATTTTGGCCATTTTGGGGGAAAAAGGGACTAAAAGGGTACATTTATGATCAAATTGCGGAATTTCCCACTTATAGAAATGAATATTGTCCTCAATATTCAAAGTACCGGCTGTAATGCGAAACTTAAACGTAAAAGATAACATTACTAGCTAAGTGTAGAAACACAACAATTATTCTCTTTTTTAATATATACAATTTTCAAAGTTTTTAAGATCTATATACAACATGTGGGGCATCTCCCCCACACTAGGGTGGTACACACGGGTGAAAACCCATGTTAAGCTCTTGTTTTTGATTAAAATTAGCTAGCTTGACTGACCCAATAATTGTTCATGGGGAGTTGAGTGGGTTGCCACTTTCGGGGATTTGTGAGAAATTGGGTGGGTTGCCACTCCGGAATTATGAATAATCATCACTAGGATGAATCTAAGAATCTTTAGAAAGAAACTTCGAGAAAAGGCTAGAAGAATCTTTTTGATTTTTGATTTATAAAAGAAAGGAAAAATATTTTGGGTTTTGATATAATATAAACGAGCGAAAAATAAAAATTGGCTAAAGGGAAACCTAAATGAGATTATCATACATGAAAGCTGATTTAAACCTAATCTATCACATTCCAGGAATTATACTAAGCACAGTAAATCCTTTTTAGTGTAAACATGGTGTTTAGCCAAAATTTAGACCTAGGAATATCAAGATTTAGGAAAATTGACAGTCATCAAGCAAATCAAAGCCGAGATAGATTTCAACCTTAAAATCTTTTTGTATTTTATATTGTTTATATGAAATGAAGTATATGTAATTTACATACAAGGATAGGTATTTCAACAAAGTACAAAATACAAGTCATATCGTACTTACAGCCTCCCGCGTGGCGTAAAATTTGATTCCTCGAACCACCCATCTTTTATTTCTCCGTCCACACTTTCGTCAACCGCTGCGAGAACGGTCAACCAGTGAGATGATAAAAGGCGACGGCGGGGAAAGTGCATGTTTACCAAGGATTAAAAATTTCCTTGGATCGTTTATGTCACAGTGAGGCGTGATCCACATACAATGACTTGAATCTTTGAAATGATATAGAATGTACAAAAACAGAATCGATTGACTAACACTAGAAATGTGAATAGTAATAGCTCACATCCGCTATGTCAAAAAAAGTACAATCGAAACCTAAGCGATTATAACTGTAGGGATTTGCATGTCTTAGCGACTTAAATGCAAATTAAAGGAAATAAAAGATAAAAATATTAAATAAACGCTATCACTATTTTTACAATGATGAACGTTTAAAACCTAAAACTTAAAACTACGTTTAAAATAAAATTAAATGCTTGCAAAATAAAACGTGAGTTTTAAAGAAATAAAAGGCCTACAAATATAAAAAATGACATTTTTACAATCCTAATAATAAAATAAAATTATTAGAAAAAGAAAATTATTTTAACAACTATTTAATTAATTATTATTAATTAAAAACTATTTTAACTATTTAATAATTACTCTAAAATGGAAGAAAATACAAAATAAGGCTAGAAAAATAAACTTATGATTCAGAAAAATCTAAAATACTATAAAACTAATTTTAAAACTAAAAATATATTTTTCACACTTTTTATTTATTTATTATTAATTATTACTATAATTATTAAAAACTATTATTGATTTATTAAAAATACTAAATGATTAAAGAAAAATCTGAAATTTTTTACAAAATTCTAAAATAAATAAAAGGAGCTAGGAAAAGTATAAAAATGATAGCTTATGTGCAAAAATAAGCTAATGGGCAAAACTCAAATAGAAGCTATTACTTAGCTTGAAAAGTGGATCTTTTGGCTTTTTCGTTTCACGGAACTAAATAAATCTTGACTTTATACATGTATACTGAAAACAAGACTTTACAAACTTGAAAATAAGCACATTACAAGCTTAAGAGTCCAACAGTTAAGCTTTTGGCTTATTGTGTTGAGCTCAAGCTAGTAATAAAATTTGAAAATAAGCTATACAGTTAAAACAAAAGGTAAACTATGCTAAATACAAGTCCAATATATCAATATAAACAGGAAAATTGGACAGAAATGGTGTGAGCTTATGGTTTAGACAATCAAGCTTTTGGCTTGACTTGGATGGAATGAGGCCCTCAAAGCACATAACAAGCTCCCCATGGAAAACAAAAGGAAAGAAATATGTATACAAGCTATATGGACAAGCATGAACAAGTATGTACAGGCATTCACCCATAAGCTTGCAATAAGTATAATAAATCCAAAACCAAAGTCACTACTTGGCAGTACTTTTCACAATGGACAAAAGAAAGCTCATTCGTATAAATAAGCTACAATATAGGAATTAAGCTGGCGGATCTCAAAGTATGGTGGTTAAGCTTCCAAAAGCTAAACCATAATCTAGATCCAACAATTGAACTTCGGCTTGGGAAATGGTGTAATACCTTGACTTGCTCGGAGGTATGTGGTGAAAGCGAAACACAAGCCTCATTTGAACCTATCAAATAAGCCTCAACAAGCTCAACTCTTCACGAGACCTTGAGTTGGACAGCTTAGCTTCTCAAAGCCAAGAATCACAAGCTCAAGTTGTGAGGAGCTTGTTGGGAGCTGGAATATCAATCACTTCCATGTTGCTTGTGAAGTGAGTTGATTAATAACAAAGTGTGGAGATTAAGCTATGCTAATAAGCTGAAAATGTAAAAACAGATATGAACATAATAAAAAGGCCACAAAGGCTACACAAAGAAGTAAAATTCACAAGCTATGGTCAAGTCATGAGGCTTCTGCAAGCTCATGAACTTGACCATAAAACTGTGGTGCAGGGCAAAACATTATGAAAATTTGACTTTTTACAAGAACATAAAGTTTGACTAAAATGAATTTAAACAGATTTATGGTGACTATGATATATTAAACTGTAATAAGATGATCTAGAGCTAGGTTAACAAGTTTTAAACTAGTACTATGATTTTCACAATCTAATTCTATAATGATGAATTTGTATAAGCAGATTAAAGGAAGATTTGACTTTTAACAAATAATGACTGAATATTATGACTTAACTAAGCTATTAAGTACTAAAGTGACTTAGAACATGTACAAACAACAGGATAAACCTTTGAAGTCTAGTTAATCGACAATTCCAAACAACCCTTTAACTTTCATTTGTCACATGAACTTCAGTTTTAATGATTTTGAGTCTAAACAGGATTCCATACATTATATTATGACATATTAAGACCATTTAAGCATAAAACTTCAAGAAAACAGGCCAAAAACACAAACTTGTCAAATTTGAATTTCAACTGAGTAACTTCAATTTTATACAAGCGATTCTTAATGAACAAACTTGTTTATATAAAGCTATAATAACATAAAACAATCATAAAAGAAGCAGAAAACATGAAAAACAAAGCATGATAAGTAATAAACAAGTAAACTTATAAAAATGGTAATAATGGAACTTACAAGTGATCAAAGTAAAAACTGAGTACCAAGGTATAAAAACCATCTAGCCTACTGTCAATAAGCTAGAAACAATCCAATCCAGCTTAGCTTCCATTTCCCAGAACTACTTATTTAGTTTGACTTCCATTGACTTTTGGTTTTTAGTACTTTTTCGAATTTAAAATGAAACTTGTTTAATGAATCTAAAAGCTTTAAAACTTTGTCAAGAGCTTATTAGAGCTTAAAGAATCCAATTAACAACTAATTAACTAGAATTCGAATAACATGAAAATTAAAGGAATTTAAGCAATACTTGAAATTTAAAGGTAACTTGAAATTAAACTTGAAATAACATTTTATTACACTAATTTGAAAACATATGATACTTAAAAACATTAAAAGACATTTTAATTTAAAGAAAGCTTTAAAAGTTACACTAACGACCAATGGCTAGTCCAAAGGTGCTCTCTTCTGTCTTTCTTTTCTCTTTTTTATACTTGAAAGTATGGCCTCTTTCTTCAAATCCCACCTCTCAATTCAACCAATGGGTGAGTTTTGGTGTTTTGTTTTATCATTTTGGCGGGAAGTGCATTTTGACTTATAGGCCTTTATAACGAGGCAAGTAGGGGGTGGCATGGTGTGGTGGATGATGATGAGGGTGGAAAAGTTGAGGTATGGGAGGGTGGTTGCAGAGGAGGGTGTGGGGGAGGACACGAGGGGATAAGGTGTGGGGCAAAAAGTGGTTTGATTGGTTTGATTTAGGGGTCCAAAGAGTAGAGACAGGGGTCAAATGGTAGTGGCGGGGGTCAAAATGTATTTTGACAAGTCTAGATTTGTGAAGGACTTGTTTATAACTTTTCCAAACTTGAGGGACCATCTTTGCCAATATACCAAAGTTGTCACAAGGACCAAAATTGACAAGTCCCAATAGTACAAGGACCATTTTGTCATTTCAAATTTTCCAGGGGACCAAACTTGACAATTTCAAAGTTAGGGGACCTTAGTTTTGTAATTTTAAGTTATTTCAAGGACCAATTTTGACAACTTAGGAATCCTAGGGACTCAAAATACTTTATTTGGATTTACAGGGGCTGTTTTGACACTTTTGAAACCGGGGACTAAAACGCCAATTATGCAAATTTTATCGTTTTTCACCGGTTTTGATATTTTTGCATTTAAAACACATAAAACACTTATTTGTGATATTTTTATCATTTGATGCATTTCGAGTGTTTTCGGATGTTTTCTTGATTTATTGGTACAATGATGAGTATTTACACACACTTCAATCCACACTAGATGCTAGTCCCTTTAGCAATGTTTTGAAAAATTAATGGATTTATCTCTTTACCAAAAGCCATTACTTACGGGTATGCCATTTGATTCAAGTAAAGGTATTTTACCGTAACCATGTGATTTTGAGCAAACACCAGAACTTTCAGTTTTGATTTATCTTTCCAGAAATGTTTGCTGGATACAACTAACTCGAATAAATTATCAATATTATCTTTGGTGAGTCGATTACCAATTATGGATTTTCCACTTTGCCTTTACACCACAAGCCATAATCTTGCGGGCTAGCCATCTTCACTTTTAAGGATATGGTGGGCCAATACATACAATTTGGGCAAATTGTTGGCCGATCCGTAGTTTGAGATCCTTTACCAAGGCCGTTTGCTCCTGATTAGCCAGTATCCTTATGTGGGTTAACATGGTGGACTGATTACCATTTGTTGTGTTTAGTACATAGTACTTCCACCAAAAAAGTTTTTAAATTTGGCCATTTTGGGGAAAAGGGACTAAAGGGTACATTTATGATCAAATTAGAACACCACTTAGAAATGAATATTGTCCTCAATACCAAAATCCTACTGTAATGCGAAACTTAGAACGATAAAGATAACATTCTGCTAAGCTAAGATTACACAACAATTTATTCTCTTTTTAATATATACAATTTTCAAAGTTTTTTTAGATCTATATACAACATGTAGGCATCTCCCACACTAGGGTTGCAGGGTGAAAACCCATGTTAAGCTACTTGTTTTTGATTCCAGGAGTGTTAGCTTGACTCGACCGAATTATTGTTCATGGGGAAGTTGAGTGGGTTGCCACTCGGTTTGGTGAAATTGGAGTGGGTTGCCATTCCTTGATTATGAATAATCATCACTAGGATGAATCTAAGAATCTTTAGAAAGAAACTTCTAGAAAAGGCTAGAAGAATCTTTTTGATTTTTGATTTATAAAAGAAAGGAAAAATATTTTGGGTTTTTTTTTTTGATATAATATATAAGCAGAAGCGAAAAATAAAATTGGCTAAAAGGGAAACCTAAATGAGATTATCAATACATGGCTGATTTAAACCTAATCTATCACATTCCGTGAATTATACTAAGCCAGATGAAATCCTTTTTTAGTGTAAACATGGTGTTTAGCCAAAATTTAGACCTAGGAATATCAAGATTTAGGAAAATTGACAGTCAAATGCAGATGACAGTCAAATTCCAATTATTATTATTATTATTATTATGTATTGTGTATTATGTGTGTGTGTTATTATTATGTGTGTGTTATGTAAACATCACTTTTATTAGAATAAAGATGTTAGTGCCACTAAAAGTGCTCGATAGCTTAACAAAAAGGTATAGTGCTTGATAATGAATTGAAATATACGGTACCTTTATGCAATTTCCGGCTTTAACGTTGCAAGTGTAACTACTTGGGCAGCAATATACATTGGTTCCCTTGCCGCAGCATTTGTAACCATGTGGGCAACAATATTTGGTTCCATCTTTGACACCTTGCGTTTGAATAAGGGCAACACCCTTTATATGGACCTTTGTTACAACATATGCGCTTCTTGGGCATGGCCGGACCTCAAACACAATGAGTTGGTAACTGCCAATGACGAAACATAGATGAACAAAATAACAAGAGTGAGTATGGAATTTGAGGTATTCATTTTTGTGAGCTAATAAATGAATCTTGATATTAATTTCCTCATTTATAGAGGCATTAGTTACATGTTTTGTCCTTGTGGTTTATATATATAGGCGCCTATAGTCCTTTTTTCATAATAAATAGAGTAATTGCAAAATTCATTTATTTGTTGAGCCAATTTAGCACCTAATCATCTTCAACTATGATTTTAATAGAACATACCCTAAGAATAAAGGAAGTCCCTGAATGTCAAAAACATTGAGAGAGCCATTTCAAGAGTTCTTCGTAGTCTAAAGAAAGACTCACCGGTCTCTGTGGTGGAACTCAGCTTGTAAAGTCCCTGAACCTTGAAGAAGATGATGAAGTCAGTGAGTGATGGCAATAGCTCACCGAGTCTTGTTAGATCTTGTCAAACAAACCAAGACATCCTGAAGTTAGATACATAGAAAAGTATGTAAGTCCCCGAAATAAATAGACGTGAACTTTATTAAAGTGATAAGTGAAAGTCGCCTATCATGAAAGTCAATAAATTACAGGAGTTGGTATAAAAAGGTTAAATAGTTGTCAACACTATGCCCTAAAGTAATGTTAGACATGTTGCAAGAATAGAACCATTAAATGCAGTAAGGTACCAGTGTACTTTCAGCGTACCTTCCTAGTTAGATGCTTGACACGTCGTTATTAACTCACGGGTATCCACCTTGAGTTACCTATATAAAGGAATGTTGTAACGGAGTAAATATTGACCTAGTACATTTAATGTGTTAACATTTGTAAGAGCATTTACTCTTTCTAGAACTAAGTCCTTGAACTTTCTTCTTTGGTTAGCATAGTTCTTACTTAAACATATAACTTTGATTTATGTTTTAGAAAGTCAGTAGATCACCTTACACTTTGTCATTCAACTATTATTGTTATTCCTCAAACAATCATAGTAAATTATTTGATTAATTCAAATAATAATTTAAACGTTGAAAAAATTTGTTGTTTTATTTTGTTTAAATTGTTTTAGTATAGTAGTTATTAACTTGTTTAAACATACATCAATTTGACATGAATGGTGATTTAATTTAATTCTTAAGTTATAATCACTTTACACACATGTATCATCGCGAGAACTTTGAAAATGTTAGTCTAACGTATAACCTGCATTTAGTGAAAGTATGTTGTGTTATTAATTATTTCATAATTTGATTAATTCTTATACATTTTCATAGAGAATAATATTATACATTTCCAAAAAGTATGTTATCTTATTGATTATTGAATAAGTTGATTATTTCGTATGCATTTGCATATAGAATGTTATTATACATTTCGGGAATGTATGTTATGTTATTGTTTATTTCATAAATTATTTAATTCTTATACATTTGCATATACAATATTATTATACATTTTTGAAAAGCATGTTATGTTATTGATTATTTCATAAGTTGATTATTTCTTATACGCATGCATATAGAATATTATTATACATTTCGTGAATGTATGCTATGTTATTGATTATTTTATAAATTGATTAATTCCTTTGCATATAGAATATTAATATATGTTATTGATTATTTCATAAATTGATTATTTCTTATATATTTGCATAAAAAATATTATTATGGGATATAATCAATGATTATGACATGTAATTAAATTAATGTGTAAAACAAAAATGCATCCTGTATAAAAAAAGATAGCATCTAGTTGTTTAACTATTTAATGATTATGACATATAATTTTTAATAGGACACTCCTATGATGAAAAAAATATAGGGAGGTGATAAATTAACAAATGAAATTACTATGTCCACAGAAACTTTAACTGAAAAGTTGCTAATATCCTTAGAATATCCTTTTTTTACTCACTTGAGATCAGATCCTCCTTTCTTTTTATTTCACTTCTCTCATTCGATTAATATTCTCAACGGGATTCAACAATTATACTTATACTATTCCTCAACGTCAACTTCTGCATTTCTTAGTAATTAATTCCTTAATATAAGTTCTTGAACCCAAATAATGTAGAAATTAGTTGAAACGTATGTAATCATGGTGAGAGAGTTTAATTTCGATCGTTTACCTATCAATAATTTTACATTTTATAGGACACAAGTGTATACCATTCACCTATCGTTAATCATAATAAGTTGGAAAATGGTTGACTTCAAGACTCAACACGGTCTATACCTCGTCTTCAGAGACGGTGGCACCATGAAGTCACACGTCGATGAACATTTTAAAAGTAAGGTTAGCTGGATTGAGAGTTTGAGACACTGAATATTCTAGGAGCCTGTTATGGAAGTGGTGAGTAATGGCGGCGTAGGAAGAGAATGGTAAAAAACGAAAATTGGTAAAAAGGAGTTTGAGGGTAATAATGTCTTTTCAGTACAATTTTCCGTGTGAGTAGTAAAACCTAGTGAATATGTCACCTCCCCAAAAGTAAGCTCTTAAGATGCAGCATGATTCATGCGCGCAGTTCCTAATATCAATAAAAGTTATTAAATATGAATATATGAAATTTGTTGCGGTATAACTACTTAATTATAAAACATGAAGAGTGATATATGGGAACGAACTATTGGTGCTATCTATCTTTCGTTTTCTTACTGTTAGTGTTTAAGGTTTATAAAATAATGCATATACCGTTGAACTACGTGTTGGTGATAGATTCACTGTCCACATAACGGACATATCCTATTAGATGGGTTTTCCTTTTCATCGGTTACAATGATTAACTTGAGTATTTTTGAGACAAAACATGAGGCCTACATACACTCAAAACGTAAATATCGGCACTAATGCCTTTCCATTTCCCTTTTGTCCCAAGAAATCTGTCATCCCCAATAGCTTGACAACACGAAAAGTCATTCATGTCCCAAACAAGTAAGAAACCGGAAGAGCGGCCATCTGATTCCCTTTGGCACATACCCAAAAGTTTTTACTATCCCACAACTCCTCCACCCAGTTATCATTGATTATACGATTTTTTTTTCTTGTAATACCAAAACACACAGATTCTCCTTCTTGCACATACCCTCAACCCACCTTTCTTTACCTTCTGCGCCCATGCCTCTGATATTAAAAGAAATAATTATCATAACAAAACAATAACTAACGAATAAAACACAAACAAAAAATCAATTATAAGTCGCCCTTACATCCTTCTTCTTCATTACGGTATCGTTTCCCTCATTTTCCCATACCACACCAATCTGCCCACCAATCTCCTTTATCCTCTTGTCACTTGTAGAGCATACTTTAAACGAGTCAGAAACTCCACACCCTTGACTGCCACTCTTATTACCCCCAACCTTTTATTCATCTAATGACTATTGACGACCTGCATATAGATCAAACATTATTTTTTTTCTTTTTTCTTTGTTTCTAAGAGACATATTGAATACTATTAACCATTCAGATATCAATAGCTTTGCGATTAGAGATGTTTTAAACAAAGATTGAATAGGCTAGCAATTTTATCATTACAGGAATAATAAGTTGAATTAACTGAGTGTGAAGCTTTGTTAAGAGGTTCTTCAAAGATAAACATTATATACCAGAATCTAATCTAAACTATTGTTTAATTACTGTGTCATGATAAATTATGCAACACTTGACTTACTCGCTTTAAGCATTTCAAGACCTCTAGATGTATAGCCTGACATCAAAGTGATCAGACCCAAAAATAATCATCTCTGGCTGGTATTAAAGCCTTTAAATATTATTCAAACAAATCCAAACAGTAATACATATTCACGAAAGTGATCAAATTATTGAAACACGTCATAACTTGAGATCCAAATATGCAAATCAAAATCAACTAGGGACATAGCCATATATGCATGTCGCCTCTAGTGTTGTAAAGCCGCAACCGGAAACAGGTTCTTCTTTCACTTGGCGGGAGGCTAGTTTTCCACGGGTTTTTCTACATGAGTCGTCTCTTGTTGTTGTAACGTGAGTTTAGCCGGTGGCTGATTCGTTGTCAGCACCTCTCCCATGGCACCAGTCACATACTATATATAACACATTGAATAATAAGTTTGCAGGAATAAATAAATAAAAGAAAAAAGAATCACTTAATAAGTGATATATATCTCACCCGTTCAAGAAAAAGTGTACAAAACATAATGTTATATAAGAAAATGGAGTAACAATTCATGAAGTCAGGAAAAAAGTTACGCATAAGCATGAAGATTAGAGAGAACTGTTACATTTGTTCAACTTTCTATCCATATTTCCAAGTGAATTAAAATAATCGCATTTGTTCAAATATTTGTCCATATACCGTTACTATTCCAAATAATAATAATAATAATAATAATAATAATAATAATAATAATAATAATAATAGTTTCGAGGCTCCCCACTAATTTCTTGTAATCCTATGGTTTTTTTGTTTCTAATGAAAGTGTGTTTTTATAATAATAATAATAATAATAATATTAATAATAATAATAATAATAATAATAATAATATTATTAATAATATTAATATTTTATTATTAATATTATATTAATAATAATATTATTAATAATATTAATAATAATATTAATAATATATAATAATAATATTATTTATAATATTAATAATAATATTAATAATAATAAAAATATTATTATTATTATTATTATTATTATTATCATTATTATTATTATTATTATTATTTTTTTTTTATAAAACATCACTTTAAAAAACATCACTTCATTAGAAAACCAAAGAGATTTTACAAGAAATTAGTGAGAAGCCGAGATACTAGTTGGGCTCCCACTCCTTTCTAGATACAGAAACTTAGTCTATGAAAAATAAAGCACCACTCTTGACATTATTCGAGTGGCTAACATCAACAGTCTTGATACGTGAAAGTGTATCTAAAGCTTCCGCGTCAAGCTCCCCGAATGTAGAAAAAGCAAATGGAATGAACTTGTAACCGTTTTCTTCACATTTTGACACATCCTTTTATTAGAATAAAGATGTTAGTGCCCCTAAAAGTGCTCGATAGCTTAACAAAAAGGGTATACTGCTTGATAATGAATAGAAATATACAGTACCCTTATGCAATTTCCGGCTTTAACGTTGTAAGTGTAACTACTTGGGCAGCAATATATATTGGTTCCCTTGCCGCAACTTTTGTAACCATGTGGGCAACAATATTTGGTTCCCGTGCAGCACACTGCATTTGAATAGGGGCAACACCCTTTATATGGACCTTTGTTACAACATGTCTACTTCTTGCGACATGACGGACCTCCAGCACAATGAGAGTTGGTAACTGCCAATTATGAAACATAGATGAACAAAATAACAAGAGTGAGTATGGAATTTGAGGTCTTCATTTTTGTGAGATAATGAATGAATCTTGAAATTAGTTTCCTAATTAATTGAGGCATTAGTTACATGTTTTGTCCTTGTGGTTTATATATATAAGCGCCTTTAGTCCTTTTTCATAATTGCTAGAGTAATTAAAAAATTCATTTATTTGTTTAGCCAACTTAGTACCTAATCATCTTCAACTACGATTTGAAGAGAAAATACCCTAAGAATAAAGGAAGTCCCTGAATGTCAAAAACATTCAGAGAGTCATTTCAAGAGTTCTTCATAGTCTAAAGAAAAACTCACCACTCTCTATGGTGGAAATCACCTTGTAAAGTCCCTTAACCTAGACAAAGATGATGGAGTCAGTGAGTGATGGCAATAGCTCACCGAGTTTCCTTTGATCTCGTCGAAAAAACCAAGACATCCTTAACTTAGATACTTAGAAAAAGTATGTAGGCCCTTGAAAAAAATTGGCGTGAACTTTAATAAAGTGATAAGTGATAGCCACCTATCATGAAAGTCAATAAAATATAGGATTTGGTATAAAATGGGTAAATTGTTGTCAACACTATGCCCAAACGTAATGTTAGACATGTTGCAAGAATAGATGCATTAAATGCAGTAAGGTACCCATGTACCTTGAGTGTACCTTCTTAGTTACATGCTTGACGCGTCGTTATTAACTCACGGGTATCTACCTCGAGTTACCTATATAAAGGAATGTTGTATCGGAGTAAATATTGATCTAGCACATTTAATGTGTTAAAATTTACAAGCGAATTTACTCTTTCTTGAACTCAATCCTTGAACTTCCTCAGTGGTTAGAATAGTTCTTTCTTAAGCATATAATTTGCTTTATGTTTAAGAAAGTGAGTAGATCATCTTACACTTTGTCATTCAACTTTTTTTTTATTATTCCACAAACAATCATAGTAATTTCTTTTATTCATTCAAATAAGAATTTAAACGTTAAAAAAATTTGTTGTGCTATTTTTTTTAAACTGTTTTGGTATTGAAGTTATTAACTTGTTTAAACATACATCAATTTGACATAAATGGTGATTTAACTTAATTCTTAAGTTAAAATCACTTTACACTCGTGTTTCATCGCGAGACTTTGAAAATGTTATTCTAACGTATAACCTGCATTTAGTGAAAGTATGTTGTGTTATTGATTATTTCATAATTTGATTGATTCTTATACATTTGCATATAGAATAATATTATACAATTCCAAAAAGTATATTATCTTGTTGATTATTTTATAAGTTGATTACTTCATATACATTTGCATATAGAATATTATTATACATTTCGAGAATGTATGTTATGTTATTGTTTGTTTCATAAATTGATTAGTTGTTATACATTGGCAAATACAATATTATTATACATTTTTGAAAAGTATGTAATGTTATTGATTATTTCAAAAGTTGATTATTTCTTGTACACATGCATATAGAATATTATTATACATTTCGTGAATGTATGCTATGTTATTGATTATTGTATAAATTGATTAATTCCTTTGCATATAGAATATTAATGTATGATGTTGATTATTTTATAAATTGATTATTTCAAAAATTGATTATTTCATATATATTTGCATATAAATATTATTAAGGGATATAATCAATGATTATGACATGTAATTAAATTAATGTGTAAAACAAAGATGCATCCTATATAAAAAAAAAGATAACATCAATTTGTTTAACTATTTAATGATTATGAGAGATATTTTTAAATAGGACACTCCTATAATGAAAAAAAGATAGGGAGGTGATAAATTCATGGATGAAATTACTATGTCCACATAAACTTTAAATGAAAAGTTGTTTATGTCCTTAGAATATCCTTTTAGCATGAAGCTCTCAAATCAGATTACTTAGATCACAAACATAAAACTTAATTGAAATGTATGTGATCCTTTTGACATAGTTTAATTTCGATCGTTTACCCATCAATAATTTTACATTTTACAGGACACAAGTGTATACTATTCACCTATCGTTAATTGTAAGAAGTTGGAAAACTGTTGACTTCAAGATTCGACACGATCTATACCTCGTCTTCGAGCGACGGTGGCACCTTGAACGTCACACGTCGATGAACATTTTAAACTTAAGGTTAATTGGATTGAGAGTTTGAGACACTGAAAATTCGAGGAGCCAGTTATGGAAGTGGTGAGTAATGGCGGCGTAGGAAGAGAATGGTGAAAAAAGAAAATTGGTGAAAAGGAGTTTGAGGGTGTTAATGTACTTTCACTACAATTTTCCGTGTGAGTAGTAAATCCTAGTGAATATGTCACCTCCCCAAAAGAAAGCTCTTAAGATGCAAAATGATTCATGCGCGCAGTTCCCAATATCAATAAAAGTTATTAAACATAAATATATGAAATTTGTTGCAGTATAACTACTTAATTATAAAACATGAAGAGTGATATTTGGGAACGAACTATTGGGGCTATCTAACTTTCGTTTTCTTAAGGTTAGTGTTTGAGGTTTATAAAATAATGCGTATACCGTTGAACTATGTGTTAGTGATGGATTCACTGTCCACATGACGGACATATCCTATTTGATGGAGTTTCCTTTTCATTGGTTACAATGATTAACTTGAGTTTTTACTATCCCATAACTCCTCCACCCAGTTATCATTCATTATACGCATTTTTGTTTCTCGTAATGCCAAAACACACGGATTCTCCTTCGTCCATATACCCTCAACCCACCCTTTTTTACCTTCTGCGCCCATGCCTCTGATATTCAAAGAAATAATTATCATAACAAACCAAGAACTAACAAACATAACACAAACCTAAAATCAATTACAAGTCGCCCCTACATCCTTCTTCTTCGTTACGGTATCGTTTCCCTCATTTTCCCAGACCACACCAATCTGCCCACCAATCTCTTTTACCCTCTTATCACTTGTAGGGCATACTTTAAACGAATCAGAAACTCCATGCCCTTGACTGCCACTCTTATTATCCCTACTTGCTGACCTGTTACCCCCAACCATGTATGCATCTAATGACTATTGACAACCTACATATAGATCAAGCACTTTTTTTTCTTTTTTCTTTTTTTAAGAGACATATAGAATACTATTAACCATTCAGATATCAATAGCTTTGCGATTAGAGATGTTTTAAACAAAGATTGAATAGGCTAGCAATTTTATCATTACAGGAATAATAAGTTGTATTAACTTAGTGTGAAGCTTTGTTAAGAGGTTCTTTCAAAGATAAACATTATATACCAAAAACTAATCTAAACTTATGTTTAATTACTGTGTCATGATAAATAATGCAACACCTGACTTACTCGCTTTAAGCATTTCAAGACCTCTAGATGTGTAGCCTGACATCAAAGTGATCTGACCCAAAAGTAATCATCTCTGGCCGGTATTAAAGCCTTTAAAATTTATTCAAACAGTAATGCAAACCAAATTGACAAAGAACAATTCGTTATACGTACATAGGTACAAAAGATAACAAGTCTAAACAGTAATACATATTCACGAAAGTGAACAAATTATTGAAACACGTCATAACTTGACATCCAAATCTGCAAATAAAAATCACATCAACGAGAAGTCCAAAAGCTTATAATCAACTAGGGACATAGCCATATATGCATTTCGCCTCTAGTGTTGTAAAGCCGCAACCATGGCGGGTTTCTTCTTTCACATGGCGGGAGGTTTTCAACGGTTTTCTTCATGAGTTTTTCTCATGTTTTTTTTTATGTAAGCATGAGTTTAGCCGGTTCAAGATTCGTTGTGGCCACCTCCCAAGGCATCAGTCACATACTATATATAAAACATAGAATAATAAGTTTTGCAGGAATAAATAAATAAAAGAAAAAAGAATCACCTTATAATTGATATATATCTCACCCGTTCAAGAAAAAGTGTACAAAACATAATGACATATAAGAAAATGGAGTAACAATTCATGAAGACATGGAAAAATTTACGCATAAGCATGAAGATTAGAGAGAACTCTTACGTATGACCAACTTAATATCCATTTTTCGAAGTGAATTAAAATAATCGCATTTGTTCAAATATTTTTCCACATACTGTTACTATTCCAAATAATAATAATAATATTAATAATAATAATAATTATTATTATTATTATTATTATTATTATTATTATTATTATTATTATTATTATTATTATTATATTATTAAACATCCTTTTATTAGAATAAAGATGTTAGTGCTACTAAAAGTGCTCGATAGCTTAACAAAAAAGGTGTATTGCATGATAATGAATAGAAATATATGCTACCTTTATGCAATTTCCGGCTTTAATGTTGCAAGTGTAACTACTTGGGCAGCAATATATATTGGTTCCTTTGCCGCAGCATTTGTAACCATGTGGGCAACAATATTTGGTTCCCGTGTAGCACTACGCATTTGAAAAAGGAACAACACTTTATATGGACCTTTGTTACAACATGTCTGCTTCTTGCGACATGACGGACCTCCAGCACAATGAGAGTTGGTAACTGCCAATGATGAAACATAGATGAACAAAATAACAAGAGTGAGTATGGAATTTGAGGTTTTCATTTTTGTTAGCTAATGAATGAATCTTGAAATTAGTTTCCTAATTTATAGAGGCATTAGTTACATGTTTTGTCATTGTGGTTTATATATATAGGTGCCTTTAGTCCTTTTTTCAAAATTATTAGAGTGATTACAAAATTTATTTATTTGTTGAGCCAACTTAGTACCTAATCATCTTCAACTACGATTTGAATAGAAAATACCCTAAGAATAAAGGAAGTCCGTGAATGTCAAAAACATTCACAGAGTCATTTCAAGAGTTCTTCATAGTCTAAAGAAAGACTCACCACTCTCTGTGGTGGAACTTAGCTTGTAAAGTCCTTGAACCTCGAAGAAGATAATGGAGTCAGTGAGTGATGGCAGTAGCACGACGAGTCACCTTTGCTCTCATCTAACAAACCAAGACATCCTGAACTTAGATAGTTAGAAAAAAGTATGTAGGTCCCCTAAAAAAATAGGGGTGAACTTTATAAAAGTGATAAGTGAAAGCCATCTTTCAAGAAATTCAATAAAATACAAGATTTGGTTAAAAAGAGTAAACAGTTGTCAACACTATGCCCCGAAAGTAATGTTAGACATGTTGCAAGAATGGATGCATTTAATGCAGTAAGATACCGGTGTACCTTGAGTGTACCTTCCTAGTTACATGCTTGGCACGTCGTTATTAAGTCACGGGTATCCACCTCGAGTTACCTATATAAAGGAATGTTGTAACGGAGTAAATATTGACCATGTACATTTAATGTGTTAACATTTACAAGAGAATTTACTCATTCTTGAACTCAGTCCTTGAACTTCCTCAGTGGTTAGCATAGTTCTTACTTAAGCATATAATTTGATTTGTGTCTATGAAAGTGAGTAGATCATCTTACACTTTGTAATTCAACTTTTATTGGCATTTCACAAACAATCATAGTAAATTCTTTGATTCATTCAAACTAGAATTTAACGTTGAAAAATTTTGTTTTGTTATTTTTTTTAAACTGTTTGAGTATAGTAGTTATTAACTTGTTTAAACATAAATCAATTTGACATGAATGGTGATTTAACTTAATTCTTAAGTTATAATCACTTTACACTCGTGTTTCATCGCGAGAACTTTGAAAATGTTATTCTAACGATTAACCTGCATTTAGTGAAAGTATGTTGTGTTATTGATTATTTCATAATTTGATTAATTCTTATACATTTGCATATAGAATAATATTATACATTTCCAAAAAGTATGTTATCTTATTGATTATTTCATAAGTTGATTATTTCATATACATTTGCATATAGAATATTATTATACATTTCGGGAATGTATGTTATGTTATTGTTTGTTTCATAAATTGATTAATTCTTATACATTTGCATATACAATATTATTATACATTTTTGAAAAGTATGTTATGTTATTGATTATTCATAAGTTGATTATTTCTTGTACACATGTATATAGAATATTATTATACATTTCGTGAATGTATGCTATGTTATTGATTATTTTATAAATTGATTAATTCCTTTGTATATAGAATATTAATATATGTTGTTGATTATTTCATAAATTGATTATTTCTTATATATTTGCATATAAAATATTATTAAAGGATATAATCAATGATTATGACATGTAATTAAATTAATGTGTAAAATAAAGATGCATCCTATGTAAAAAAAGATAACGTCCATTAGTTTAACTATTTAATGATTATGACAGATAATTTTTAATAGGACACTCCTATAATGAAAAAAAGATAGGGAGGTGATAAATTCACGGATGAAATTACTATGTCCACAGAAACTTTAACTGAAAAATTGTTAATGTCCTTAGAATATATCCTTTTTTTTCTCACTTCATATCAAAACCTCTCTCACTTCTCTCATTCGATTAGTATTCTCAACGGGATTCAACAATTATACTTATACTATTCCTCAACGTCATCTTCTACATTTCTTAGTAATTCAATCCTTAATATAAGTTCTTGAACCCAAATAATGTAGAAATTACTTGAAACGACCAAAAAAGACCAATATGTTAGCATGAAGCTCTCAAATCAGATTACTTAGATCACAAAGATAAATATTAGTTGAAACGTATGTGATCATGGTGACAGAGTTTACTTTCGATCGTTTACCTATCAATAATTTTACATTTTACTGGACACAAGTGTATACCATTCACCAATCTCGTAATAAGTTGGAAAACTGTTGACTTCAAGACTCGACACGATCTATACCTCGTCTTCCAGCGACAGTGGCACAATGAATGTCACACGTCGATGAACATTTTAAACATAAGGTTAATTGGATTGAGAGTTTGAGACACTGAATATTCGAGGAGCCTGTTATGGAAATGGTGAGTAATGGTGAAAAGGATTTTGAGGGTATTAATGTCCTTTCACAATACTTTTCCGTGTGAGTAGTAAAACCTAGTGAATTTGTCACCTCCCCAAAAGAAAGCTCATAAGATGCAGCATGATTCATGCGCGCAGTTCCCAATATCAATAAAAGTTATTAAACATAAATATATGAAATTAGTTGCAATATAACTACTGATTTGATAAAACATGAAGAGTGATATATGGGAACGAACTATTAGGGCTATCTAATTTTCGTTTTCTTAAGGATAGTGTTTAACTATGTGTTGGACTATGTGTTGGTGATGGATTCACTGTCCACATGACGAACATATCCTATTAGATGGTTTTTCCTTTTCATCGGTTACAATGATTAACTTGAGTGTTTTTTAGACCCAACACGGGGCCCACATACACTCAAAAAGTAAATATCGTCACTAATCCCTTTCCATTTCCCTTTTATCCCAACAAATTTGTCATCCCCAATAGCTTGACAACACGAAAAGTCATTCGTTTCCTTTTCATCGGTTACAATGATTAACTTGAGTATTTTTGAGACCAAACATGAGGCCCATATACACTCAAAACGTAAATATCGTCACTAATCCCAATCCAGTTCCCTTTTATCCAAACAAATTTTTCATCCCCAATAGCTTGACAACACGAAAAGTTATTCGTGTCCCAAACCAGTAAGAAACCATAAGAGAGGCCATCTGATTCCTTTTGGCACATACCCAAAAGTTTTTACTATCCCAAAACTCCTCCACCCAGTTATCATTGATTATACGAATTTTTGTTTCTCGTAATGCCAAAACACACGGATTCTCCTTCCTGCATATACCATCAACCCACCCTTTTTTACCTTCTGCGTCCATGCCTCTGATATTCAAAGAAATAATTTTCATAACAAACCAATAACTAACGAACAAAATAAAAATCTAAAATCAACTACAAGTCGCCCCTACATCCTTCTTCTTTGTTACGGTATCGTTTCCCACTTTCCCTCATTTTCCCAGACCACACCAATCTGCACACCAATCTCTTTTAACCTCTTGTCACTTGTAGAGCATATTTTAAACGAATTAGAAACTCCACACCCTTGACTGCCACTCTTATTATCCCCACTTGGTAACCTGTTACCCCCAACCTTGTATGCATCTAATGACTATTGACGACATGCATATAGATCAAACACTATTTTTTTTTCTTTTTTCTTTTTTTAAGAGACATATTGAATACTATTAACCATTCAGATATCAATAGCTTTGTGATTAGAGATGTTTTAAACATTGATTGAATATGCTAGCAATTCTATCATTACAGGAATAATAAGTTGAATTAACTGAGTATGAAGCTTTGTTAAGAGGTTCTTTCAAAGATAAACATTATATACCAAAAACTAATCTAAACTTATGTTTAATTACTGTGTCATGATAAATTATGCAACAATTGACTTACTCGCTTTAAGCATTTTATGACCTCTAGATGTATAGCCTGACATCAAAGTGATCAGACCCAAAAATAATCATTTCTGGCCGGTATTAAAACCTTTAAATTTTATTTAAACATTAATGCAAACCATTTTGACGAAGAACAATACGTTATACGTACATATGTACAAAAGATAACAATTCCAAACAGTAATACATATTCACGAAAGTGAACAAATTATTGAAACACGTCATAACTTGAGATCCAAATCTGCAAATGAAAATCATATCAACAAGAAGTCCAAAAGCTTATAATCAACTAGGGACATAGTCATATATGCATGTCGCCTCAAAGAGGTTCTTCTTTCACTTGGCGGGAGGCTGGTTTTCCACGGGTTTTTCTTCATGAGTCGTCTCTTGTTGTTGTAACGTGAGTTTAGCCGGTTGCTGATTCGTTGTCAGCACCTCTCCTAAGGAATCAGTCACATACTATATATAACACATAGAATAATATGTTTTGCAGGAATAAATAAATAAGAGAAAAAAGAATCACTTTATAAGTGATATATATCTCACCCGTTCAAGAAAAAGTGTACAAAACATAATGTGATAAAAGAAAATGGAGTAACAATTGATGAAGACAGGGAAAAAGTTACGCATAAGCATGAAGATTAGAGAGAACTGTTACGTATGATCAACTTTCTATCCATATTTCCATGTGAATTAAAATAATCTCATTTGTTCAAATATTTGTCCACATACTGTTACTATTCCAAATAATAATAATAGTAATAATAATGATAGTATTATTATTATTATTATTATTATTATTATAAAAATATCACTTTCATTAGAAACAAAACCAATGGATTACAAGAAATTAGTGGGGAGCCTCGAATAAAGATGTTATTATTATTATTAATTATACTGTTATTATTATTATTATTATTATTATTATTATTATTATTATTATTATTATTATTATTATTATTATTATTATTATTATTATTATTATTAAACATCCTTTTATTAGAATAAAGATGTTAGTGCCAATAAAGTGCTCGATAGCTTAACGAAAAGGGTATACTGCTTGATAATGAATAGAAATATACGGTACCTTTATGCAATTTCTGGCTTTAACATTGCAAGTGTAACTACTTGGGCAACAATATATATTGGTTCCCTTGCCGCAGCATTTGTAACCATGTGGGCAACAATATTTGGTTCCCGTGCAACACACTGCATTTGAATAAGGGCAACACCCTTTATATGGACCTTTGTTACAACATGTCGCGCTGCGACATGAAGGACCTCCAACACAATGAGAGTTGGTAACTGCCAATGATGAAACATAGATAAACAAAATAACAAGAGTGAGTATGGAATTTGAGGTTTTCATTTTTGTTAGCTAATGAATGAATCTGGAAATTAGTTTCCTAATTTATAGAGGCATTAGTTAGATGTTTTGTCCTTGTGGTTTATATATATAAGTGCCTTTAGTCCTTTTTTCATAATTATTAGAGTAATTACAAAATTTAGTTATTTGTTGAGCCAACTTAGTACCTAATCATCTTCAACTACGATTTGAATAGAGAATACCCTAAGAATAAAGGAAGTCCATGAATGTCAAAAATATTCAGAGAGTCATTTCGAGAGTTCTTCATAGTCTAAAGAAAGACTCACCACTCTCTGTGGTGGAACTCAGCTTGTAAATTCCCTGAACCTAGAAGAAGATAATGGAGTCAGTGAATGATGGCAATAGCTCACCGAGTCACCTTTGCTCTCGTCGAACAAACCAAGACATCGAGAACTTATATACATAGAAAAAAGTATGTAGGTCCTTCTTAAAAATAGGAGTGAACTTTATTAAATTGATAAGTGAAAGCCACCTTTCAAGATATTCAATAAAATACAGGATTTGGTATAAAAAGGGTAAATAGTTGTCAACACCATGCCCCAAAAGTAATGTTAAACATGTTGCAAGAATGGATGCATTAAATGCAGTAAGGTACCGGTGTACCTTGAGTGTACCTTCCTAGTTAGATGTTTGACACGTCGTTATTAACTCATGGGTATCCACCTTGAGTTACCTATATAAAGGAATGTTGTAACGGAGTAAATATTGACCTAGTACATTTAATGTGTTAACATTTACAAGAGAATTTACTCTTTCTTCAACTCAGTCCTTGAACTTCCTCAGTGGTTAGCATAGTTCTTACTTAAGCATATAATTTGTGTAACATATTGGATTTCACATACACATCATAACACAAACATACTTAGGCGTATAAGAGATGAGTTTTAGAGAGAAAAAGTTAGAGGTTTGGGAACTTTAGTGAGAGAAAGAAAATTTTATTATGAGCTCCAACTCTCTACCTTGGGAGGTAGAGAGTATTTATAGTCTTATAATAAAACGCCACACAACGGCCGTGGATCGCATACAGTGGGTAAAGACCCGTCCGTCCTCTACGGTGTTACTTAACTAACTACTACTTGACATAAAATAACTACGACAATGAGCTTTCTAACGAATACATATACTTGAGGGACCGACACTTTAATACCGGATTTCTAAATCCTAACAATATCCCCCTAAAGGAGGTCACCTCAAACATATATTGAAATTACATTGAATACAAACAGATATTACATAAAAATTTGTTCTTGCATTCTAGACCATGTTCTTTGTTCTCAAGCTCGTAGTCTTTGATTCTTCATTTTTGCATGTTTGGATAATTCAAGTGGAGGTCTTTAACTGATCCACGGATAATAAGATTGAGCCAACTTTGAGATCATCACCCATATTAAATCTCTCGACTCTTCCTTGTGGTGTTGGTATTAAGTGATGTTGTGACATTTGGACCGACATGCTCACATTCTGGATCATGATTTCTTCTTATCGAGTAGCAAGCTTTTGTTGATTCATGATAAAGCAGCCAGAAAGCGTAAGCATGGAGTAATATCGAGTCATTGATGCACTAATCATGATTTCTATTGAAATGAATGTGTTGTGTGAGCATGCGGCTATGGATTGACCGCTTCATTCGGATCACCGCAAACGTCAGCGTATTCGCATACAACAGTTAGTAACAAAACGCACGAAAGTGTCTTTGATCACTTTCGTTGAATTGAGGTACACGCCCACGGTTCCTCGCTGATCAAGACAAGTACTTCCTGTGATCGTATAATTCAAGAATTTCCTTGACAGGTTTCAAGTACTGCTTCTAGCCGTTTCAAACCGAACGTCTCAAAGAAGACAACACGGAGTGAGTGAACCAAATGAATAGAGATTCAACGATTGATGAAAAGAAATTTGAAACCCAATCGTATTGCTCAATAGAAAAGTGTTTTTGCAATACAACGAAGGTTTTAATGAAAATCAATTATCAATCATAAACACCTTTTATTTTGAAATATTAGTACACGTCGATGTGCTAATGAAAAGAGTTTTTGAGCACAACGACCGGTTTTTCAAAGGTATCCCAATCGAATCCTAACCAAGGATTGATTCAAAATATTGAATCGCCCCATTGTTTCGTCATTGTCACATGGTTGATCTAATTGATAGATCTCACATGCCACCCACCAGGAGCTTGTTTGATGTTGGCTCCAGTAGGCTTTCCATCTTCATTGATTATGTTAGCATATCACTCGATGTTCCGCCGCAATACCACAAGGATACTCTCAGAGGACTCATAAGATTTAATTTCTTCCAACATTATTGTGAGAATGCAGAGTCTTCATTGAAAGTGTCCTCAATGAGATTTAGAGATGATCTCGACTTATATCATCCAATCTCTAAGAGAAAGTCGATAGATAATGTCGGTTCCACGTGAGAATGAAACAAGCCCTTTTAAGAGGAACTTGAGTAGTTTGAGAAGTTTTAGTGCAAGTGTCACTGGGTCCATGACGTCTTGTCTTCAATACGATGTTACCATCAAGAGCATATGAATTGAACCCTTCCACTCTAAGGTTGAATAGATGGAGGGCTATTTGTTTTCACCCTTTTCTCATTCAATTCTTTTTCATTCTTCAACCCCTTCAGTGCTTACCGAGACTTCATAACTAGAACCTTGTTGGGTTTATTCCAGACTAGCTCGCCTCGTCCTCGCACTCTTCCCATATCTCATTTTTCTCCTTTTTCTTCATATACCTAAGGACTTCTACACTATCTAGTGGATTGTCCCTGGTAGATCCCTCCGGTTCTGGCGGATCATGGGAACACATACCTAACCTTATCATCCTTATATCACCATACATAATGTAAAGTTGGTCGGTCTTTTGGAATTGTTCATCAGCCATAGGAACCAATTGAAAACCATTTGAAAATCAATCCAGATACTTATGATATATTATCAAAGCATTTTGTACCTAAATTGTTTTTGATATTTTTAGAACAAGAGATCCCCCTCAACATGTGCATCAAGTGTTTGAAATCGTTTTTCACACGGAGGCAAGAGAAAGAATTAACTTCTTTGATTACCATTTTCTAAAAGATATCAACATCACTTCCCTCAATCAATCAAGTAGATAAAGCACATTAGGGAAGGATGAGGTTTTCATAAGCTTGCTCCCCCTCAATATGTGCCTGAGGTTTGAAAGAGTATTGCACATACAAGAGGGAACCTGCACATTGATCACGTTTCAAATCTTTGAGGTTTAAAGTAGATGCTCCCCTCAACATGTGCATGGAAAATTTGAAATCGTTGTCACATGGGAGGGGAGCATGTATATCCTTATAAAACCATTTATCAAATTATCAGTTTAAATTCAATTTAAATCACAAATTCTCCCCGATCACAATTATCAAATCATTTGAGATTTGTGATCTCTTATAGATTTAAATTGATTTTGAAAGCTTTTAGGAGAATTTGACTTGATTATGAAAACGCTTTAACCGATAAGGATCGATTTTGAGACTTTAAACTCCATTGATTAAACATGCTTGAATATCTTTTGAAAACAAGTAGTAAATGTACCATTGTTTGAAAATACACTTTTTATTTAATTGAAAATCATTCTCCCCTCAATCAATGACATAAGGTTTTGATTGAGAGATAGATATTTTGACAACCTTTAAGTATAAGATGATTTTAAAAAATAGAGTCCGAGTAATTTTTCAAAGCAATTAGTTTTCATTAGATAGTAAGAAATTGTTTTTATAGAATCAGAGCATGAGATTTGAAAACAAGATAAACCATGGCTCGTTTCTTTTGAAAAGCGGTTATCTGCCGAAATGACAATAAACCATTGTTTCTCTTTCTCCCATTTTTTAAAACAAACCACATTCAACAACATCTAAAGTCCTCGATCATTTTTGAATGACAAAGATAAGACCGTAGATATAATCGAATCGAGAAAAGCATGACAAAATGACAATATTTTTGAGGATTTTTCAAATTTTTTATGGATTTTGAAAGTTTTATATTTTTCTATTTGATTTTTGAAGGTTTTGTAATTTTGTATTTTGTTTTTCGAATAGATATTTACAAGAGATAGATGAAGGAAACCTTTTACTCCTCTTCTTCCTCTTGAAGACGCTTGAGTGTTTCTCGGTTGTAGGCTTTTAAGACCAAGTCGTGGAAGGATAAACTCAAAACGTTCTCTAGGAAGAGCTTTGGTGAAGATGTCCGCTAACTGGTATTCATACCTCACAAAGTATAGTTCCACCACACCTTTTCCACTTGTTCCCTCGATGAAATGATGTCGAATGCATATGCTTAGCTCTTTAGTGTTGAACGTTATTGCATGAGAGAGCAATAGCACTTTTATTATCACAAAGAGAGGATTTTGTTAAATTCAAAGTCATAGTTAGATAATTGGGATCTCATCCATAGGATTTGAGCACAACAAGATGACATGGCTATGTATTCAACCTCTATAGAGGAAATAGAAGTACTCATTTGCTTCTTTGAAGACCAGCTCACAAGCTTATCACCTAAAAACTGAGCACCTCCAGGACGTACTTTCGACGAGTATCTTGACATCCTGCATGATCAGCATCTGCATAGGCTGTTAGTGACATACGGTGTCCTTCGGGTACCAAAGTCCCATATTGATGGTTCCTTGGAGATACCGAAAGACCCGTTAACCGCTTCAAGGTGCTTTTTAGTAGGCTTAGCCTGGTATCTAGCACACATGCAAACAGCGAACAAGATGTCGGTATACTAGTGTGAGGTACATCGGGATCCAATCATACTGCGATATTTTGTTTGGTCTACCATGATCCCTGAGTGGTCCTCATCTAGTTTGGTTCGTTCAATCATGGGAGTGCCAACAGGATCACTTGAATCAAATCCAAATTTCTATAACATTTCATTTGCATATTTAGATTGATTTATGAAAATGCCTCCAAGACTTTGAGAAATTTGTAATCCTAAGAAAAATGACATTTGTCCCATCATTGACATTTGAAATTTAGAACCCATTTCATTTGAAAAAAAACGTCACTCATTGGGGTCAGTTGAGGCAAAGATGATATCATCAACATAAATTTGAATGTGAATTAAATGTTTGCCTGACTTCCTGGTGAACAATGTCGGATCAAATGCTCCTTTGCTGAATCCGGTTGATAGAAGAAACTTTGATAGTGTATCATACCATGCCCTTGGAGCTTGCTTTAAACCGTAAAGAGCCTTCTTTAAACGATAAACGTGAGTAGGATGCTCTGGATTCACAAAGCCTTCGGTTGCCGACGTAGACGACTTCTATAAGATCTCCGTTCAGAAATGCCGTCTTTACATCCATCTGATAGACTATCATGTTCTTACTAGCTGCATTAGCCAAGAAGATTCTGGTTGCCTCGATACGAGCAACAGGAGCAAAATATTCTTCAAAGTCAATACCCTCCTCTTGACGGTATCCTTTAGCAACCAAACGAGCCTTGTTCTTTAACACATCACCATGCTCATCAAGTTTCACTTTGAAGATCCATTTTAGAGCAATGATCATAGCACAATCTGGAGCAGGTACTAATTCCCATACATCAAGTCAATCAAACTCATGAATTTCTTCTTGCATGGCATTGAACCGCTGTCTTCATTCATGGCGGTTTTAACATCTTTTGGTTCGATCTTAGAGAGTACGGAGTTGAAGAAGCACCATAAGGCATCGGTTGCAAGTTGTTTCCGTGTGGATCTGGACGAGGGATTTCCAATGATGTTGTCTAATGGATAATCGTGAGTCCATTTCCTGAGGTGTTCATGTGGTAGTTGTTGAGGGACTGAAGTAGCAGAGTCGATGTCTCTGGAAGAAGATGGTTCGATGAAGATTCAGGAGCAAATATGTTTTCAAATGGAGCATCTTTAGGAGTAGCAAAGGGATTAACTTCATCTGTGATCAGAATCATTTCCATGATGTACACTTGATGATTGAAGATTTGTTGATGAACCAGATTGATCAGCAGCAGGCGCTTCTTGGCTTAATGACATAGAAGTTGAAGGGTTAATTTCATTGACAGGATAGAAGCAAGCTCTGTTGATAGGATTGACATATCATTGTTACTTGGCTCAAATTGTTCATCAAACATTGGATCAAACAGTTTCTTTAAATCATCTTCTGAGGGAGGTACATATAGAGTTGCTGGTGAGGAGTTTGGTACAAGGGATGAACCAATGGGATTTTTTTGAAGTGCTGTCTAGAACTGGATTGTCCAGAGCCATTTGACCGGTCGACTCATCAAACGTAGCGTGAATTGTTTCCATGATGTTTCGGGTTCTCTTGTTGTAGATTCGGTATCCTTTCTTGTTTGGTGCATAACCAACAAAAACTCCAATATCTGCCTTTGCTCTTAGTTTACCTAAGTCTTGACCATCATTAGTTGGATAACACAATGCACCAAACACACGAAGGAATGAGAGATTAGGTTTTCTGTTGTGGACAAGTTCATATGGAGTTTTTCCATGAGCAGTGTGAATCAGGGATCGATTTTGGGTGTAGCATGCAGTGGCGATGGCTTCACCCCGTAGAAACATTGGAACCTTTGAGTAAATCAGCATTGTCCTTGCGGCTTCCACAGGAGTTCGATTTCGTCTTTCAACTACACCGTTCTGTTGAGGAGTTCGAGGAACACTTTTTGATGACTGATTCCAATACTCTCATAAAACTCACTAAGTTGTTTGTTAACAAACTCGGTTCCATTGTCTGTCGGATGATTCGACCATTTTGTTAAGAAGAACCTGCAGCTGTTTGATGAGTTTGATGATGATATCTGGAGTTTCATCCTTTGTCCTTAAGAACTTTACCTAGGTGAATCTAGAGAAATCATCAACCACAACTAACACATATTTCTTCCCAAGATATTCTGCACTCTCATGGGTCCACATAAGTCCATGTGAATTGTATGAAGAACTTCTGTACTGGAGTTTGTAGGTTTTGGTTTATGGGCATACTTCTTGCTTTTTCCCAATTGGCATGCTGAACAAAGATGATCCTTTTCATACTTAAGTCTAGGTAAACCTACAACAAGGTCCTTTCGGAGATCATTGATGGTGCCGGTTCAAGTGATTGAACGACGATGCCATAACCATGACTTTGAAGCCTTTGACAACAAGCAAATTGGAGAAGACTTCATCATATCTTCGATAGAGATGGTGTATAGATTTGAACCACGTGTTCCTCTTAAAAGTTCCTTACCATCAAGTTCTCTAACGAAACAAGTATGTTTTCTGAAGGCTACTTCTAGATCGGAATCGCAGAATTGACCAACAGAGAACAGGTTATGACCAAGACCTTCCACATAATATACCCGGGAGATAACACTTTTACCAACAACATAATCTCCATAACCCATAATAGCACCGAAATGATCGTTCCCGAATCTAACTGTCCCGATGAATTTGCTCACGAAGTTCATGAGCCGCGACCGTCTCCAGTCATATGCTTGGAACAGCCTGAGTCCAGGTACCACAGAACGATTTGAACGATCTGCAGTAGAACACAGACAAGAATGGATAACTGGATAATTGGGATCCCCATGCAAGAATAGGTTCCATTTGGTTAGTATGCAGTGATTGGAACACCCACATCGAAATAGAAACATTCATATCGAAATTGAGGCAATGGAATCATTATGAATAGATGCAATTACTAGTGTCCTATTTTCCTTATTCAAAGTATGTTCACTTCTTAAGGGAATAGTTCTACCAGTAGGCATCAATTTTCTAGTGGGCTTGCTGATTAACTTTATGGCCAAAGGTATCCGTTGATAACCTATCTTACTAAATGTTCTTCCCTGTGGCTTCCACCGTTTTCTAACTTTCTTATGCCTTTGCCTTTTTGCCTTCTTAGCATAATTTTTGCATTAACAATTAACTGGGATTTGATTAGACAAAGCATTCACATCACATTCATGATTAGTAATAGAATTCAAGCAGACATCATTACAAGGTTTGCAAATAGTATCGAATTGAATTAATTACAATACGCCTAAGGCTAATACTAGAATCAACACGATTCGTTTTATTCAACTCAAACTTAAAGTTCCTAGATTGGTCTTCTACTCTCTTCCAATGCACATTCTTAGCTTGCAAGGTCCTATCATTCCTTGTGTTGTCTTGAGACTTTGACCGCCGCTTTAATGTCACTGATTACTCCTGTAGAGGGAATGGGAACATTAGTTGGTTGATCTAATTTTTGCATTCATGAACTAGATGTGCAAGGATCTGAACTCCTAGAAGGCACATTAGTGTTCACTTTCTTAAAACTGTGATTTGAGGTATTTGCAGGCACACTGAAATTCACTTTCTTAACACCAGAAGTGCTGGGATTTGTACTCCTAGAAGGCACACTAGAGTTCGCTTTCTTAGCACTAAAGGTGTTGAGATCTGAACTACTTGAAGGTATACTACAGTTCACATTAATAACATTGGGCATCGAATGGATTTCATACTTGTCACTAGGCATAGAACACGGAATTAAAGGATTAACTCTCTCACCTAAGGACTTAGGGCATATTGTGATTAAGCATTCTAGAATTTCTTGAGATCGTTTGGCATATAAGCATGCATGCCCAATTGCATTATCAAGTGGTTTCTCTAACTTATCCTCTTCAACAATCTCATGGAGACATTCTAAACAATCCTTAAGGGATGAGAAATATGTTTGAATTGCAAGTTTATTGTTCCTAAGATGAGGAGGAACATATTTCACAGACAAAGCATATTTATTACAAACAGATACCTTTGATCCATCATTCTCCCCATTGGTCATTGGCATTTTCCCTTTTACCGGCTCTTGATTCTCAATTTCCTTTTACAATGAAGCTATTTGTTCGTTATTTTTGTTACGAGTGACCTTTATTGATTCAAATAACTCATTGAAATGACGTTTAACCTTTTCATTTTCTTCTAGAAAACTCTCGTTTTCCTTTTGTAATGCATTTACTAAGTTTTGAAGATGAAACGTTTGAGGATTCTGAGAATCTAAAGGAGGAGGCATTTGGGAGCCAGTCACATTGTTCTTTTCACCCTTTAATTGAGAGATTTGGGCTTTCAACTTTCTGATCGTGTTACAATGAGCTTGAATCTGTTCATCACGTTTGTTTATTTGAAAAACGCATCAAACTCGAGCATCTGAGGATGTATTTATATTTGAAGTTTTGACATTTTCTTTAAGATGTTGATATTTTAGTTGTAAATTAAAATGCTCAACCTCTAGTTTAGAAAAATGTTTAACCAAATTGTCGTGATCATCCAGTTCAATTTTCTCATTTAATTTAGAATTAGTCTTTTCAAGCTCAATGACACGATCATGGGAGACTTTCAGAGCAGCAGATAATTCATGAAATTGAGAAGCATTTATGGAACAATTTGTAGCAAAGATGAAAAACACATCTTGAGCAATACATTCAGAAATCAAGATTCTCATTCAAAGGATGCAAGTTCTTCCTCTCAATCTCATTATATTTTAATTCTCGCTCATAGTCACTAACCTCAACTATCATTGCATCAAATTCCTTTTCCATTTCTTTAATATCTAAATTCATTCCCTTTTTAAGACTCTCAAAATGATCTTTTAGTTGTTTAAAGAAAGGCATGACTTCAGTTAAATAACATTCTTTCGTTTGCTCAAAACCCCTTTCCCCTTCAGTTATACCAATGGGTGTGATCCTTTTCTTACAAGTTTTCTCAAAATCAACAAATAGTTGAAAAATAACATATTGACTGATTAAGGTCTTGCTTTTAGTGGCAATAGTCCTAGGAACTAAATGCATTGGTGTATTGGGAGGATACACGATTCTGAAGGCATTTTCCTAAAGGGGGTTTGTTACAACAAGATTCTCTCGCTTTGCTTATCTAAATCCTTTTTCCAAAACACTTGTTCGGGTGTTAACAACGTCTGAGGCTTAAACATGTTCAAGGAAATCCAATTCTCTTTCTTGTAATCATGGGGTGTGATAGTTATTTTCTTCTCTTTACATTTAGGATCATCTAGTTTCTTGTTCATCTTTCCCCTAGTGACTTCATCTGATTTCTTATCTTCCTCAGTGCACTCAACGCAACTAGGTTTTCGTCTAGGTTTAAGGATTTCATTACCATCATAAAGAACCTTATGAGCATTTCTAGCCTTTTTAATGACCTCTGAATTTGGTTCCTCAACAAGGGGAATGCTATGCTTATCGCTAAAGACTCTATGCTTAGTGATCATGTGGCGTCTCAATGGTGTTCCCTTTACGTACAACTTGTTTTCAAGCTTGTTTTTCAAAGTTTTGAGATTAGAAAAATCTTTCAAAAGTTTTGATTCCTTAGCATTAAATTCTTGCTTAAGCATTTTCACATTTTCTTGAAGTTCTTGTTTTTGCTTAGCAGTTTAGATAGCTTTTCTTGTAAGGAATTTAACTCTTGTTTTAATACTTATTCTCTAAAATTACTTTTTCTAATGATTGTACGCATTTGGTCATCCATTTCCGCCACGGTGGTCAACTCAAATTTAACATGTTGTTCATAAATAGCAACACGTTCTTTATAGGCATTCAGTTCGAGACAATGTAATCATCGGGCACATGCAGGTGAATTCATCAAAGTCATAGTCATTATTGACTGCAGAAGATGCATTACTTGGTACAATCTCACTTTCACTTTGTTTCACATATTGATCATATGGGACAACATTGCTATTACCCATATCATCAATATCTGATTCATAAGTTTCAAGAGATTGTACTTCATTATGCATCTTTTGCTCATCAACATCATCATATAGTTTTAATACCTCTGAGATGATCTTGTCTTTGGATGGACCAGTTTGTTGTGGTGGAGAAACTTTTGGAGAAACCATAGGGGAGATGCTGGCCATGAAGATTGTTTGATGAGGTTCATCATCTACATCAGAATCAAATGCATCACAATCAGCTACTTGAAAGGCATTCTGATGAATATGACCTATCTCCTGAATTGGTCGTTCATCAACATCGCATCATAAGTCTTGGCATTCCCTTCAAGAAGAAAACAACTCCTCTTCATCCAAAGTGCTCCATTGTCCTCGAGCTTGCACTAGCAACATCTTATCCCTCAAGTACTCGCATTCGAGGACTTTTGGAGATGTGCAATTTCTTGCAATGTGTCCCTCACCACCACAGTTGTAACATTTGATAGGCTTAGATTGTCCTTTATTTCCAATCCTTCCTCGATTATGATTTCCACCATAGCCTCCACCTACTCCACCCCTTCTCTGATCGTACTGCCTTTCTTGAACTGGCTGCACCATAACCTTCCCATCTCTGACAAAGGGCTTGATTGTGTGGAGTGGATGCTGTTCTGAGGTTGTTGTTGGTGTGTGGGAGAGTGTTCATGTTTTGACTGATCATGAGAGCTAGTTGACTAATGAAGTTTCCAACGGATGCATTAGCATCAGCTTGTTTGAACTTAGGATTAGGAATGAGTTTGTGATTGCCATCACCCATGGGTATAACTTGAGATGCTTTGGTGGTAATTCCAATGTTTGAGTAGAAAGCAGTTGAATCATTTGATGAGCTTGTCTCTCTCTGGTTAGTTTTGAAGTGATCAAGAATCCTTTTTTCAAACATAGCATGTCTCTCATTCTGAAGAAGGAAGGCATAGAGTTGCTCATAGTTTGTATTCTTCAATCCTTTGGTTAGCTTCACAGAGGTGACAAACTTATGCCATTCGGGATTCATGTTGTAGGACCTTACTTTTATCAACCTTATCACACAAATACCCACGTTAACACAAACAACACAAGTATCACCACGTTTACCACGCTACGCGTAGAAAACGTTCAACCCAAACACAAACATAAAGCTTAGAAAGAATAAGAAGAAAGGAAAGATGGTGACTTGAATGATATGAAATCCGTGTATGTGAGAGGATAAAAGATAAACACAATAAAGTTGTATATTCCTTGAGAGATAAAATACACACACACACACACACACACACTTTCAAGCACACCCCTCAAATGAGACTTTGAGGGGTTTATATAGTTGGAATACATGATGCCCTAAAAGGCTTTCTATGGGCCGTGGATATGGACTTGGATTGGATTGGGTTACTTGGACTTATACAAGGAAAGCTTATCATAACGCCTAGCTATTTAGCTTAGTCCAATCCACGAGCCCGTTGACTATTCTAGCACGATATCTAACACACGATATAAAGTTCCTAAATGTGAATGACCATCACTTCTAATAAAAACTATTAAGGCTAACAATCTCCCCTTAAGGGGTGGTCATTCAAATGATGCTCCACTTGATTAGGTCTTTACTTTTCTTGAGCTCGAACTTTGTGTGTAGATGTAGAATAGTCTTGATTCTTTGTTCCTTCATGCTTTGTGATCAGATAATGTGGTTGTCTGCCATTTTCAACTTCGTTGGTTAGGTGTCTCCACGTCTTTCTCCACCATGCTCATACTTCTATTTGACTTTGAGTTGCCTTTGATTTTGATGAGAACTTTCATGTGTTGTTGGTATGAGCATGTGGCGAGTCTGCACGATCCATCCGCTCCGGAGCTTCCATAAGAAGAAAACATAAAACAGGTTAGTAATAAGCGGATTCCGACACTTACAAGTTTGAATTTCGAGGGTGTTAACAAGATAGTGTGAAAACACATCTCTAATTCTCACAAAGGCCGTTTCTGAACTGGAGTCCCACAAGTGAGATAACGCGATGTACCGAAATACACCTACAGTTCAGATGAGTCGCTGAGGTACACCGAAGCATCACCCCACGACTGTAGACCATTTGAGACACACTAAGCATAATCCACGGGGAGTTATCGAAGTGACCTGCTGTCAGGGCTGCTTGATGTTGACCCTGGCAGGAATTTCCATTCAATCACTGAAGATCACAGATGTGAAACTTCTCATAAATGTTCTGGCAGATTGCTAAGACCTGCGTAGGACTCTAGAATATATCACTTGTGTCCTAATAGATGAACAACAAGCGATGTCATGTCAAGTGTTCCTATGAGATCTTTTGATGAATCTCGAGGCTCTAGACTCAATAGTGCATTTTTGGTTTTCCTAAGCGAAGACTAGGGAGAGGGTCTCCTTCTTCAATATCAACAATCTCTAAGAGAAAGTCGATAGATTATGTAGGGTTCCCAGTGAGAATGAAACAAATCCCTTTTGAGAGGAATTGAGTGGCTAGAAGGTTTAGTGCAGTGCGTCACTGGGTCCATGACGTCTTGGTCTTCAATACTAGTGTCATCTAGTGACAACCAGAGTGAGATGAATTGAACCTAGTTTCTGCCCTAAGGTTGAATATGGAGGGCTATTTCTTTTCACCCTTTCATTACATTTCTTTTTAATTCTTCAACCCATTCTTTCTCCTTTCTCACATTACTCCTTTTTTCAATCATTCCTAAGGACTTCTAATACTAACTATTTGGGATGTCCTTGGGTAGATCCCTCCGGCTTTGGCGGATCATAGGACGAATTTCCTATCCTTAGTCACCTTATAACTCCATGACTGTCCTATTGTTGCCATAAAACCATTTTTCTTGAAAATCTCTCAGAGTGTTTATGATAGAAAAAATGTTTGAGACACTCCGCGAGTTTTACATTTTTAGAAACACTCCCCCTTCACATGTGCTTATGAGTTTTAACAAAAATAAGCACATCGAGGGTAGAGTTTGCACTTTTTGAATTGATCGGCTTATGATAGACAATTCCCCATGAGACACGGTTACGTTGCTTAGTTAAAGAGTTCCATTGTCAGTTTTTAGGTGACAACTAGCTCTAATAACTAACTTGAAGTTGTAAACACTCCTTGAAAAGGAGGTTAGACCCATGAAGGTGCATATCTATCACAAGTTTCTCGAAATGGTACATTTACTGACTTTGATTACTCGTCAATTCATTGGTTCCGTCTGAGTCGAGCTCATTGTGAGATTCAAACACCGATCATTAAACATTTTTATCACATTTTAATCACTTCTCCTCCCCCTCAAAAATAGCATATTCGTGATATTTTTGATATCAACGGATTAAACAACATTTTAGAATATTTTGGGGAGACAAACGGATTTGATTTAAGCATGAATATGGAACATTTTAGTTTTATACTCCCCTTTAATAAAGCATAATCAATTAAAGGGTTTTAGAGGGAGTTATCTTGAGCACAAAGTATTTTGAAAAATTTTGAAAAATCTTTTTGAACAATCTTGAAAAGGTGCTCAAGATGATGATGATTTCTCACCATTTTTAAATGCAGTGCACTAAAGCGTACACTAGTGATTTTTTCTTTAAAAAGCACGAGTTTTGATTTGAAAATAATCAAAAGTCATCATTTTAGTCCGGGTTTCGTACTGAAGTATACGAAAGCCATTTTATGAAGAAATTTTGAGAAACGACATGTTTTAGAAAACAAATTAAAGAACTCTCGCTCAAGTATCTGTACATACCCGTATCATTGTTGAATGACATTTCTAGAAACGTACATAATATCGATTATACGAGAGACATGTCGTGAGAAGAATATTTTTGGATTTTTGATTTTTTATTGTTTTTGTATTTTTTGAAAGTTTTATATTTTTATATTTTGCTTTTGTTGGTTTTTCAAATTTTGTATTTTGTTTTTCAAAAATATTTACAAATAAGCTTTTGGAAAATCATTTTCAAGAAGATTCGAGAAGACTTTCTAACTCCTCGGGGGTTAGGCTTCGCATTCCAATTCGTCGAACTAAATAGTCAAACCTTTCTTTTGGAAGGGCTTTAGTTAATAGATCGGCGAGTTGGTAATCGGTCTTCACGAAGAATAATTCAACAGTACCATTTTCGACGTACTCTTTGATGAAGTGATAGCGGACACGGATGTGCTTAGTCTTTGAGTGATGAACAGGATTGCATGATATGGCTATGGCACTTTTCGAGTCACAATACATAGGTATTTTATCGAAGTAAAGCCATAATCTGATAGTTGTGTTCTCATCCATAGAACTTGAGCACAACACGCAGATAGAGACACATACTCAGCCTCAGCGGTTGAAAGTGCAGTGCAATCTTGTTTCTTTGAAGACCAGCTTACTAACTTTTCACCCAAAATTGTGCTCCTCCAGATGTACTTTTTGCTGTAACTTGATCACCTGCGTGGTCCGCATCGGAAAAGGCAATTAGATCAAATCCGGATTCCTTCGGATACCAAAGTCCCATGTGAATGGATGTCTTGAGGTACCGAAAGATCCTTTTAACCTCTTTGAGGTGCAGTTTGGTAGGCTTTGCCTGAAACCGTGCTAATAAGCAAACAACAAAATGAATATCCGGTCGACTAGCAAGGAGGTACATGAGAGAAACAATCATGCTCCGATATTTCTTCGGATCAATAGGTTTCCCAAACAAATCGGCTCCAATTTTTGGTGAAGTTACCATTGGTGTTTCGACAGAATCACAATTATCCATACCATGATTTTTCAAAATCTCAGTTGTGTATTTAGCTTGATTTATAAAAATTCCACGAGGGAACTGATGTATTTGTAAGCCAAGAAAGAATTTTAGTTCCCCATCATGGACATTTCAAATTTACTTTTCATGAGATTTTCAAAATGTTTTGAAAGATTCGAATTAGTGGACCCAAAGATGATGTCGTCCACATAAATCTGAACAATCAAAATGTCGTTTTGCATTTTTGTGTAAACAAGGTAGGATCAACTGTGCCTTTGGTGAAATTTTTTAGGATAAGGAAAGAGGACAGTTCGTCATACCACGCTCTCGAGCTTGTTTCAATCCATAGATTGCCTTTTTGAGTTTGTAGACGTAGTCGGGATGTTCCATGTCTACGAAGCCTTCTGGCTGACTCACGTACACTTCTTCTTTCAGAGTTCCATTCAAGAACGCGGTCTTAATGTCCATCCGATAAACCGTGATGTTTTTGTGAGCGCGAGGCTAAGAAAATCCTGACTGCTTCTAGTCTAGCTACGGGCGCGAATGACTCTTCAAAGTCTATCCCTTCCTCTTGTCTGTATCCTTTGGCCACAAGACGAGCTTTGTTGCGAATTACAGTCATCTCTTCATCCCTTTTGTTCTTCCATAACCATTTGAGATCAATGACGCGAATGTCAATTGGTCTTGGAACCATATCCCAAGAGTCATGTAGACGGTATTGGAGAAGTTCCTCCTGCATCGCTTCTATCCATGCGGGTTCTGCCATTGCCTCGCAAATGTTCTTTGGCTCTATATTGCTAATTGAGCAAAGGTAAATGCATAAGTCGCAATCGGTGGCAAGTTGGCGTCTCGTCTGAATTGGCCTTGAAGGTTCACCAATAACTTGTTCAATTGGGTGGTCTTTTGTCCACTTCAGAGTAGAAGGATACCATTGGTTATACGTATGCGAGTTAGATGGTTCTCGTAAGCATGAAGAAGATTCATGATTCGTAGCGAACGGGTTTTCAAATAAGTCTTCATCTAACGTTGCATCGTTCTGGTTTTGGTTTTGCTCATCAACTGCTGGTAGAACGGGTGAAATAACTGTCGTAGATGTAGATGATGTAGATGGAGTTGGTGCATTGATTTCGACCGTTGTAGATGCATCTTCTATTGGTGGTGGAGGATGATTTTGAGCGGTGCAATGAATGATGGTTTGATTCATTTGTCGAAGTTCCACCATAGTATTCATCGAACATTAACTCAAAGAAATTCTCCCATTCTTGTTCTTTAGGATTGTCAAACGAAGTTGATTGAGCTCTTTGAGGTACGAGTCCTGAACTGATGTGTCCAGAAGTTTGTCGGTTTAGTGCGGGTTCTAGAGCGAGTCTCTCAGAAGCCATTTTTGAAAGTTCATCAAATTTCACATTCATCGTCTCCATGATCCTCCTAGTTCTTCTGTTATACACCCTGAATGCCCTCGAGTTATCTGAATATCCAATGAAGATTCCAATATCACCTTTGCTTTCGTTTCCAAGATCTTCTTTGTCATTCGTAGGATAGCACAAAGCGCCAAATACATGAAAGTAAGAGATATCCGGTTTTCTGTTATTCACAAGCTCATATGGGGTTTTATTGAATCTTGGATGGATGAGAGATCGGTTCTGAGTGAAACAAGCAGTGGCAACAACATCAGCCCATAGAAATAACGGTGCACTAGAATAGATTAGCATTGTGCGGGCAGCTTCCACAAGAGTTCTATTTCTTCTTTCAACTACCCCATTCTGCTGTGGAGTTCTAACAACTGATGTCTGATGAGTAATTCCAACATCTTCAAAATAAGTTCTTAACTCGATTAGTGAATTCATGCCGTTGTCTGTTCTTACAACCCTTACGGAGTTTGAAGAAGTACTTGAATTCGTTTCGAAAGGTGATGATGATGCCTGGTGCTTCGTCTTTTGATCTCAGGAACTTAACCCATGTATATCTTGAATAATCATCGACGATGACAAGAATATACTTTTTCCCATTAATGCTTTCAACTCTCATTGGGCCACATAAGTCCATGTGCAACATATGCAACTTTGCTTCCAAACTAGGTACGGTTTTGGGTTTATATGATGCTCTTTTGCTTTTTCCTTGTTCGCATGATGGACATAAGTGATCCTTGGTGTATTTGAACTTTGGAAGTCCGTTGGCGATGTTGTCTTTGGCAATTTTGTTGATGGTGTCGAAATTGAGATGGGATAACCGTCTGCGCCACAACCAGGACTGTGTTCCAGATGCTCTTGTCATAAGACATATTGGTGATGAAGAGGCCATTTGATTGATGTCGATAGCATACAAGTTTGTATCACGATTCCCAGATAAGAGATTAGTGCCATCCAAGTTTCTAACGAAGCAAGCATTTTTCCTAAAAGCAACCTCTAAATCGCATCACGAATGCCCGACTGAAAACTAATTGTGTCCCAACCCTTCGACATAGTAAACCCGAGTGATCAAATAATTTCCAAAAGGTAGATCTCCATAACCCATGATAGTTGCTACATGATCATTTCCAAACGCACGGTTCCCATGAATTTCAGACGAAATTGATCGCAGCTTCAGATTCCCGGTAATGTGCTTGGAGCAACCCGAGTCGACGATCCAAAGACAAATTTCGATAACCACCGATGCCAGAACAGAAAAAAAATATTGTGGAAACCGTTTTGATTTTGGTTCCTTTGGGTTAGAGGTAAAATCCTTACCACACGCAGAGAGGTTTTCTACAGGGAATTCTGGTTTATCACTCATTGTACCATTCTGGAGTGTGAAAGTTCTACATGTGGGTTTCCAAATATCATCCCTAAAGTATACACTATAGTTCCTGTCAGTAGTGTAAAGTCTAAGTTTTGCAACTAGTCTTCCTACTTGTTTAGCATAAGATCTTTTTGGAACATTCTTCTGAACAGGCTTAACAATCTCATTCTTAGAAACACAATCATCATGAACATTAGATAAAGATTTCTTGCAAGTTAAACAAACAGATTCAACAGATTCATTAAACTTAGCAGATTTCATAGGTTCCGTACATTCAGATGAAATGTCTTTCTTATTCAAAAGCGGTAAATTCCTAGGATGTTCTTCTACTTTCTTCTCTTTATTCAAGCTACTACTCCTAGAGGCAGTCGAGACTCTATTGTTCCTTGTATTGCTCTTAGGCTTTAGTCTGCTGCTCCTAGAGGTGCTTTCTAGTCCTGTAGAAGGTAAGGCATACGCATTAGGATTCACATTTTTATGAAGGGAGGTGGTTTCAGCTTTCCTAGTCTCTTTAGAGTGCTTTTCTAAACTTATGTCGTTTGTTCCATATGTTGTGGAGGCAGACGCATTAGTGGTACTCATCTTAAAAAGGCCAGGTGCTAAAACTTTTGGTTTCTCGAAAACCGCTTTTCCTTTATCAACATGTTGTTTAGGTAGGGCAGTGGAGGACTGGTTTTGAAGAAACATTTTTCTCATTGACTTTTGGAGGAGGCATAGAAAAGTACATTTTGGTTTGGAAACCGGTTTGGGAACATTTGCTTTCTCCGCAGTAAATGGTTTTTTAATCACATTATCCACTGCCTTTCCTTTTTGACTTTCCAACTGAGCCCTCAAAAGATCATTTTTCGCTTTCATGTCATTGTAGGCACGCTCATACGACGGTTTGTCATACTTGCATTCCTCAGTTTTTCGATCAAGTTGTTTAAAATATGAGACATTTTCTTTTCAAGTTTTTCAAGATCTTTTTTCATATTTTGAAACAATTTGGAGGTCTCATCCGGAGGTCTTTCATGATCTTCAACAGAATATGTTTGCAAAATGATGGGCATAATATCAGTAGTCAGAACATCTTCGAAGAGTGAATCATTTAGATTTTCCAAAACTTTGATGTGTTCAACACTTTCATTAGCTTGCTTTACCAGGGATTTATGGTCCTTGACAAAGTCACTTTTGTTAGCCTTAATATTTTTATTAGAAGTGATGGTCATTCACATTTAGGAACTTTGTAACGTGTGTTAGATATCGTGATAGAATAGTCAACGGGCTCGTGGATTGGACTAAGCTAAATGGCTAGGCGTTATGATTATGCTAGCCGTTTGAAGCTTAAGTATCCAAAGCCCAATCCATGTCCAACCCATGAAAAGCCCAAGCAAAGCCTTTTAGGGTTTTAAGTAACTTGTACTATAAATACCCCTCAAATGGTTATTTGAGGGGTGTGCTTGAGTGTGTGTGTGTGTGTTTTTCATATGAAATATTATTTTCATTTCTTTCCTTTATCTCTCTAAAACATACGAATTCATATTCAAGTCACCAAGTTCTTCATCTTTTCCTTTCTTATTCTACGCATACTGTTTATGTTCGTGGTTATACTTGTGTTTGGTTTGCTTGGTAAAGTGATAAGGTTGATATATTCATAGGTTACTACAATTGGTATCAATCGCCTAACAATGGTTTAGGAGTGTTTGTGTTTGTTTTGAAGTGTTGTACTGTTACGCGCATATAAGCTCTCGTTTTACATATTTCATAATGCTTAAAGCTTTGATTTTTACACTTAAAAATTCAAGATTCTTGTGGTTTAAGGTTTATTTGGTGTTAAAGTTTCAGTTTTTGCAAAAGTTTCAAGCTTTACGGGTTTAGATATGTTTTTTAAACTCATTTTGTTTCATTGGTCATTTCTACTCGTAACTTTTCTAAGCACTTCGGGTGAAAAAGGTCAACATTTTTCGTGTTATTTGAGTGTTTTTAAGGCTATCTGTGCAAGAGAAATCGTTTGAATCGCTGAATTTTTTTTACGCGTAGGTCAAAACCCTAGTTCTACGCGTAAGAAAGTCAAACTACTCATAAGGTTCTACTCATAACTTTTGGTGCGATTCTTCGAGCTTAACGATTACTCGCTTCCTCACTTGGATAAGTGTGTGGAACACTGACTTGTGGATATCCCTTACGCTGTGACAGGTAAAGGATTTTGGTTCTTAACCATAGTTTACGCATAAACTAAAAGCTTACGAGTAACTCTACGCATAACTTCACAATTACGCGTAAGGTTTACGAGTAACTTTTTGTCTACGAATAAGCTTAAGGTTACGCGTAAGATCGTTACGCATAAGGATTCCTACGCCTAAGCCGACACGCATAAGATCCTACGCCTAAGATCCTACACATAAGATCCTACGCATAAGCACAATCTCTACGCCTAAACCTCGTCTACTGTAACTTCGTTTCTACGCCTAAGCTCTTTCTACGCATAAAGGTTTAAAAAAAATTTTGAGGAGACTAAACGTTCAATTTTAAATTCAAATTTTGGTTTAACTGTGAAAATTTTGGTCAAAATTCAAATTTTGGGACTAAATTCAAAATTTTCGGGTCAAATTTGGCGTCAAAATTGTCATAACTCAAATTTTTCATACGACCTTAGAATTGATTTTTATAGTAAATTTCAAATTTTGGTGCTTTTAAATTTTTTAGAACCAAGGTTACGAGTACGACTTTTCGAAAATCACCTCAACCGAGCTTAATCTTCATCAACCACAACTCCTTTATCGTTGAATCGATCCTACATCAACTTTATCATATCATACCTTCATAAATGGCAACTCAACAAGACATTCATGCAGCGGTGCGAAAACCGTCCTCCTCTGTTGGCAAAAGGTGGTTATCTTCAATGGACAAGTCGTATGCTTCGTTACATCAAGACCAAACCTAATGGAAAACTCATGATTAAATCCATTCAGGATGGACCCTTCAAGCCTCGACAAGTTCATGTACATGGAAATGCAGATGCAACACCTCCCGTCCCACCATCTTCTCGCTACAATACGAATCAA
This sequence comes from Chrysanthemum makinoi, assembly GCA_910596185.1. Taxonomy (NCBI): domain Eukaryota; kingdom Viridiplantae; phylum Streptophyta; class Magnoliopsida; order Asterales; family Asteraceae; genus Chrysanthemum; species Chrysanthemum makinoi. The sequence goes on along the minus strand of OU343223.1, from coordinate 25,953,829 downwards.
TACACTGCAGAGGATCAGAAACAAGTCAAAGCAGATGACATGGCAATTCATATTATCCAACTGGGTTTACCAATAGACATCTTTGCTGCGGTAGACAGCTGTGAAACTGCTTTCGATATGTGGGAACGTGTTAGACGGCTTTGTCATGGAACGAAAATTGGTCAACAAGACATGGAGAACAAGCCGCTAACTGAATGGGAGAAGTTTACTTCAACTCGAGGAGAATCCATTGAATCCTACTATGGAAGGTTTTGCACTTTGATGATAGAGCTTATCAGAAACAAGCTAACACCCAGAACTATCGTTTAAAACATCAAGTTCCTGAACAATCTTCTAGAAGAATGGGGACGATATGTAACTATTGTCAACCAAACAAAAGACCTTCATCAGGTGAACTTTGATCAACTGAATGATTTTCGAAACAAAACCAAGTCAAGTGAATGAAGTCGAAAAGAAAAGACCGGCAAAGAATCATGATACATTGGCACTCATTGCAAAGACTCAAACTTCAGTGAATACACAACAACAAGCTTCATCATCTTCCAACAACAACAACTTGCAGAATACATTCCACAACCACAACAACAATTCTATCCAGATCAACAATACCAGGAACAAGGAATCACGGATCCTGAAACTGACCCGACCCCGGCGATCTTGCAACAGATATACTCTTTATTGGGTAACGCACTCAAAATTCGCTATTCCACACCAACTAACAACAACCAAAGGATTTCGTCAAACACTCGCAATAGGCAAATTGCACAGCCGGGTGTGAATATGGGTAATCAAGGTCAAATGGTTGGAGTTATTGGGAATCAGCAGGGATATACTTGGATTTCAATTTGGCCATTCCATATCGGGTAATCGATGAGACAGAATGTTGGGAATAGAGCAAAGTGGGTAATCGAATGGGAATGTTGCGCTCCAGTCGTTGGCAATTATGGAAATGTGAATCGTGGTAATCAGGTTAAGTGTTATAACTATCAAGGAACGGGTCACGTGTACAGCACCTAAACTGTCCCACTAAGCCACACAAGAAGAATGCTGAGTTTCTTCAGAAAGCTATGCTTTAGCACGTGAAAGGCAAGCGAGCAGGATGCAGTTGAGTGTCTGAGGAAAATGATTTTTTCGCTAACGTGGATGATTTGGAAGACCTCGAGGAAATCAATGCGAACTGCATATTCATGGCAAATCTTCGGAGACTAAGTACAACACCGACTCGACGCACTTCATGTCTATGACGCCAACGCAGTATCTGAGGTACCAATCATTGATCCATGCTATAACAATGTCATATTTGATGTGTTTACTCATGACGAACAGCATTCTGGACGCCAGCACCTACTTATGATGCATACCGGACAATCCGAAGTTGTAGCAATACTTACTCTGAAACTACAGATGTGGATCCTAGTGGAGGCTGTGTGGCACAAAATACTGAGACTGATGAGGAAACACGTGCTAATTTTGAATCATTAATCAATCAGTGTGGCATTGAAATTGAAATAGTGAGTAAGGTCAATCGCGAAGTTAAGGCCGCGAATGTTAAATTGACCACTGAGCTTGAGAGTTACAAGGAGCACGCCAAAGCTTTTGAATTTCATACTAACAAAATGTATGAATTAGAAATTGGTTATCGAGATTCTGTTTTAGAGAAAAACAATTGCAACTCAAGTATGACACACTTGATGTGAATTTGAACTTGAAAATAAAATCTTTAAACAAGGAAATTTCTGATCTAAATGACCAACTTTCTAAAGAAAAGCACTATTTTGATCTTGAAAAAGAGAAGAAACAGTTGATTGCTGATTCTTCAAAATGAGAAGATTCTCTTCTTGATGAAATTCTTGATAAAACGGAAAAAATCAAAACATTGGACAATTTGCTTCTTACAACGGGTCATTCAGCTAAATCAAACAAGATGCTTTCTAACCAAGTAAATCTACGTTTTCATACTTCACATAAGATGGCACTTGGTAACGACCCTTCTTCGTTTCTCAAGAAAGCTCGAAAATCTCAGAATGTGTTGCACAATGGAAAACCTTTGCATGAACCCATAATTGTGCATGATTCTCTTGAAACGTTGGAACTATCGGAGGAGAGTAGATCAAAAATGAAACAAAAACATCCGGAAATCAAACCAATTGATTATAACACATGGAACAAAATTAATGGTATTTCGTTTGTTTCTCAATCAACGTTTTCCACCAAACCAAGTGTTTCAAACAAAGTGTCAACACCTGTTTCAAAACCAGTTGTTGTCTCCAAATCTCTTTCGAACATTGAACAAATGTCTTCAAACAATCCTTTTAACACCAGTGATGCCAGAAGTATTTTGGAAAATGTGAAAATGAGAATTGCAGATCTTCAAGAGACCGTTAAAACTAAAACCAATATTACAACAAACATCTGGTTTAATAGTTTTGATATTGAACATAAAAAGTTTTTTGAAACTCAAATTGCCCCTCGGCTGACTAACATCAACTCAAGGGTAATTCATTTTGAACAAGCCTTTTGAAGAAACAAATTGTGTTAGGACCTAAGATATATCAACCTTATCACAAACTACCAACACGTTAACCACTGTTAAGCGTAGAACTCGTGAAACCCAACACAAACGTAAAGCAAATAAAGAAAGAAAAGATAAGAAAGATGGTGACTTGATGTTTAAACAAAACCGTGTATGTTGTGAGAGAAAGATGAAAACAATAGATGTTTTATTTCAAAGGAAAAACACACACACACACTTTCAAGCACATCCCTCAAATGACCATTTGAGGGGTATTTATAGTACAAGTAACTTAAAACCCTAAAAGGCTTTGCTTGGGCTTTTCGTGGGTTGGACATGGATTGGGCTTTGGATACTAAAGCTTCAAACGGCTAGCATAATCATAACGCCTAGCCATTTAGCTTAGTCCAATCCACGAGCCCGTTGACTATTCTATCACGATATCTAACACACGTTACAAAGTTCCTAAATGTGAATGACCATCACTTCTAATATAAACTATTAAGGCTAACAATCTCCCCCTAAGGGGTGGTCATTCAAATGATGCTCAACAGAAACAAGTCGATGCAGATGACATGGCAATTCATATTGTCCAACTGGGTTTACCAATAGAAATTTTGGCTGCTGTAGACACTTGTGAAACTGATTTTGATATGTGGGAACGTGTTAGACGGCTTTGTCACGGAACAGAAATTGGTCAACAAGACATGGAGAACAAGCTGCTAACTGAATGGGAAAAGTTTACTTCTACTCCAGGAGAATCCATTGAATCCTACTATGGAAGGTTTTGCACTTTGATGAATGAGCTTATCGAAACAAGTGACACCCAGAACTATCGTTCAAAACATCAAGTTCCTGAACAATCTTCCATAAGAATGGGGACGATATGTCACTATTGTCAACCAAACAAAAGACTTACATGAGGTGAACTTTGATCAACTCAACGATTTTCTGAAACAAAACCAAGCTGAAGTGAATGAAGTCAGGAAAGAAAGATTGGCAAAGAATCATGATCCATTGGCACTCATTGCAAAGACTCAAACTTCAGTGAATACACAACAACAAGCTTCATCATCTTCCAACAACAACAACTTGCAGCAATACATTCCACAACCACAACAACAATTCTATCCAGATCAACAATACCAGAACAAGGAATCACTCGATCCTGAAACCCGACCCGAAGCGACCTTGAAATGATATATACTCTTTATTGGGTAACGCACTCAAAAGTCGCTATTCCACACCAACTAACAACAACCAAGGATTTCGTCAACACTCTCAACGGACAAATTGCACGTACCGGGTGTGAATATGGATAATCAAGGACAAATGGTTGGAGTTATTGGGAATCACAGGCTATGCTACTGGATTTCGCATGGGTAATCACCGGTTCTATCGTGGTAATCAGGTTGGGTCGAATGTTGGAAATCGATGGGATGAATGTTGGGAATAGAGCAATGGGTAATCGAATGGGAATGTTGCGCTCCAGTCGTTGGGAATTATGGAAATGTGAATCAGGGTAATCAGGTTAAGTGTTACAACTGTCAAGGAGTGGGTCACATGGCAAGGAATTGTCCTACTAAGCCAAAAAAGAAGGATTTTGTGTATCTTCGAAAGCTATCTGTTAGCACAAAGCGAATCAGGGAATGCAACTGAGTGCCGAGGAACATGACTTTTTCGCTATTATGGATGATGTGGAAGACCGAGAGGACATCAATGCGAACTGCATCCTCATGGCAAATCTTCAGGAGACTAAGTACGACACTGACTCTGACGCATCTCCTGTCTATGACGCCAATGCAGTATCTAAGGTACCAATCATTGATCCATGCTATAACAATGTCATATGTGATGTGTTTACTCATGACGCAACAAGATTCTGTGACGCCAAAGACCTACTTATGATACATATATGGACAATCCGAGTTGTAGCAATACGAACTCAAAACTCCGGATGTGGATCCTAATGGAGGCCGTGTGGCACAAAATACTGAGACCGATGAGGAAATACGCGGCTTATTTTGAATCATTAATCAATAATCGTGGCATTGAAATTGGAAAAGTGAGTAAGGTCAATCGCGAAGTTAAGGCCGCGAATGTTAAATTGACCACTGAGCTTGAGAGTTACAAGGAGCACGTCAAAGCTTTTGAATTTAATACTAACAAAATGTCCGAATTAGAAATTGGTTATCGAGATTCTGTTTTAAGAGAAAACAATTGCAACTCAAGTATGACACACTTGATGTGAATTTGAACTTGAAAATAAAATCGTTAAACAAGGAAATTTATGATCTAAATGACCAACTTTCTAAACAAAAAGCACTTTTTTCCGATCTTGAAAAGAGAAGAAACAGTTGATTGTGATTTTTCAAAACGAAGATTCTCTTCTTGATGAAATTCTTGATAAAAACAAAAAAATCAAAACATTGGACAATTTGATTCTTACAACGGGTCATTCAGCTAAATCAAACAAGATGCTTTCTAACCAAGTAAATCCACGTTTTCATACTTCACATAAGATGGCTCTTGGTAACTCACCTCCTTGTTTCCTCAAGAAAGCTCAGAAAGAACAGAATGTGTTAAACAATGGAAAACCTTTGCATGAACCTATAATTGTGCATGATTCTCTTGAAACATTAGTACATATTGAAGAGAGCAGATTAAAAATGAAACAAAAGAATCCGGATATCAAACCCATTGATTATAACAAATGGAACAAAATTAATGGAATTACTTTTGTGTCACAAAAAGAAAAGTCAAAGTTTTCCATCACAAAAAGTGTTTCAAACAAAGTGTCAACACCAATTTCAAAATCAGTTTCAAAACCAGTTGTAGTTTCCAAATCTCTTTCGAAAATCAAACAAATGTCTTCAAACAATCCTTTTAACACAAGTGATGCTAGAAGCATTTTAGATGACGTTAAAACTAGAATTGGGTATCTTCAACACACTGTTAAAACTAAAACCAACATTACAACAAACATCTGGTTCTCTAGTTTTGATATTGAACAGAAAAAGTTTTTTGAAACTCAAATTGAACCTCTGTTAACTGGCATCAGTGCGAGGGTAATTCATTTCGAACAAGCGTTTTTGAAAGAAACAACTGACTTTGTCAAGGACTATAAATCCCTGGTAAAGCAAGCTAATGAAAGTGTTGAACACATCAAAGTTTTGGAAAATTTGAATGATTCTCTCTTCAAAGATGTTATGACTACCGATATCATGTCCATCATTTTGCAAACATATTCTGTTGAAGATCATGAAAGACTCCAGTCCGAGACCTCCGAAATTGTTTTAAAATATGAAAAAGCTCTTGAAAAACTTGAAAAAAAAAACGTGTCCTATTTTAAACAACTTGATCGAAAATCTGAGGAATGCAAGTATGACAAATGTCGTATGATCGCGTGCCTACAAGGAAATGAAAGAGCAAAATGATCTTTTGAGAGCTCAGCTGGGATGTCAAAAAGGAAAGGTTGTGGATACTAAGTTTGCAAAACCATTGACTGAGGAGAAAACAAATGTTCCCAAACCGTTTTAAAACAAAAATGTCTATTTCTCAACCTCCTCCAAAAGTCAATGAGAATAATGATTTGTCAAAACACCACCCACAATTGTCCCTGCCTATTAAAAAGAGAATTATCAAAAGTTTTGAAGAAGGAAAAGCAGCTTTGTGAAACACCAAAGTGATAACACCGGCATTTCTAGGCATAGTACACGGAATGTGACCAAACATCCAGTTAAAGAATCTGTCGATTCTAACGACATGGTCAACAACCACTATCTAGAAGAAGCTAGGAAAAAGGCACTGACTCGAAAAGACGGAATTCTAGGTGCAACATCTAGGGTGATGAATTCTACGCGATTTCAAGGCAATACTAGTAGTAATAAACCATTACCTAGGAACTCTCTACAAAAGACTAGGGATTGGCTTGCATCTAAGAGTAGTTGCGCAAAAGAAAATGCTATGCCCTTAGAAAACAACACTAGAATTCTAAGTCTTTTTCGAACAAGAATCAATTTTCAAAGATCTGTAGTGACAAAGTTAAAGCTGCTGTTTTAAACAAGAATATTAAATTTGTCCAGTACTACATGTAAAAATGTATCTTTTCAGCTAATCATGATGCATGTGTCTCACAATATCTCAAGAAAGATAATTCCCGTGCCAAGGCACAATCCACTAAGACTCCAAACCGAAACAAACCCGTTGACAAGATGAACATCAAAAGGAAACCTAATAGGTGGATCTCTTCAGGATGTAGTTTTTCAAAAAATGAGTCTTCCGCTGCATCTGATAAGAAAACAACTCCTAGATCTTACCTTAGGTAGAAACCCACGGGAAAAGTTTTCAACCAAGTAGGTCTTAGGTGGATTCCCACAGGAAAGATTTTTGATACTTGCACCAACACAGATAGTAGTGAAAACCATCAGGATAAGGAAGTAGAAACCACTACAACCGTTGATAGTGATCACCCTCACCGTGAGGAATCGTATACTTCTAACACTATTATTTGTGAAAACTCTTCTTCTTGGTTGCAGTGAATCAAATATCTCAACCAGCCATCATAGGGTTCTAATTCTCAAAACTCTTCTTCTTCATTCTATCTATCGTCTATCTTTGATTTTCCATTTCTTTTATAAAACCAACAAAATCAAAATACAAAAATATAAAACTTTCAAAAAATACAAAAACAATATAAAATCAAAAATCCAAAAATATTCTTCTCACGACATGTCTCTTGTATAATCGATATTCTGTACGTTTCTAGAAATGTCATTCAACAATGATACGGGTATGTACAGATGCTTGAGCGAGAGTTCTTTAATGTTTTTCAAAACATGTCGTTTCTCAAAACTTCTTAATCAATGGCTTTCGTGATACTTCCGAGTACGAAACCCGACTAAATGATGACTTTTGTTTATTTTTCAAATCAAAACTCGTGCTTTTATAGAAAAATCAAGTGTACGCTTTCAATCACTGCATTTAAAAATAGTGAGAAATCATCATCATCTTGAGCACCTTTTCAAGATTGTTCAAAAAGATTTTCATAATCTTTCAAAATACTTTGTGCTCAAGATAACTCCCTCTAAAATCCTTTAATTGATTATGCTTTATTAAAGGGGGAGTATAAAACTAAAATGTTCCATATTCATGCTTAAATCAAATCCGTTTGTCTCCCCAAAAGATTCTAAAATGTTGTTTAATCAGTTGATATCAAAAATATCACGAATATGCTATTTTTGAGGGGGAGGAGACGTGATTAAAATGTGATCAAAATCGTTGTTTGAATCTCACAATGAGCTCGACTCATACGGAACCAATGAATTGACGGGAATCAAAGTCAGTAAATGTACCATCTCGAGAAACTTGTGATAGATATGCACCTTCATGGGTCTAGCCTCCTTTTTCAAGGAGTGTTTACAACTTCAAGTTAGTTATTAGAGCTAGTTGTCACCTAAAAACTGACAATGGAACTCTTTAACTAGGCAACGTGAATCTTTGTGTCTCGTGGGGAATTGTCTATCATGAGCCGATCAATTCAAATAGTGCGAACTCTACCCTCTATGTGCGATTACGTCAAAACTCATAAGCACATGTGAAGGGGGAGTGTTTCTGAAAATGTAAAACTCGCGGAGTGTCTCAAACATGTTTTCTATCATAAACACTCTGAGAGATTTTCAAGAAAAATGGTTTTATGGGAACATGGGACAGTCATGGAGTTATAAGGTGTCTAAGGATAGTAAATCTGTCCTATGATCCGCCAGAGCCGGAGGGATCTAACCAAGGACATCACAAATAGTTTAGTATTAGAAGTCCTTAGTTATGATTGAAAAAAGGAGTAATGTGAGAATGGAGAAAGAAGGGGTTGAAGAATTAAAAAGAAATGTGAAGAAAGGGTGAAAAGAAATAGCCCTCCATATTCAACCTTAGGGCAGAAACCGGGTTCAATACATATGCTACTGGTTGTCACTAGATGACACTGGTATTGAAGACAAAGACGTCATGGACCCAGTGACGCATTGCACTAAACCTTCTAGCCACTCAATTCCTCTTAAAAGGATTTGTTTCATTCTCACTGGGAACCCTGCATAATCTATCGACTTTCTCTTAGAGATCATTGATATTGAAGAAGGAGACCCTCTCCCTAGTCTCCGCTCAGGAAAACCAAAATGCACTATTGAGTCTAGAACCACGAGATTCATCAAAAGATCTCATAGGAACACATGACATTTCATCGCTTGTTGTTCATCAATAAGGGCACAAGTGATACATTCTAGAGTCCTACGCAGGTCTTAGCAATCTGCCAGAACATTTATGAGAAGTTTCACATCTGTGATCTTCAATGATTGAATGGAAACTCCTGCCAGGGTCAACATCTAACAGCCCTGACAGCAGGTCACTTCGGTAACTCCCCGTGGATTACGCTTAGTGTGTCTCAAATGGTCTACAGTCGTGGGGTGATGCTTTGGTGTACCTCAGCGACTCATCTGAACTGTAGGTGTATTTCGGTACATCGCGTTATCTTACTTGTGGGACTCCAGTTCAGGAACGGCCTTTGTGAGAATTAGAGATGTATTTTCACACTATGTTGTTAACACCCTCAAAATTCAAACTTGTAAGTGCTGGAATCCGCTTATTACTAACCTGTTTTTATGTTTTCTTCTTATGGAAGCTCCGGAGCGGATGGATCGTGCAGACTCGCCACATGCTCATACCAACAACACATGAAAGTTCTCATCAAAATCAAAGGCTACTCAATGTTAAAGATGATTCTTCGTCAATGTCAAAGAATCTACAAAGTTTAAAGACTCGAGAACTACATCATTGGTAACTAAAAGACAAATAGAAGTGTGAGCATGGTGGAGAAAGACGTAGAGACACCTATCCAACGAAGTTGACAACGGTAGACAACCACATTATCTGATCATAAAGCATGAATGAACAAAGAATCAAGACTATTCTATATCTACGCACAAAGTTCGAGCTCTAGAAAAGTAAATACCTAATCAAGTGGAGCATCATTTGAATGACCACCCCTTAGGGGGAGATTGTTAGCCTTAATAGTTTATATTAGAAGTGATGGTCATTCACATTTAGGAACTTTGTAACGTGTGTTAGATATCGTGATAGAATAGTCAACGGGCTCGTGGATTGGACTAAGCTAAATGGCTAGGCGTTATGATTATGCTAGCCGTTTGAAGCTTAAGTATCCAAAGCCCAATCCATGTCCAACCCACGAAAAGCCCAAGCAAAGCCTTTTAGGGTTTTAAGTTACTTGTACTATAAATACCCCTCAAATGGTCATTTGAGGGGTGTGCTTGAAAGTATGTGTGTGTGTTTTTCCTTTGAAATAAAACATCTATTGTTTTCATCTTTCTCTCACAACATACACGGTTTTGTTTAAACATCAAGTCACCATCTTTCTTATCTTTTCTTTCTTTATTTGCTTTACGTTTGTGTTGGGTTTCACGAGTTCTACGCTTAACAGTGGTTAACGTGTTGGTAGTTTGTGATAAGGTTGATATATCTTAGGTCCTAACACAGTTGTTTCTTTCAAAAAGGCTTGTTCAAAATGAATTACCCTTGAGTTGATGTTAGTCAGCTGAGGGGCAATTTGAGTTTCAAAAAACTTTTTATGTTCAATATCAAAACTATTAAACCAGATGTTTGTTGTAATATTGGTTTTAGTTTTAACGATCTCTTGAAGATCTGCAATTCTCATTTTCACATTTTCCAAACTACTTCTGGCATCACTTGGTGTTAAAAGGATTATTTGAAGACATTTGTTCAATGTTCACAGAGATTTGGAGACAACAACTGGTTTTGAAACTGATTTTGAAACTAGTGTTGACACTTTGTTTGAAACACTTGGTTTGGTGGAAAACGTTGATTGAGAAACAAACGAAATACCATTAATTTTGTTCCATGTGTTATAATCAATTGGTTTCATTTCGGATGTTTTGTTTCATTTTTTATCTACTCTCCTCAGATAGTTCCAACGTTTCAAGAGAATCATGTACAATTATGGTTTCATGCAAAGGTTTTCCATTGTGCAACACATTCTGAGATTTCGAGCTTTCTGAGAAACGAAGAAGGTTCGTTACCAAGTGCCATCTTATGTGAAGTATGAAAACGTGGATTTACTTGGTTAGAAAGCATCTTGTTTGATTTAGCTGAATGACCCGTTGTAAGAAGAAAATTGTCCAATGTTTTGATTTTTTCCATTTTATCAAGAATTTCATCAAGAAGAGAATCTTCTCGTTTTGAAGAATCAACAATCAACTGTTTCTTCTCTTTTCAAGATCAGAAAACAGTGCTTTTTGTTTAGAAAGTTGGTCATTTAGATCGGAAATTTCCTTGTTTAAAGATTTTATTTTCAAGTTCAAATTCACATCAAGTGTGTCATACTTGAGTTGCAATTGTTTTTCTCTAAAACAGAATCTCGATAACCAATTTCTAATTCGGACATTTTGTTAGTATGAAATTCAAAAGCTTTGGCGTGCTCCTTGTAACTCTCAAGCTCAGTGGTGAATTTAACATTCGCGGCCTTAACTTCGCGATTGACCTTACTCACTTTTCAATTTCAATGCCACACTGATTGATTAATGATTCAAAATAAGCACGTGTTTCCCCATCAGTCTCAGTATTTTGTGCCACACAGCCTCCACTAGGATCCACATCTGGAGTTTGAGAGTTAGTATTGCTACAACTCGGATTGTCCAGGTATGTATCATAAGTAGGTGCTGGCGTCACGAGAATCTTGTTCGTCATGAGTAAACACATCAAATATGACATTGTTATAGCATGGATCAATGATTGGTACCTCGGATACTGCGTTGGTGTCATAGAAATGAAGTGCATCAGAGTCAGTGTCGTACTTAGTCTCCTAAAGATTTGCCATGAATATGCAGTTCGCATTGATTTCCTCGAGGTCTTCCAAATCATCCACGATAGCGAAAAATCATTTTCCTCAGACTCAACCGCATCCCTCGCTTCTTGCTTCTGGCTAACAGCATAGCTTTCAAGAAACTCGGCATTCTTCTTGTGTGGCTTAGTGGGACAGCGTTGCCATGTGACCCAAACCTTGACAGTTATAACACTTAACCTGATTACCCTGATTCACATTTCCATAATTGCCAACGACTGGAGCTGCAACATTCCCATTCTGATTACCCATTGCTCTATTCCCAACATTCTGTCTCATCTGATTACCCTGATATGGAACAGTGCCGAAATCCAAGAGCATATCCTGCTGATTCCCAATAAATCCAACCATTTGACCTTGATTACCCATATTCACACCCGGTTGTGCAATTTGCCTGTTGCGAGTGTTTGACGAAATCCTTTGGTTGTTGTTAGTTGGTGTGGAATAGCGACTTTTGAGTGCGTTACCCAATAAAGAGTATATCTGTTGCAAGGTCGCTTCGGGTCAGTTCCAGGATCGGTGATTCCTTGTTCCTAATATTGTTGATCTGGATAGAATTGTTGTTGTGGTTGTGGAATGTATTGCTGCAAGTTGTTGTTGTTGGAAGATGATGAAGCTTGTTGTTGTGTATTCACCGGAGTTTGAGTCTTTGCAATGAGTGCCAATGGATCATGATTCTTTGCCAATCTTTCTTTCCTGACTTCATTCACTTCAGCTTGGTTTTGTTTTAGAAAATCGTTGAGTTGATCAAAGTTCACCTGATGTAAGTCTTTTGTTTGGTTGACAATAGTGACATATCGTCCCCATTCTTACGGAAGATTGTTCAGGAACTTGATGTTTTGAACGATAGTTCTGGGTGTCAGCTTGTTTCTGATAAACTCATTCATCAAAGTGGAAAACCTTCCATAGTAGGATTCAATGGATTCTCCTGGAGTAGAAGTAAACTTTTCCCATTCAGTTAGCAGCTTGTTCTCCATGTCTTGTTGACCAATTTCTGTTCCGTGACAAAGCCGTCTAACACGTTCCCACATATCGAAAGCAGTTTCACAAGTGTCTACAGCAGCCAAAATTTCTATTGGTAAACCCAGTTGGACAATATGAATTGCCATGTCATCTGCATCGACTTGTTTCCGATCCTCTGCAGTGTATTCAGATTCGTATTGAAGACGAGAAGATGGTGGGACGGGAGGTGTTGCGTTAGGATCTCCAGGGATATGGACTTGTCGAAGCTTGAAGGGTCCATTCTGAATGGATTGAATCATCAGTTTTCCATTCGGTTTGGTCTTGATGTAACGGAGCATAAGACTTGTCCATTGAAGATAAACACCTTTTGCCAACATAGGAGGACGGTTTTCGGCACCGGCTGCATGAATGTCTTGTTGAGTTGCCATTGATGAAGGTATGATTTGATAAAGTTGATGTAGGATCGATTCAACGATAAAGGAGTTGTGTTGGAGAAGATATTGCCGTTTGAGGTTTTCTGAAAGTCGTACTCGTAACCTTGGTTCTTAAAAAAATTTCGCCCAAAATTTGAAATTCACTATAAAAATCAATTTTAAGGACGTATGAAAATTTTGAGTTATGACAATTTTGACGCCAAATTTGACCCGAAAATTTTGAATTTAGGCCCAAAAATTTGAATTTTTTACCAAAATTTTCATAGTTAAACCAAAATTTGAATTTCGCGTAAAAATTGAACGTTTAGTCTCCTCAAAAATTTGATTTTTTTTTTTAACCTTTATGCGTAGAAAGAGCTTAGGCGTAGAAACAGAAGTTACGAGTAGACGAGGCTTAGGCGTAGAGATTGTGCTTATGCGTAGGATCTTAGGCGTAGGATCTTATGCGTAATCAGTTTAGGCGTAGGAATCCTTATGTGTAAACAGTATCTAACGCGTAACCTTAAGCTTATGCGTAGACAAAAAGTTACTCGTAAACCTTACGCGTAATTGTGAAGTTATGCGTAGAGTTACTCGTAAGCTTTTAGCTTATGCGTAAACTATGGTTAAGAACCAAAAATCCTTTACACTGTCACAGCGTAAGGGATATCCACAAGTCGGAGTGTTCCACACACTTATCCAAGTGAGGGAAGCACTGAGTAACTGTTATAGCTCGAAGATTCTTCACCAAAATGTTATGCGTAGAAAACTAGGGTTTTGACTTTTTGACTTCTACGCGTAAGAAATTTACAACGATTCAAATGATTTCTTTTGCACATATAGCCTTAAAAACACTCGAATAACCCAAAAATGTTGACCTTTTTCACCCAAAGTGCTTAGAAAAGTTACGAGTAGAAATGACCAATGAACCAAAAACGAGTTCAAAAATGATTTAAAACACATAAAGCTTCGAACTTTTTCCAAAAACTAGACTCCTTAACACTATAATAACCTCAAACCATAAGAATCTTGAAGATTAAAGTGTAAAAAGTAAAGTTTTAAGCGTTTCACTTTTGAATACCGAGAGCTTTACGCGTATACCACGAACCACAAAAAAAACTTCAACCAACCACTCCTAAACCATTGTTGTTAGGCGATTGATACCAATTGTAGGACCTTACTTTTATCAACCTTATCACACAAATACCAACGTTAAAACAAACAACACAAGTATCACCATGTTTACCACGCTACGCGTAGAAAACGTTCAACCCAAACACAAACATAAAGCTTAGAAAGAATAAGAAGAAAGGAAAGATGGTGACTTGAATGATATGAAATCCTTGTATGTGAGAGGATAAAAGATAAACACAATAAAGTTGTATATTCCTTGAGAGAGAAAATACACACACACACACACACTTTCAAGCACACCCCTCAAATGAGACTTTGAGGGGTTTATATAGTTGGAATACATGATGCCCTAAAAGGCTTTCTATGGGCCGTGGATATGGACTTGGATTGGATTGGGTTACTTGGACTTATACAAGGCAAGCTTATCATAACGCCTAGCCATTTAGCTTAGTCCAATCCACGAGCCCGTTGACTATTCTAGCACGATATCTAACACACGATATAAAGTTCCTAAATGTGAATGACCATCACTTCTAATAAAAACTATTAAGTCTAACACATGTTGTTCACAAACTTTGAGTTCAGCTGAATGTTTGGCATAGTCATTCTGATGTTTCTCATGTCATTCACAAGCTTATGGAATCTTACATAGTACTCATAGACACTCTCATCTGGTTTCATCTTAAAGTGCTCAAATTCATCATAGAGTTGGGATTCTCTGTCTTCCATAGTTAATTCAGAACCAGAAAGAAGCATCTTGACATTATCCCATACAGCCTTGGCTTCAGTGTTGTGATTGATAAGCTTATAGATGTCTTTTGGAAGACCTTGCAATATGATGTTAGAAGCCCTGATATCCGCATCGAATCTCTTCTTCTCCTTATCATTGAGCTCATCATACGTCTTTGGTATGTCTATTCCATAGATCATTGTTCCATCTTCAGCTGTATCAATTATGTCTCTAGTAGTCTCAACTAGATACGGTCCTTCATCAATCGATTTGAGAATGTTGACTCCATTTTCCTTTCCAAGACAGTATAATCTGATTCTTTGAGCCCAAGAGTCGTAGTCAGTTCTATCAAGCATGGGTGGACGGGTATCTGAACCAGCTGCTTGAACATCCTCGGCAACAGTGGAGATGATTGTAGGTACGTTGGTAGACATGTTGACAGATAATCACGGGATTTTATAACTCAATGATTAAACCGGGAAATAGAATCTTTCACGGGATTTTACTAAACCAGGAGAAAACCGTATTACACACAAAAGTCAACCAAGTCGCTATGAATCCTTGAACAAGTCGCTAAGTAGAGAAAAACTTTAAAACACACTTTTCAATCCAAAAACCGCCCAACCACGATGATTCAAGCCTTCTAAATCAAAACCTAAACACTTGTGATGATTCTAAACACAAAAGTACAATCAAAATCCAAACTTTAACACTAGATATCAACCAAATGATGCAAAAACCGCTAAACTTTTTCAAACTCAAAAACCACCTAAAAACCACTAGAAATCCAAAGATATGTAAGAGATGATCTAAGCTGTCTCTGATACCAATTGTAACATATTGGATTTCACATACACATCATAACACAAACATACTTAGGCGTATAAGAGATGAGTTTTAGAGAGATAAAGTTAGAGGTTTGGGAACTTTAGTGAGAGAAAGAAAATTCTTACTATGAGCTCCAACTCTCTACCTTGGGAGGTAGAGAGTATTTATAGTCTTACAATAAAACGCCACACAACGGGCTGTAGATCAGGCATACAGTGGGTAAAGACCCGTCCGTCCTCCACGGTGTTACTTAACTAACTACTACTTGACATAAAATAACTACGACTACGAGCTTTCTAACGAATACATATACTTGAGGTGACCGACACTTTAATACCAGGATTTTCTAAATCCTAACAATTTTCTTTATGTCTATGAAAGTGAGTAGATCATCTTACACTTTGTCATTTAGCTTTTATTGGCATTTCACAAACAATCTTAGTAAATTCTTTTATTCATTCAAATAAGAATTTAACGTTGAAAAAATTTGTTGTGTTACTTTCTTAAAACTATTTGAGTATAGTAGTTATTAACTTGTTTAAACATACATCAATTTGACATGAATGGTGATTTAACTTAATTCTTAAGTTATAATCACTTTACACTCGTGTTTCATCGCGAGAACTTTGAAAATGTTATACTAACAAATAACTTGCATTTAGTGAAAGTATGTTGTGTTATTGGTTATTTCATAATTTGATTCATTCTTATATATTTGCATATAGAATAATATTATACATTTCCAAAATGTATGTTATCTTATTGATTATTTCATAAGTTGATTATTTAATATACATTTGCATATAGAATATTATTTCTACATTTCGAGAATGTATGTTACGTTATTGTTTGTTTCATAAATTGATTAATTTTTATACATTTGCATATACAATATTATTATACATTTTTGAAAAGTATGTTATGTTATTGATTATTTCATAAGTTGATTATTTCTTGTACACATGTATATAGAATATTATTATACATTTCGTGAATGTATGCTATGTTATTGATAATTTTATAAATTGATTAATTCCTTTGTATATAGAATATTAATATATGTTGTTGATTATTTCATAAAATTGATTATTTCTTATATGTTAGCATATAAAATATTAATAAAGGATATAATCAATGATTATGACATGTAATTAAATTAATGTGTAAAACAAAGATGCATCCTATATAAAAAAAGATAACATCCATTAGTTTAACTATTTAATGATTATGACTGATAATTTTTAATAGGACACTCCTATAATGAAAAAAAGATAGGGAGGTGATAAATTCACGGATGAAATTACTATGTCCACAGAAACTTTAACTGAAAAGTTCTTAATGTCCTTAGAATATATCCTTTTTTTCTCACGTCATATCAAAACCTCCTCTCACTTCTCTCATTAGATCAAAACCTCCTCAACGTCATCTTCTACATTTCCTAGTAATTCAATCCTTAATATAAGTTCTTGAACCCAAATAATGTAGAAATTACTTGAAACGACCAAAAATGACCAACAAGTTAGCATGAAGCTCTCAAATCAGATTACTTAGATCAGAAAGATAAAAATTAGTTGAAACGTATGTGATCATGGTGACAGATTTTAATTTCGATCGTTTACCTATCAATAATTTTACATTTTACTGGACACAAGTGTATACCATTCACCTATCGTTAATCGCAAGAAGTTGGAAAACTGTTGACTTCAAGACTCGACACGATCTATACCTAGTTTTCGAGCGACAATGGCGAAATGAACGTCACACGTCGATGAATATTTTAAACATAAGGTTAATTGGATTGAGAGTTTGAGACACTAAATATTCGAGGAGCCACCCTTGACATCCTCTCTGGCGATAAAGCAAAAAACGGTACTCTAAGCATCCTAAATTGATTCTATTAACTTTTTCGTTTCTTTGATTGGTCTCCATTGTTGTATCTTAAATTAATACTTTAAGATCTATCGTGGGACGGTTTGAGACACGTAATCAGTTATAACAATTGTTGAGAATCTGTTTCTTTGAATTGCTATTTTGTCTTATTTGCATGAGCCTATAATCTTTTTATTTATTATCCAATCATTACTATCATTGTGCCGATTATTTAATATGGGTTAAGATCGATCATTAATGTTCTATAAACCCTAGTGTTTAACGAGGGTTTTACTCATTGGATTTGTGTTCTTCCTGCAAGCTGGCTGTTTTCTTCTTGGTGGTGTTTAATTATGTTTGGTATTTGTTAGTGGGTTTTAAGAGATGGATAAGGGGTTTTTGAATAATAATAGTGAGTCCAAAGTGGCGAATACTATGGGAGAGGAGATTAACAAGGGTAGTAATTCTAGTTCTCGTTCTGATGGACAAGTGGAGCCGATTTCACTTGGTTTGAGCCCTATTCATGATGCACCTAGTCATGACACGCCTGAGGGCCAGGATACTTTATTGAAAATTCGTGCTATTGAAAAACAAATATTTGAGGGAAAACTTGTTCTTGTGGGTGACGATGGGCAACCATTAAAACCAGTTGTGACAGTGGATGCTACTACTTCTACTGGGGCGAATCCATTTGAGCATCTTAAGGTGCCGCAGTCACAGAAGGAGCTAGAGGAGATGCTTACTGCTATTGGTTATTATTCGAAATCTCCTCAAGATACGAGTGTTCATATGGCTTCTACTGTTAATGCTACTAATAGCCCTAATAATGTTAATGATAAGGTTGATACGAATGCACATGGGGCTGTTGGTATTGAGAGGGTTGGTGTGTATGCTTTGAAACAACCGTCTACATCGTATGCTGGTGTTACTTCTACTGAACCTAAGAAACACACGTCAAACTTTCGTAGGTTGGTGTGTAATAAGAAAGCTAATGGTGTGGATCTTTCTGTCCCGATGAAAGTGGTTAAAGAGGTGAAAGCTAGGTTTGAGAATACTCTGTATGGGTATTTCCTTGGTCAAAGACTTGCTTTTCCTTGTTGTTGATTACTTTGTACGCAATGCGTGGGCTAAGTTTGGTATACAAAAGGTAATGATGAATGCAAAGGGGTTCTTCTTTTTTAAGTTCAATTTGAAGAAAGGTGTTGATGATGTTCTTGAAAACGGTCCTTGGTTGATTAGAAATGTACCTATTATTCTTAAACCATGGACATTGAACACCAACTTACTTAAAGAGGATTTGACCAACATCCCGGTGTGGGTTAAATTCCATGATGTTCCTCTTGCTATGTTTTCTGATGATGGCCTTAGTCTCCTTGCCACATTGATAGGCACGCCCAAAAGGTTAGATGCTTTCACTGGCCAAATGTGCAAGGACTCGTGGGGCCGTAGTAGTTTTGCTAGATGCATTATTGAAGTGAAGTCAGATGAGGTGCTTAGGGACAGCCTTACTCTTGAGATACCATTACTTGATGGGTCGGGTTCAACTATTGAGAAGATACGGGTTGAATATGAGTGGAAACCACCTCATTGTGATAAATGTAAGATTTTTGGTCATACTCCTATTGAATGCCCTAAAGTTGTTGAACCTCCTACTCAGCCTACTAAGCGTGTTAATGATGGTTTCAAGACGGTTACTAACAAGAAGAAGGGAAAGCAAGGTGGGTCTACTATTCCGGGTCAAGGAGGGTTTACTAAACCTGTTGTGGGTAAGCAGTTTCAATATCAACCAAAAAAGACTCCTCCTGAACCTAAGAAAGTGGAAGTCACTAAGAAGAATGCTTCTGATGTGGCTAGTTCAAGTGGAACAAAGATCTCTACATCTAACCAGTTTGATGCTCTTAATATGGAATATACGGATGCGTCTGGTACTCCTTCTAATGACACCAACAAGGATGTGGATTCTGGTCGTACAATGGAAGTTAATGAAGATAAGTCTACTAAGACAGGTACTGCATCACAAGAACCCCTTGTGAGTGATTCGAAAGAGATGGAGTCGGGTGTGGCTCCTAAAACTAGTGATTCTTGTAATCAGCCCGCCTCTTCTACTAAGAGAGTTAACCCTTTTTCTAAAGTGGGAGAGATTGTGGTTTCTGATTCTGAAGATGAGGTGATTGGTAACCCATTTGATGAGTCTGCTAATCTATTCGGTGGTGGCCAAGAGTTTGAAGATGAGTTTGATGACTATGACTACGATGACTATGCGAATCAGGTTCACGATCTTCCAGGGAATTTGGATGCCTTTAATGCCATGTATGGCACCAAGCTTCAGGGTCCTAGGAAGTAATTTTCTTTCGTTATGTCCTATGTTATCATTTGAGTAGTGGTTTGTTTTCTTATTTAGAAAATAGGAAGTATCTTGTTATGTAAGCTTTATGCCTATGTAATGGGCTGAGACATGGGATTTCACTCATATCCATTGTACTTAAACGTTCTTTTGGTTAATATATTTACCATGGTGCAGGATTACTCCCCTTTACCCAAAAAAAATATTCGAGGAGCCTGTTATGGAAGTGGTGAGTAATGGCGGCGTAGGAAGAGAATCGTGAAAAACAAAATTGGTGAAAAGGAGTTTGAGGGTATTAATGTCCTTTCAAAACAATTTTTTGTGTGAGTAGTAAAACCTAGTGAAGTTGTCACCTCCCCAAAAGAAAGCTCTTAAGATGTAGCATGATTCATGCGCGCAGTTCCCAATATCAATAAAAATTATAAAACATAAGTATATGAAAGTAGTTGCAATATAACTACTGATTTGATAAAACATGAAGAGTGATATATGGGAACGAACTATTAGGGCTATCTAACTTTTGTATTCTTAAGGTTAGTGTTTAAGATTTATAAAATAATGCCTATACCGTTGAACTATGTGATGGTGATGGATTCATTGTCCACATGTCGGACATATCCTATTAGATGGAGTTTCTTTTTCATCGGTTACAATGATTAACTTGAGTATTTTTGAGACCCAACACTGGGCCCACATACACTCAAAACGTAAATATCGTCACTAATCCCTTTCCATTTCCCTTTTATCCCAACAAATCTGTCATCCCCAATAGCTTGACAACACGAAAAGTCATTCGTTTCCTTTTCATCGGTTACAATGATTAACTTGAGTATTTTTAAGACCCAACATGAGGCCCATATACACTCAAAACGTAAATATCGTCACTAATCCCTATCCATTTCCCTTTTATCCCAACAGATCTGTCATCCCCAATAGCTTGTCAACACGAAAAGTCATTCGTGTCCCAAACCAGTAAGAAAAAATAAGAGAGGCCATCTGATTCCTTTTGGCACATACCCAAAAGTTTTTACTATCCCACAACTCCTCCACCCAGTTATCATTGATTATACGAATTTTTATTTCTCGTAATGCCAAAGCACACGGATTCTCCTTCCTGCATATACCCTCAACCCACCCTTTTTTACCTTCTGCGCCCATGCCTCTGATATTCAAAGAAATAATTATCATAACAAACCAATAACTAACGAACAAAATACAAACCTAAAATCAATTACAAGTCGCCCCTACATCCTTCTTCTTGTTACGGAGCATATCGTTTCCGAATTTTCCCAGAAACTCCACACCAATCTGCCCACCAATCTCTTTTACCCTTTTGTCACTTGTATAGCATATTTTAAACGAATTAGAAACTCCACGCCCTTGACCGCCACTCTTATTATCCCCACTGGGTAACCTGTTACCCCAAACCTTGTATGCATCTAATGACTATTGACGACCTGCATATAGATCAAACACTATTTTTTTTTCTTTTTTCTTTTTTTAAGAGACATATTGAATACTATTAACCATTCACATATCAATAGCTTTGCGATTAGAGATGTTTTAAACATTGATTGAATAGGCTAGCAATTCTATCATTACAGGAATAATAAGTTGAATTAACTGAGTGTGAAGCTTTGTTAAGAGGTTCTTTCAAAGATAAACATTATATACCCAAAACTAATCTAAACTTATGTTTAATTACTGTGTCATGATAAATTATGCAACAATTGACTTACTCGCTTTAAGTATTTCATGACCTCTAGATGTATAGCTTGACATCAAAGTGATCAGACCCAAAAATAATCATTTCTGGCCGGTATTAAAACCTTTAAATTTTATTCAAACATTAATGCAAACCAAGTTGACAAAGAACAATACGTTATACGTACATAGGTACAAAAGATAACAATTCAAAACAGTAATACATATTCACGAAAGTGAACAAATTATTGAAACACGTCATAACTTGAGATCCAAATCTGCAAATTAAAATCACATCAACGAGAATTCCAAAAGCTTATAATAAACTAGGGACATAGCCATATATGCATGTCGCCTCAAACAGGTTCTTCTTTCACTTGGCGGGAGGCTGGTTTTCCACGGGTTTTTCTTCATGAGTCGTCTCTTGTTGTTGTAACGTGAGTTTAGCCGGTAGCTGATTCGTTGTCAGCACCTCTCCCAAGGCATCAGTCACATACTATATATAACACATAGAATAATAAGTTTTGCTGGATAAATAAAAGAAAAAAGAATCACTTTTTAAGTGTTATATATCTCACCCGTTCAAGAAAAAGTGTACAAAACATAATGTGATAAAAGAAAATTGAGTAACTATTCATGAAGACAGGGAAAAAGTTACGCATAAGCAAGAAGATTAGAGAGAACTGTTACGTATGATCAACTTTCTATCCATATTTTAGAGTGAATTAAAATAATCGCATTTGTTCAAATATTTGTCCACATACTGTTACTATTCCAAATAATAATAATAGTAATAATAAGAATAGTATTATTATTATTATTATTATTATTATTATTATTATTATTATTATTAAACATCCTTTCATTAGAATAAAGATGTTAGTGCCAATAAAGTGCTCGATAGCTTAATGAAAAGGGTATACTGCTTGATAATGAATAGAAATATACGGTACCTTTATGCAATTTCCGGCTTTAACATTGCAAGTGTAACTACTTGGGCAACAATATATATTGGTTCCCTTGCCGCAGCATTTGTAACCATGTGGGCAACAATATTTGGTTCCTGTGCAGCACACTGCATTTGAATAAGGGCAACACCCTTTATATGGACCTTTGTTACAACATGTCTGCTTCTTGCGACATGATGGACCTCCAGCACAATGAGAGTTGGTAACTGCCAATGATGAAACATAGATGAACAAAATAACAAGAGTGAGTATGGAATTTGAGGTTTTCATTTTTGTTAGCTAATGAATGAATCTTGAAATTAGTTTCCTAATTTATAGAGGCATTAGTTACATGTTTTGTCCTTGTGGTTTATATATATAGGTGCCTTTAGTCCTTTTTTCATAATTATTAGAGTAATTACAAAATTCATTTATTTGTTGAGCCAACTTAGTACCTAATCATCTTCAACTACGATTTGAATAGAAAATACCCTAAGAATAAAGGAAGTCCATGAATGTCAAAAACATTCAGAGAGTCATTTCAAGAGTTCTTCATGGTCAAAGGAAAGACTCATCACTCTCTGTGGTGGAACTCAGCTTGTAAAGTCCCTTAACCTAGAAGAAGATAATAGAGTCAGTGAGTGATGGTAATAGCTCACCGAGTCACCTTCGCTCTCGTCGAACAAACCAAGACATCTTGAACTTAGATACTTAGAAAAAAGTATCTAGGTCTCTCTTAAAAATAGGAGTGAACTTTATTAAAGTGATAAGTGAAAGCCACCTTTCAAGAAATTCTATAAAATACAGGATTTGGTATAAAAAGGGTAAATAGTTGTCAACACTATGCCATAAAAGTAATGTTAGACATGTTGCAAGAATGGATGCATTAAATGCAGTAAGGTACCGGTGTACCTTGAGTGTACCTTCCTAGTTAGATGTTTGACACGTCGTTATTAACTCACGGGTATCCACCTTGAGTTACCTATATAAAGGAATGTTGTAATGAAGTAAATATTGACCAAGTATATTTAATGTGTTAACATTTACAAGAAAATTTACACTTTCTTGAACTCAGTCCTTGAACTTCCTCAGTGGTTAGCATAGTTCTTACTTAAGCATATAATTTGCTTTATGTCTATGAAAGTGAGTAGATCATCTTACACTTTGTCATTTAGCTTTTATTGGCATTTCACAAACAATCATAGTAAATTCTTTGATTCATTCATATAAGAATTTAACGTTGAAAAAATTTGTTGTGTTATTTTTTTAACTATTTGAGTATAGTAGTTATTAACTTGTTTAAACATATATCAATTTGACATGAATGGTGATTTAACTTAATTCTTAAGTTATAATCACTTTACACTCGTGTTTCTTCGCGAGAACTTTGAAAATGTTATTCTAACAAATAACCTGCATTTAGTGAAAGTATGTTGTGTTATTGATTATTTCATAATTTGATTAATTCTTATACATTTTCATATACATTTGCATATAGAATATTATTTCTACATTTCGGGAATGTATGTTATGTTATTGTTTGTTTCATCAATTGATTAATTTTTATACATTTGCATATACAATATTATTATACATTTTTGAAAAGTATGTTATGTTATTCATTATTTCATAAGTTGATTATTTCTTGTACGCATGTATATAGAATATTATTATATATTTCGTGAATGTATGCTATGTTATTTATTATTTTATAAATTGATTAATTCCTTTGTATATAGAATATTAATATATGTTGTTGATTATTTCATAAATTGATTATTTCTTATATATTTGCATATAAAATATTATTAAAGGATATAATCAATGATTATGACATGTAATTAAATTAATGTGTAACACAAAGATGCATCCTATATAAAAAAAGATAAAATCCATTAGTTTAACTATTTAATGATTATGCCAGCTAATTTTTAATTGGACACTCCTATAATGAAAAAAAAATAGGGAGGTGATAAATTCACGGATGAAATTACTATGTCCACGGAAACTTTAACTGAAAAGTTCTTAATGTCCTTAGAATATATCCTTTTTTTCTCACGTCATATCAAAACCTCCTCTCACTTCTCTCATTCGATTAATATTCTCAACGGGATTCAACAATTATACTTATACTATTCCTCAACGTCATCTTCTACATTTCCTAGTAATTCAATCCTTAATATAAGTTCTTGAACCCAAATAATGTAGAAATTACTTGAAACGACCAAAAATGACCAACAAGTTAGCATGAAGCTCTCAAATCAGATTACTTAGATCAGAAAGATAAAAATTAGTTGAAACGTATGTGATCATGGTGACAGATTTTAATTTCGATCGTTTACCTATCAATAATTTTACATTTTACTAGACACAAGTGTATACCATTCATCTATCGTTAATCGTAAGAAGTTGGAAAACTGTTGACTTCAAGACTCGACACGATCTATACCTCGTCTTCCAGCGTCAGTGGCACAATGAACGTCACACGTTGATGAACATTTTAAACATAAGGTTAATTGGATTGAGAGTTTGAGACACTGAATATTCGAGGAGCCTGTTATGGAAGTGGTGAGTAATGGTGGCGTAAGAAGAGAATCGTGAAAAAGAAAATTGGTGAAAAGGAGTTTGAGGGTATTAATGTCCTTTCACAACAATTTTCCATGTGAGTAGTAAAACCTAGTGAAGTTGTCACCTCCCAAAAAGAAAGCTCTTAAGATGCAGCATGATTCATGCGCGCAGTTCCAATATCAATAAAAGTTATTAAACATAAATATATGAAATTAGTTGCAATATAACTACTGATTTGATAAAACATGAAGAGTGATATATGGGAACGAACTATTAGGGCTATCTAACTTTCGTTTTCTTAAGGTTAGTGTTTAAGATTTATAAAATAATGCCTATACCGTTGAACTATGTGATGGTGATGGATTCACTGTCCACATGACGGACATATCCTATTAGATGGAGTTTCCTTTTCATAGGTTACAATGATTAACTTGAGTATTTTTTAGACCCAACACGGGGCCCACATACACTCAAAACGTAAATATCGTCACTAATCCCTTTCTATTTCCCTTTTATCCCAACAAATCTGTCATCTCGAATAGCTTGACAACACGAAAGGTCATTAGTTTCCTTTTCATCGGTTACAATGATTAACTTGAGTATTTTTGAGACCCAACATGAGGCCCATATACACTCAAAACGTAAATATCGTCACTAATCCCTATCTATTTCCCTTTTATCCCAACAGATCTGTCATCCCCAATAGTTTGTCAACACGAAAAGTCATTCGCGTCCCAAACCAGTAAGAAACCATAAGAGAGGCCATTTGATTCCTTTTGGCACATACCCAAAAGTTTTTACTATCCCACAACTCCTCCACCCAGTTATCATTGATTATACGAATTTTTGTTTCTCGTAATGCCAAAACACACGGATTCTCCTTCCTGCATATACCCTCAACCCACACTTTTTTACCTTCTGCGCGCATGCCTATGATATTCAAAGAAATAATTATCATAAAAAACCAATAACTAACGAACAAAATACAAACCTAAAGTCAATTACAAGTCGCCCCTACATCCTTCTTCTTTGTTACGGTATCATTTCCCTCATTTTCCCAGACCACAAGTCGCCCCTACATCCTTCTTCTCTGTTACGAATTAGAAACTCCACTCCCTTGATTGCCACTCTTATTATCCCCACTTGCTAACCTGTTACCCCCAACCTTGTATGCATCTAATAACTATTGACGACCTGCATATAGATCAAACACTATTTTTTTTTTCTTTTTTCTTTTTTTGAAGAGACATATTGAATATTATTAACCATTCAGATATCTATAGTTTTGCGATTAGAGATGTTTTAAACATTGATTGAATAGGCTAGTAATTCTATCATTACAGGAATAATAAGTTGAATTAACTGAGTGTGAAGCTTTGTTAAGAGGTTCTTTCAAAGATAAACATTATATACCAAAAACTAATCTAAACTTATGTTTAATTAGTGTGTCATGATAAATTATGCAACAATTGACTTACTCGCTTTAAGCATTTCATGACCTTTAGATGTATAGCCTGACATCAAAGTGATCAGACCCAAAAATAATCATTTCTGGCCGGTATTAAAACCTTTAAATTTTATTAAAACATTAATACAAACTAAGTTAACAAAGAACAATACGTTATACGTAGATAGGTACAAAAGATAACAATTCCAAACAGTAATACATATTCACCGAAGTGAACAAATTATTGAAACACATCATAACTTGAGATCCAAATCTGCAAATTAAAATCACATCAACGAGAAGTCCAAAAGCTTATAATCAACTAGGGACATAGCCATATATGCATGTCGCCTCAAACAGGTTCTTCTTTCACTTGGCGGGAGGCTGGTTTTCAACAGGTTTTTCTTCATGAGTCGTCTCTTGTTGTAACGTGAGTTTAGCCGGTTGCTGATTCGTTGTCAGCACCTCTCCCAAGGCATCTGTCACATACTATATATAACACATAGAATAATAAGTTTCGCAGGAATAAATAAATAAAAGAAAAAAGAATCACTTTATAAGTGATATATATCTCACCCGTTCAAGAAAAAGTGTACAAAACATAATGTGATAAAAGAAAATGGAGTAACAATTCATGAAGACAGGGAAAAAGTTACGCATAAGCATGAAGTTTAGAGAGAACTGTTACGTATGATCAACTTTCCATCCATATTTCCATGTAAATAAAAATAATTGCACTTGTTCAAATATTTGTCCACATACCGTTACTATTCCAAATAATAATAATAATAAATTATTATTATTATTATTATTATTATTATTATTATTATTATTATTATTATTATTATTATTATTATTATTATTATTATTTATTTTATTATTATTTTATTATTATTGTTTTTTTTAATAAAAACATCACTTCATTAGAAAAACAAAAGAATTTACAAAAATAAAGATCCTTTTATTAGAATAAAGATGTTATTGCCAATAAAGTGCTCGATAGCTTAACGAAAAGGGTATACTGCTTGATAATGATTAGAAATATACGGTACCTTTATGCAATTTCTGGCTTTAACATTGCAAGTGTAACTTCTTGGGCAACAATATATATTGTTTCCCTTGCCGCAGCATTTGTAACCATGTGGGCAACAATATTTGGTTCCCGTGCAGCACACTGCGTTTGAATAAGGGCAACACCCTTTATATGGACCTTTATTACAACATGTCTGCTTCTTGCGACATGAAGGGCCTCCAGCACAATGAGAGTTGGTAACTGCCAATGATGAAACATAGATGAACAAAATAACAAAAGTGAGTATCGAATTTGAGGTCTTCATTTTTGTGAGCTAATGAATGAATCTTGAAATTAGTTTCCTAATTTATAGAGGCATTAGTTACATGTTTTGTCCTTGTGGTTTATATATATTGGCGCCTTAGTCCTTTTTGCATAATTACTAAAGTAATTACAAAATTCATTTATTTGTTGAACCGACTTAGTACCTAATCATCTTCAACTACGATTTGAATAAAAAATACCCTAAGAATAAAGGAAGTCCCTGAATGTCAAAAACATTCAGAGATTCATTTCAAGAGTTCTTCATAGTCTAAAGAAACACTCACCACTCTCTGTGGTGGAACTCAGCTTGTAAAGTCCCTGAACCTAGAAGAAGATAATGGTGTTAGTGAGTGATAGCAATAGCTCACCAAGTCTCCTTTGATCTCGTCGAACAAACTGATACATCCTGAACTTAGATACTTAGAAAAAGTATGTAGGTCCCTTAAGAAAATAGGCGTGAACTTTATTAATGTGATAGTTGTCAACACTATGCCTTAAAGTAATGTTAGACATGTTGCAAGAATGGATGCATTAAATGCAGTAAGGTACCGGTGTACCTTCAGTGTACCTTCCTAGTTAGATGCTTGAAACGTCGTTATTAACTCACGGGTATACACCTCGAGTTACCTATATAAAGGAATGTTGTAACTGAGTAAATATTGACCTAGTACATTTAATGTGTTAACATTTACAAGAGAATTTACTCTTTCTTGAACTCAGTCCTTGAACTTCCTCAATGGTTAGCATAGTTCTTACTTAAGCATATAATTTGCTTTATTTTTAAGTGAGTAGATCATCTTACACTTTGTCATTCAACTTTTATTGGTATTTCACAAAAAATCATGGTAAATTCTTTGATTCATTCAAATAAGAATTTAAACGTTGTAAAATTTGTAGTGTTATTTTTTTTAAACTGTCTTAGTATAGTAGTTATTAACTTGTTTAAAAATACATCAATTTAACAAGAATGGTGATTTAACTTAATTCTTAACTTATAATCACTTTACACTCATGTTTCATAGCAAGAACTTTGAAAATGTTATTCTAACGTATAACCTGCATTTAGTGAAAGTATGTTGTGTTATTGATTATTTCATAATTTGATTAATTCTTATACATTTGCGTATATAATAATATTATACATTTCCAAAAAGTATGTTATCTTATTGATTATTTCATAAGTTGATTATTTCATATACATTTGCATATAGAATATCATTATACATTTCGGGAATGCATGTTATGTTATTGTTTATTTCATAAATTGATTAATTCTTATCCATTTCCATATACAATATTATTTACACTTTTGAAAAGTATGTTATGTTATTGATTATTTCTTGCACACGTGCATATAGAGTTTTATTATACATGTCGTGAATGTATGCTATGTTATTGATTATTTTATAAATTGATTAATTCCTTTGCATATAGAATATTAATGTATGTTATTGATTATTTCATAAATTGATTATTTCTTATATATTTGCATATAAAATATTATTAAGGGATATAATCAATGATTATGACATGTAATTAAATTAATGTGTAAAACAAAGATGCATCCTACATAAAAAAATATATATATATAACATCCATTTATTGTACTATTTAATGATTATAACAGATAATTTTTAATAAGACACCTATAATGAATAAAAAGATAGGGAGGTGTTAAATTCACGGATGAAATTACTATGTCCGCAAAAACATTTAATGAAAAGTTGTTATTGTCTTTAGAATATCCATTTTTTCTCACTTCTAATCAAAACCTCCTCTCTTTTTATTTCACTTCTCTCGTTCGATTAATATTCTCAACTGGATTCAACAATTACACTTATACTATTCCTCAACGTCATCTTCTACATTTCTTAGTAATTCAAACCTTAATATAAGTTCTTGAACCCAAATAATATAGAAATTAATTGAAACGACCAAAAATGACCAACAAGTTAGCATGAAGCTCTCAAATCAGATTACTTAGATCACAAAGATAAAAATTAGTTGAAACGTATGTGATCATGGTGAGAGAGTTTAATTTTGATCATTTACCTTTCAATAATTTTACATTTTACAGGACACAAGTGTATACCTTTCACCTATCGTTAATCGTAAGAAGTTGGAAAATTGTTTAATTCAAGACTCGACACGATCTATACCTCGTCTTCCAGCGACGGTGGCACTATGAATGTCACACGTCGATGAACATTTTAAACTTAAGGTTAATTGGATTGACAGTTTGAGACACTGATATTCGAGGAGCCTGTTATGGAAGTGGTGAGTAATGGCGGCGTAGGAAGAGAATGGTGAAAAGAAAATTGGTGAAAAGGAGTTTGAGGGTATTAATGTCTTTTCACTATAATTTTCCGTGTGAGTAGTAAAACCTAGTGAATTTGTCACCTCCCCAAAAGAAAGCTCTTAAGATGCAGCATGATTGATGCGTGCAATTCCCAATATCAATAAAAGTTATTAAACATAAATATATGAAATTTGTCGCAATATAACTACTGATTGATAAAACATGAAGAGTGATATATGGGAACGAACTATTGGGGCTATCTAATTTTCGTTTTCTTAAGGTTAGTGTTTAAGGTTTATAAAATAATGCCTATACCGTTGAACTATGTGTTGGTGATGGATTCACTGTCCACATGACAGACATATCCTATCTGATGGAGTTTCCTTTTCATTGGTTACAATGATTAACTTGAGTATTTTTGAGACCCACCAAGAGGCCCATATACACTCAAAACGTAAATATCATCACTAATCCCTTTGCATTTCACTGTCCACATGACGGACATATCCTATCAGATGGAGTTTCCTTTTCATCGGTTACAATGATTCCTTGTAATGCCAAAACACACGGACTCTCCTTCCTGCATATACCCTCAACCAACCCTTTTTTACCTTTTGAGCTTATGCCTCTCATATTCAAAGAAATAATTATAATAACAAACCAATAACTAACGAACAAAACACAAACCTAAAATCAATTACAAGTCGCCCCAACATCCGTCTTCTTCGTTACGGCATCGTATCACTCATTTTACCAGACCACACCAATCTCTTTTACCGTCTTGTCGCTTGTAGAGCATACCTTAAAAGAATCAGAAACTCCACGCCCTTGACTGCCACTCTTATTATCCCCACTTGTTGACCCGTTACCCCCAACCTTGTATGCATCTAATGACTATTGACGACCTGCATATAGATCAAACACTACTTTTTTTTTCTTTTTTTAAAGAAATATTGAATACTATTAACCATTCATATATCAATAGATTTGCGATTAGAAATGTTTTTAACAAAGATTGAATAGGCTAGCAATTTTATCATTCCAGGAATAATAAGTTGAATTAACAGAGTGTGAAGCTTAGTTAAGAGGTTTTTACAAAGATAAACTTTATATACCAGAAACTAATCTAAAACTTATGTTTAATTACTGTGTCATGATAAATTTTGCCACACTTGACTTACTCGCTTTAAGCATTTCAAGACCTCTAGATGTATAGCCTGACATCAAAGTGATCAAACCCAAAAATAATCATCTATGGCCGGTATTACAGCCTTTAAATTTTATTAAAACATTAATGCAAACCAAACTGACAAAGAACAATATGTTATACGTACATACGAACAAAAGATAATAAGTCCAAACACTAATACATATTCACGAAAGTGAACAAATTATTGAAACACGTCATAATTTGAGATCCAAATCTGCAAATCAAAATCACATCAACGAGAGGTCCAAGAGCTTATAATCAACTAGGGACATAGCCATATATGGATGTCGCCTCTAGTGTTGTAAAGCCGCAACCACAAACAAGTTCTTCTTTCACTTGGCGGGAGGCTGGTTTTCCACGGGTTTTTCTTCATGAGTCGTCTCATGTTGTTGTAACGTGAGTTTAGGCGGTTGCTGATTCGTTGTCAGCACCTCTCCCAAGGCATCAGTCACATACTATATATAACACATAGAATAATAAGTTTTGCAGGAATAAATAAATAAAAGAAAAAATAATCACTTTGTAAGTGATATATATCTCACCCATTCAAGAAAATGTGTACAAAACATAGTGTTATATAAGAAAATAGAGTAACAATTCATGAAGACAGGGTAAAAGTTACGCATAAGCATGAAGATTAGAGAGTAATTGTTACATATGATCAACTTTCTATCCATATTTCCAAGCGAATTAAAATAATCTCATTTGTTCTAATATTTGTCCACATACCGTTACTGTTCCAAAAAATTACAATAATAATAATAATAAAAATAATAATAATAATAATAATAATAATAATAATAATAATAATAATAATATTTTATTAAACATCACTTTTATTACAACAAAGATCATAGTGCCACTAAAAGTGCTCAATAGCTTAACAAAAAGGGTATAGTGCTTGATAATCAATGGAAATATATGGTACCTTTATGCAATTTCCAGCTTTAACGTTGCAAGTGTAACTACTTGGGAAACAATATATATTGGTTCCTTTATCACAACATTTGTAACCGTGTGGGCAACAATATTTGGTTCCCGTGCAGCACACTGCATTTGAATAAGGGCAACACCCTTTATATGGACCTTTGTTACAACATGTCTGCTTCTTGCGACATGACAGACCTCCAGCACAATGAGAGTTGGTAACTGCCAATGATGAAACATAGATGAACAAAATAACAAGAGTGAGTATGGAATTTGAGGTCTTCATTTTTGTGAGCTAATGAATGAATCTTGAAATTAGTTTCCTCATTTATAAAGGCATTAGTTACATGTTTTGTCCTTGTGGTTTATATATATAGGCCCGTTTAGTCCTTTTTCCATAATAACTAGAGTAATTACAAAATTCATTTATTTGTTGATCCTATTAGTACCTAATCAACCTCAACTACGATTTGAATAGATAATATCCTAAGAATAAAGGAAGTCCCTGAATGTCAAAGACATTCAGAGAGTCATTTCAAGAGTTATTCATAGTCTAAAGAAAGGCTCACCACTCTATGTGGTGGAACTCAACTTGTAAAGCCCCTAAACCTAGAAGAAGATGATGGATTCAGTGAGTTATGAAAATGGCTCTCCGAGTCTCCTTTATTAAAGTATGTAAGTCCCTGAAAAAAACAAATATGCATGACCTTTGTTAAAGTGATAAGTGAAAGCCACCTATTAAGAAAGTCAATAAAATACAGGAAGGTACCGGTGTGCATTCAATGTACCTTCCTAGTTAGATGCTTGACACGTCGTTATTAACTCACGGGTATCCACCTCGAATTACCTATATAAAGGAATGTTGTAACAGAGTAAATATTGACCTAGTACATTTAATGTGTTAACATTTACAAGAGAAATTACTCTTTCTAGAACTAAGTCCTTGAACTTCCTCAGTGGTTAGCATAGTTCTTACTTAAAAATATAACTTTGCTTTATGTTTAAGAAAGTGAGTAGATCACCTTGCACTTTGTCATTCAACTTTTATTGTTATTCCACAAAAAATCATAGTAAATTCTTTGATTAATTCAAATAAGAATTTAAACGTTGAAAAAATGTGTCGTGTTATTTTGTTTAAACTGTTTTAGTATAGTAGTTATTAACTTGTTTCAACATACTTCAATTTGACTTGAATGGTGATTTAACTTAATTCTTAAGTTATAATCACTTTACACTCGTGTTTCATCGCGAGAACTTTGAAAATGTTATTCTAACGTATAACCTACATTTAGTGAAAGTGTGTTGTGTTATTGATTATTTCATAATTTGATTAATTCTTAAAAAATTTCATAGAGAATAATATTATACGTTTCCAAAAAGTATGTTATCTTATTAATTATTTGATAAGTTGATTAATTCGTATACATTTGCATACAGAATATTAGTATACATTTCGGGAATGTATGTTATGTTATTGTTTATTTAATAAATTGATTAATTCTTATACATTTGCATATACAATATTATTATACATTTTTGAAAAGTATGTTTTGTTATTGATTATTTCATAACCTGATTATTTCTTATATACATGCATAGAATATTATTATACATTTCGTGAATGTATGCTATGTTATTAATTATTTTATAAATTGATTAATTCCGTTGCATATAGAATATTAATATATGTTATTGATTATTTCATAAAGTGATTATTTCTTATATATGTGCATATAAAATATTATTAAGGGATATAATCAATGATTATGACATGTAATTAAACTAAAGTGTAACAAAGATGCATCTTATATAAAAAAATATAACATCCATTTGTTTAACTATTCAATGATTATGAAATATAATTTTCAATTGGTAACATTCGTTAATGAAAAAAAGAAAGGGAGGTGATAAATTCACGGATGAAATTACTATGTCCATAGAAACTTTTAATGAAAAGTTGTTAATGTTCTTAGAATATCCTTTTTTTTCTCACTTCAGATCAAAACCCCCTCTCATTTTATTTCACTTCTCTCATTCGATTAATATTCTCATTGGGATTCAACTATTATACTTATACTATTCCTCAACGTCATCTTCTACATTTCCTAGTAACTCAAACTCTTCTTGAACCCAAATAATTTCAAGCAAAATAAAAGTTTCGTTCTTGCCCAAAAAAACTTTGAATCACCCTAATCCAATACTCATGATCTGATTCTTCTTTTATGTTTTGATATTCAATTGTTTGGGCCAGCTACATACGGAATTTATCTAAATACTCCGTTAAGAACCCTAAAATTGTCTGTAAACATATATTTTAACGACCAAAAATGACCAACATGTATATATTGTATCGAGTTACATCTCATATTTTTATTAAAGAATTTCATAAATCTATCTTTATAACGAGATGCATAAAATAATCAAGTATATTTATTCATTTTTTGTCATAAATAAACGACGTATAAATCTCCCTTTATAGCTGCAATCAATAAACACCACCTCCAATAACTACCATTGACCTTCTTTTTAGTATCACCATAACTTTATTGACTTTGGTTTTTATTTCAAGGATGGCTAAGGAGACTTATTGCGGATTTTAGTGTTCCTTTTTTGGTGGTTGTTTGGATGAATGTATCATACATGCCAACTATCATATTCCCGGAAATTTATTGCCTAAGGATCTTCAAATACGAGTTGAATAGAAAATACCTTAAATATAAATCAAGTCCCTGAATGTCAGAATTATTCAGGGAGTCATTTCTAGAGTTCTTCAGAGTCTAAAGAAAGACTCGCCACTCTTTGAGGCGGAACTCGGCTTGTGAAGTCCCTGAACGAAGAAGAAGATGATGGAGTTAGAGAGTGATGATAATAGCTCACTGAGTCTCCTTTGATCTCCTAAAAAACCAAGACATCTTGAACTTAGATATTTAGTAAAAGTATATAAGTCCCCGAAAAAAATAGTCGTGAACTTTATTAAAGTGATAAGTGAAAGCTACCTATAAAAAAAATCAATAAAGTACAAGAGCTGGTATAAAAATGGTAAATAGTTGTTAGCACTATACCCTAAAGTAACGTTAAACGCGTTGGAAGAATAGAAGAATTAAATGCACTAAGGTGCCAATGTACCTTCCTAGTTAGATGCTTAACACGTCATAATTACCTCACGGGCATCCACCTCGAGTTACCTATACAAGGGAATGTCATAACGCAATAAAATTTGACCTTGTACATTTAATGTGTTAACATTTACAAGAGCATGCGTTCCTTCTTGAACTAAGTCCCTAAACTTCCTCGATCAGTGGTTAGCATAGTTCTTACTTAAACATATTACTTTGGTTTATGTTTAAAAAAAAGTGAGGAGATCACCTTACACTTTGTCATTCAACTTTGATAGTTATTCTGCAAACAATCATAGTAAATACTTTGATTCATTCAAATAAGAATTTAAACATTGTAAAACTTTGTTGTGTTATTTTGTTTAAACTGTTCTAGTATAGTAGTTATTAACTTTTTTAAACATACATCAATTTGACAAGAATGATGATTTAACTTAATTCTTAAGTTATAATCACTTTACACTCGTATTTGATAACGAGAACTTTGAAAAGGTTGTTGTAACATATAACCTGCATTTAGCGAAAGTATGTTATGTTATTGATTATTTCATAATTTGATGAACTCTTATACATTTGCATATAGAATATTATTATACATTTCCATAAAGTATGTTATGTTATTGATTATTTCATAAGTTGATTATTTCTTATACATTTGCATATAGAATATTATTATACATTTCGTAAATGTATTATGTTATTGATTATTTCTTAAATTGATAAATTCTTATATATTTGCATATATAATGTTATTATACATTTTCGAAAAGTATTTTATGTTATTGATTATTTCATAAGTTGATTATTTCTTGTACATTTGAGGATAGAATATTATTATACATTTCGTGAATGTATGTTATGTTATTAACTATTTTATAAATTGATTAATTCCTTTGCGTATAGAATATTAATATACAGTTCGTGAATGGATGTTATGGTATTGATTATTTTATAAATTGATTATTTCTTATACATTTGCATATAAAATATTATTAAATAATATAATCAATGATTATGACATGTAATTAGATTAAAGTTTACACAAAGATACATATTAAATAAAAAAGGATAACATCCATTTGTTTAACTTTTAAATGATTATGACATATAATTTTCAATTGGTAACACACGTATAATGAACAAAAGAAAGGGAGGTGATAAATTCACGGATGACATTACTACTATGTCTTCGGTGAAGTAGTAATACCCTTTTCATTCTCCATAACAACCTGCTCCACGGGTGAAACAGCGTCATTATGGACATTATTCTGATCAGCACCAACGAGAGTTGTTCCTAAAATTATCCCCACGTTATCACTAGCACGATTCATACAAGTTTCACCCCCAACTATCGTTGCCACAGGTGAGTCCACAGTAGTCATCAAGTCAACACTACCATTGCTACCATTCTTTTTCTTATGATTTGCTCCTTTTCCACCAAATTCCAAAAACCTTTTTCCATGCTTACATTCAACCAGCCTTAATATAGCAGTATGAATCGTGACGATCAGCATACTGATAAAACTATTTTTAACAAACCCTAAGATCTTATTAAACCACAATGGCACAAAACTTGATACGAAGAGGGAAAACACGATCAAGGATAGTTTAAGTAGTTTAATAGATGAATAAACTTAATGAAACAAACCCACACAAAAATCAAAATGATTATATAAACAATAATCACAGACACTAAAACCCGAAAAACCCTAACACGTACGATCCAAAAAAGAATCGAGTAGGAAAATTCGTTATAAGGCTATAATAATCGATTATATAAGTGTATAATAGCACAAAGATTTGATGATTAATGGAGGTTGTAAAGAAGAAACGACCAGTTTGGTCATGTCTACAAAATCGTCAATAGAGAGAGTCGACTACGGTTCTATTTGATAATTTTCATTTGATCATTTTATAAAAGTATGAATCTCCACATATTAGGCTTATTTTATAAAAAAAAATTGAGTTGGCCAGAGGGCTTTGAGTTGCGTTTTATAAAAAGGGCTTTGAGTTGGCGTTTTATAAAACGGGACATGCCATTTTGGCAATCTCTCTAAGTCCGAATCTTGTTTTGATATTATAAAACATCTTAAATACAATGTAAGAACCTGTATTGAAAGGAAAAATTCAATCGGGTAAGAGAAAAGCCGAGCTTGGAAAATCGAGCACACGAGGAGAGAACCTAGTGCTTTGGTCTTGGTGCGCCATTGCGTGAGACCCAGCATGACGGTCATGCTTTCATGCGCTTATAGTTTCGGGTCATCGCTAACGATTTTGAATATTTTCTAATATATATTATAATCATTAAAACATAAAGAAGATATATGTCATCATTTGCGCCAACATCATCTAACATAATTTATCTTCACTTTTCACGTGAAATTTTTAATAACTTATTACCTCGTGTGTTCTAAAGTTAATTGCAATATGGATAATTTTGTCAAAATTTATGAAAAGAGTTATGTTAGAATAGCTATGATTACTTTTTGTCTAATATTCAATTTTGGACAAAATACTAGAAACGCATAGCAATGGGGTTAAACTTTCCTGTTATGTTTAAGCAACATATTGGTAGCTTTATTGTTCAATATTGATATGAGCTGAGTTTTACATTTTGGTTTTGTATAAACTAACATAGTAAGGTTGTTTCGTCAAGTTTGAAACTTTTAAGATGAGGTAAGTGCCTTGGATATTTCCACTCTATTTATTCAAGATCTATTTCAATACTCTTACCTTTTTCTTAGATGTTTTAATTTGGTTAGATAGACAAATAGTTTTGTTCTTATAATCATAAAGATGGACTTGGTTGAAGTCAATTCAAGAGGTATGTTGCTCAGTTTTTAAAATATATTATTATTTACTCTATACCTGGTTTATTATTTTTATGCAAAAGTATATCATCTTGGATTATATGATTTTCATATTCATATTCTATATACTATCTTATTACATGTAATATGTTAGTGTTGCTTATGCACAAGACGCTAATATGGTTGTTTGGATGATCAAATTGTGTTCGTTAGATGTTGCATCGAGTTGGTTTGATCTATTCTCCTTAAATATATTGAAAATTTTAGCATGTCAGCATCTTTTCTGTCATGTGGAGAGACATTGTACTCAGTTTGTTACATTAGACGACTATTTTTTTCAAGCTCATTATACTGCTTAAGATTTCTCAAATACCATTGAAGGTGCTTCAAACTAATATTTGGTGAGGGTTTTAGTAATAAACTCCAATACGGTGACTTTGGTGGATACCTTTATAGTTTAATTTCACATATCGTCTTTTTTTTTTAAAGGACGGCAACTAACTATCTCACAAATTATACACCACAACTATCTCATATGTCTTAAGCAATACTTGAACTCACAATCATTTGATTGGAAGCTTCTCACACAAGGGTTACCATTGGGACACAAGCCCTTTGGTTCACATGTTGCCTTTCATTATTTATCTGTTTCCATTATGTAGAAATTTTAGTATATTGTATTAAAGATGATTTGCATTTTTTCCGTTCATTTGTTTAAATATTAGAGTAGAGCGAACCTTTCTTAGTAGTGACTATTGTAGTGAATTCAAACCTTCTTTTCAGTGTGGTGTAGCGATAGTTTCATCATTCCAACAAGTTTTACTTTAGTAGCTCATAAATATCAATGTCTTAATTCTCTGGAATGTAAATTCATTCCTAGATGAAATCTCTTAAAATAATTTCCTTTTATCATTGTAGTGATAGTTTCATTATTCCAACAAGTTTTAGTAACTCATAAATATTAATGTTCACTTCTCCAAAATGTAAAATCATTCCCAGGTGAATTTCTTAAAAGTATTTTTTTTAATCGCTCGTGTTAAACATGGCTTATGAGCTAGTCCTCCAAGTTGTTAAATAGTTTAAGATAATAATAGTCTACTTTTTGTTCTCTTTCTGTTTACTCCTAAGGGCACTTGTGAGGAGGCAGTTTGATGTCTATCCACCCCAGTTATGTTCGTTGCATTTGTTTTATCCACATCGATTATTTTTCTTACATCTATCTTTATTATTACAGTAGCTTATTGCATTAGCAATCGTCAACGTAATGGTTGTTTTGTATCAGTGATTCCCCTACACGATAAGCTGGTGAGCTGATGAACAAAATAATCAGAGAATTACTAGGAATTCCTGATATGTATATAACTATATATCATTCAAATTAACAGAAGAATTTATTTATTTATTTATTTATTTTTTTTTTATTCTTAAAATAGCAAGTATCACCAACAAAATATGAAGACTAGCTTACTTCAAATTTGTTATTTCATCAAAAGACTAGAATGAAAATGTCTTCTCAAAAGACTTGTCGAATATATATCCGAATATGCACTCATAGATGCCGTCTTGCTCAAATATATACACAACAAAACAACATTAAAACTTGTATTCCTTCAATCCTATGTAAGATACAAACATGTTTATCGTTTATTTGAAACAATCTGATGTTTTTCCATCTGCATGTTTATATTATTTTTAATATTCCAAAATCAGATTAATATGAATCAAAAGTACCAAAATCATAATGAAAATAAAACTTTGGCTACCAAAATAATGTAGAAATTAGTTGAATATTCTCAATGGGATCAAAACCAGATTAATCCTTTCTTTCTTTTTTTCTCACTTTAGATCAAAACCTCAACTCGTTTTATTTCACTTCTCTCATTCGATTAATATTCTCAATGGGATTCAACAATTATACTTATACTATTCCTCAACGTCATCTTCTACATTTCTTAGTAATTGAATCCTTAATATAAGTTCTTGAACCCAAATAATGTAGAAATTAGTCGAAACGACCAAAAATGACCAACAAGTTAGCATGAAGCTCTCAAATCAGATTACTTAGATCACAACGATAAAAATTAGTTGAAACGTATTTGATCATGTGGCAGAGTTTAATTTCGATCGTTTACCTATCAATAATTTTACATTTTACAAGACACAAGTGTATACCATTATCGTTAATCGCAAGAAGTTGGAAAACTGTTGACTTGAAGACTCGACACGATCTATACCTCGTCTTCTAGAGACGGTGGCATCATGAACGTCACACGTCGATGAAAATTTTAAACTTAAGGTTAATTGGATAGAGAGTTTGAGACACTGAATATTCGAGGAGCCTGTTATGGAAGTGGTGAGTAATGGAGGGCTCGCGGCGTAGAAAGAGAATGATGAAAAAAGAAAATTGGTGAAAAAGGAGTTTGAGGGTATTAATGTCCTTTCACTACAATTTTCCGTGTGAGTAGTAAAACCTAGTGAATTTGTCACCTCCCGAAAAGAAAGCTCTCAAGATGCAGCATGATTCAAGCGCGCAGTTCCCAATATCAATATAAGTTATTAAGCATAAATATATGAAATTTGTTGCAGTATAACTACTACTTGATAAAACATGAAGAGTGATACATGGAAAAGAACTATTGGGGCTATCTAACATTCGTTTTCTTTAGGTTAGTGTTTGAGGTTTATAAAATAATGCCTATACCGTTTAACTATGTGTTGCTAATGGATTCACTGTCCACATGATGGACATACCCTCTTAGATGGAGTTTCCTTTTCATCGGTTATAATGATTAACTTGAGTATTTTTTAGACCCAATATGAGGCCCATACACACTCAAAACATAAATATCGTCACTAATCCCTTTCCATTTCCCTTTTATCCCAACAAATCTCTCATCCCCAATAGCTTGACAACACGAAAAGTCTTTCGTGTCCCAAACCAGTAAGAAACCAGAAGAGCGGCCATTTGATTCCTTGTAATGCCAAAACACACGGATTCTCCTTCCTTGCATATACCCTCAACCCACCCTTTTTTTACCTTCTGCGCCTATGCCTCTCATATTCAAAGAAACAATTATCATAACAAACCAATAACTAACGAACAAAACACAAACCTAAAATCAATTACAAGTTGCCCCTACATCCTTCTTCTTCGTTACGGTATCGTTTCCCTCATTTTCCCAGACCACACTAATCTGACCACCAATCTTTTTTACCCTCTTGTCGCTTGTAGAGCATACTTTAAAAGAATCAGAAACTTCACGCCCTTGACTGCCACTCTTATTATCCCCGCCAAGGTTAACATGTTGTTTTTTGAATTCTACAAACAAACAACCCATAAATTCGTAGTTTTTTAGTTTGTAATCCGAGAAAAGTAAGATCGGATCGGATCGGATTAGATCGTAAGATCGTATCGTCAAGATCGGGATCCTAAAAGATCTTAAGCTTGCAAAGATCCTATGTAGGATCCGGATCGTTTTTGCTTTGCAGTATCGTAAAATCGTAAGATCCTAAGATCAGGATCGGGATCCTAACAACTATGATCCCCACTTGCTGACCCGTTACCCCCAACCTTGTATGCATCTAATGACTATTGACGACCTGCATATAGATCAAACACTACCTTTTTTTTCTTTTTTTTTTCTTTTTTTTAAAGAAATATTGAATACTATTAACCATTCATATATCAATAGCTTTGCGATTAGAAATGTTTTAAACAAAGATTGAATAGGCTAGCAATTTTATCATTACAGGAATAATAAGTTGAATTAACTGAGTGTGAAGCTTTGTTAAGAGGTTCTTACAAAGATAAACTTTATATACCAAAAACTAATCTAAACTTATGTTTAATTATTGTGTCATGATAAATTATGCCACACTTGACTTAATCGCTTTAAGCATTTCAAGACCTCTAGATGTATAGCCTGGCATCAAAGTGATCTGACCCAAAAATAATCATCTCTGGCCGGATTACAGCATTTAAATTTTTTTCAAACATTAATTCAAACCAAATTGACAAAGAACAATACGTTATACGTACAAAAGATAATAAGTCCAAACAGTAATACATATTCACGAAAGTGAACAAGTTATTGAAACACGTCATAGTTTGAGATCCAAAAATGCAAATCAAAATCACATCAAGTAGAAGTCCAAAAGCTTACAATCAACTAGAGACACAGCCATATATCCATGTCGCCTCTAGTGTTGTAAAGCCGCAACCACAAACAGGTTCTACTTTCACTTGGCGGGAGGCTGGTTTTCCACGGGTTTTCCTTCATGAGTTGTCTCTTGTTGTTGTATCGTGAGTTTAGCCGGTTGCTGATTCGTTGTTAGCACCTCTCCCAAGGCATCAGTGACATACTATATATAACACATAGAATATAAGTTTTGCAGGAATAAATAAATATAAGAAAAAGAATCACTTTATAAGTGATATATATCTCACCTGTTCTAGAAAAAGTGTAAAAAACATAATCTTATATAAGAAAATAGAGTAACAATTCATGAAGACAGGGAAAAAGTTACGCATAAGCAAGAAGATTAGAGATTGACTGTTACATATGATTAACTTTCTATCCATATTTCCAAGCGAATTAAATTAATCGCATTTGTGCAAATATTTGTTCACACGTAGTGTTACTATTCCAAATAATAATAATACAGTACCTTTATGCAATTTCCAGCTTTA
Source organism: Chrysanthemum makinoi (assembly GCA_910596185.1). Taxonomy (NCBI): domain Eukaryota; kingdom Viridiplantae; phylum Streptophyta; class Magnoliopsida; order Asterales; family Asteraceae; genus Chrysanthemum; species Chrysanthemum makinoi. The sequence goes on along the minus strand of OU343223.1, from coordinate 25,911,056 downwards.
ACGTTGCAAGTGTAACTACTTGGGCAACAATATATATTGGTTCCCTTGCCGCAGCATTTGTAACCATGTGGGCAACAATATTTGGTTCCCGTACAGCACACTGCATTTGAATAAGGGCAACACCCTTTATATGGACCTTTGTTACAACATGTCTGCTTCTTGTGACATGACGGACCTCCAGCACAATGAGAGTTGGTAACTGCCAATGATGAAACATAGATGAACAAAATAACAAGAGTGAGCATCGAATTTGAGGTCTTCATTTTTGTGAGCTAATGAATTAATCTTGAAATTAGTTTCCACATTTATAGAGGCCTTAGTTACATGTTTTGTCCTTGTGGTTTATAGACATAGGCGCCTTTAGTCCTTTTATCATAATAACTTGAGTAATTACAAAAAATATTTATTTGTTGAGCCAATTCATTGCCTAAGGATCTTCAACTACGATTTGAATAGAAGATACCCTAAATATAAATCAAGTCCCGGAATGTCACAATTATTCAGAGGGTCGTTTCCATAGTTCTTCAGAGTCTAAAGAAACACTCGCCACTCTTTGAGGCCGAACTTGGATTGTGAAGTCCCTGATCGAAGAAGAAGATGATGGAGTCAAAGAGTAATGATAATAGCTCACTGAGTCTCCTTTGATCACCCAAAAAAAACCAAGACATCCTGAACGTAGATATTTAGTAAAGGTATATAAGTCCTTGAAACAAATAGTCGTGAACTTTATTAAAGTGATAAGTGAAAGCTACTTATCAAAAAAATCAATAAAGTACAAGAGCTGGTATAAAAAGGGTAAATAGTTGTCAGCACTATACCTTAAAGTAACGTTAAACGCGTTGCAAGAATAGAAGCATTAAATGCAGTAAAGTACCAATGTACCTTTCTAGTTAGATGCTCGACACGTCATTATTAACTCACGGGCATCCACCTCGAGTTACGTATATAAGGGAATGTTGTAACGTAGTAAAATTTGACCTTGTACATTTAATGTGTTAACATTTATGAGAGCATGTATTCCTTCTTGAACTAAGTCTCTAAACTTCCTCAGTGGTTAGCATAGTTCTTACTTAAACATATAACTTTGGTTTATGTTTAAAAAGGTGAGGAGATGACTTTACACTTTATCATTCAACATTGATAATTATTCCGCAAACAATCATGATAAATTCTTTGATTCATTCAAATAAGAATTTAAACGTTGTAAAACTTTGTTGTGTTATTTTGTTTAAACTATTCTGGTATGGTAGTTATTAACTTTTTTAAACATACATCAATTTGACAAGAATGATGATTTAACTTAATTCCTAAGTTTTAATCACTTTATACTCGTGTTTGATAACGAGAACTTTGAAAAGGTTGTTGTAACATATAACCTGCATTTAGCGAAAATATGTTATGTTATTGATTATTTCATAATTTGATAAATTCTTTTACATTTGCATATAGAATATTATTATACATTTCCATAAAGTATGTTATGTTATTGTTTGTTTCATTAGTTGATTATTTCTTATACATTTGCATATAGATATTATTATACATTTCGAAAATGTATTATGTTATTGATTATTTCTTAAATTGATTAATTATTATACATTTGCATATATAATGTTATCATACATTTTTGAAAAGTAGTTTATGTTATTGATAATTTCAGAAGTTAGATTATTTCTTATACATTTGAAGATAGAATATTATAATACATTTCATGAATGTATGTTACGTTATTAACTATTTTATAAATTGATTAGTTCCTTTGTGTATAGAATATTAATATACAGTTTGTGAATGTATGTTATGGTATTGATTATTTTATAAATTGATTATTTCTTATACATTTACATATAAAATATTATTAACCAATATAATCAATGATTATGACATGTAATTAGATTGAAGTTTACACAAAGATACATATTAAATAAAAAAGATTAACATCCATTTGTTTAACTTTTAAATGTTTATGACATATAATTTTCAATATGTAACACTCGTATAATGAACAAAAGAAAGGGATGTGATAAATTCACGGATGACATTACTATGTCTTGGGGGTAGCAGTAGTACCCTTTTCATGCTCCATAATAACCTGCTCCACGGGTGAAACAACGTCATTATGGACAGTATTCTGATCAGCACCAACGAGAGTTGTTCCTAAACTTATCCCCACATTATCACAAGCACGATTCATATAAGTTTCACCCACAACTATCGTAGCCACAGGTGTTATATACGGTTTTATGTAAGTTTTTATACACAAGCACGTTTTTATACACGGTGTTATATACGTTTTTTGCACATTTTTATACACATTTTTCCATGTTTTTATATACGATTTTATGTAAGTTTTTACACGTTTTGTACACAGTTTTTATATACGTTTTTTACATGTTTTTTACATGTTTTTATGCACATTTTTATATACGTGTTTTTACAGTAATTTATGCACGGTTTTATACACTTTTTTAAGAACATTTTCTAAACATGTATAAAAATGTGTATAAAAACGTGCATAAAAACGTGTAAAAAGCGTATATAAAATAGTGTATTAAAAAGTGCATAAAATCGTGTAAAAAATATATATAAAAATGTGTGTAAAAAAAGTGTATTAAAACATGTAAAAAATGTGTATAAAAACATGTAAAAAAGGTATATAAAAACCTATATAAAATTGTGTTTAAAATTGTGCATAAATTCGTGTAAAAAAACGTATATAAAAACGTGTATAAAATGGTGTTAAAAATGTACATAAAACCGTGTATAAAAACATGCATAAAAACGTGTATAAAAACGTGTAAAAAACGTATATAAAAACGTGTGTAAGAAACGTGCATAAAAATGTGTAAACATGTTAAAAAAACATGTAAAGACGGGTAAAAAACGTATATAAAAAAGATGAAAGACAAAGGACTAACGGTAAAAGTCAAAATAAACCACAGAAACCATTACTGTAACTTTTTTAAGTGAAAAAATGTTAAAGGACTAACGGTGAAAGTGAACACAAACAGTAGGGACCATTACTATAACTTTAAAAACTAGTAACCTGTCAATATTATGTATTTTGTTAAGTATTTGAAAGTATATTACGTATGTTGATAATAAAATAACTATGTTACGTATATTGGTTAATTTGAGAAAGTTTGTTACGTATATTCAACCTTCACCCTATTATAAAACATCTTAAATGCCATGTACGAACGAAAGAAAAAACTCACTCGGGTAAGAGAAAATCATATTTTGGAAAATCGAGCGCACGAGGAGAGAACCTCGCGCTTTGGTCATGGTGCGCCAATGCGTGAGACATGGCTGTCCCATGAATTGGAGAAATTTTTGAGGGCCATGTACGAAATTATATAATGAGGCATTTCGTTAAGCAATATTATATATAAAGTGTCATCGTTTATAAGATATGATGCAATTAGTTATCTAAACGTTCTACATATTACTCATTTAAGATATTTTCCCTTTTTTCTTCGTGAAAAATATGTCTACAGATGCATGTAATTATTAACGGGACAAATTTTAGGGCCTTAAAAATTCTCAGCCCTGAGCGGTCGCTCACCTTGCACACCCACAAAGACGGCCCTGGCGTGAGACCCAGCATGACAGTCATGTTTTCATGCGCTTTTAGTTTCGGGTCATCGCTAACGATTTTTAATATTTTCTAATATATATTTATAATCGTTAAAACATAAAGAATATATATGTCATCGTTTGCGCCAACATCATCTAATATAATTTATCTTCACTTTTCACGTGAAATTTTTAATAACTTATTACCTCGGGTGTTCTAAAGCTAATTGCAATATGGATAATTTTGTCAAAATTTATGAAAAGAGTTATGTTAGAATAGCTATGATCGCTTTTTGTCTGATATTCAAATTTGGACAAAATACTAGAAACGCATAGCAATGGGGTTAAACTTTCCTGTTATGTTTAAGCAACATATTGATAGCTTTATTGTTCAATATTGATAGGAGCTGAGTTTTACATTTTGGTTTTGTATAAACTAACATAGTAAGGTTGTTTCGTCAAGTTTGAAACTTTTAAGATGAGGTAAGTGCCTTGGACAAAAAAATTAACATAAAAAAAAATAAAATAAATAAAAAGATATTTGTAAGGAAAAAATATTAGGTAAGTGCCTTGGATATTTCCACTCTATTTATTCAAGATCTATTTCAATACTCTTACCTTTTTCTTAGATGTTTTAATTTGATTTTTCATGTTACGAAGGGGTTAGATAGACAAATAGTTTTGTTCTTTCAATCATAAAGATGGACTTGGTTGAAGTCAATTCAAGAGGTATGTTGCTCGGTTTTTAAAATAAATATTATTTACTCTATACCTGGTTTATTATTTTTATGCAAAAGTATATCATCTTGGATTATATGATTTTCATATTCATATTCTATATACTATCTTATTACATGCAATATGTTGGTGTTGCTTATGCATCGAGTTGGTTTGATCCATTCTCCTTAAATATATTGAAACTTTTAGCATGTCAGCATCTTTTCTATCGTGTGCAGAGACATTGTACTCACTTTCTTACATTAGACGACTATTTTTTTCAAGCTCATTATATTGCTTAAGATTTCTCAAATACCATTGAAGGTGCTTCAAACTAATATTTGGTGAGGGTTTTAGTAATACACTCCAATACGGGTGACTTTGGTGGATACCTTTATAGTTTAATTTCACATATCGCCCTTTTTAAAAAAAAAAAAAAAAAAAAAAAAAAACGTCAACTAACTATCTCACAAATTATACACCACAACTATCTCATATGTCATAAGCATTATTTGAACTTACAATCATTTGATTGGAAGCTTCTCACACAACATGAGGTACCATTGTGACACAAGCCCATTGATTCACATGTTGCCGTTCATTTTTTATCTGTTTCCATTTTGTAGAAATTTTAGTATATTATTGTATTAAAAATGATTTGCGTTTTTTCCGTTCATTTGTTTAAATATTAGAGTAGAACGAACCTTTCTTAGTAGTGACTATTGTAGTGAATTCAAACCTTCTTTTCAGTGTAGTGTAGCGATAGTTTCATCATTCCAACAAGTTTTACTTTAGTTTTTTTTTTTTTTTTTGAAAGTTTAACTGTTATAGACAACGGCCTAACCAACGCCAATAAGCGAAGGGGCAACAAAGAAAACCAATTACATCAATTCAAATTTACACCAATTATCCCAAGTAATACTAGAGTTCCCCCCTCGGTTTTTATAACAAAAGAAACCGAATCCCATAATCTCTAACACTATTCTCTTAACCTCTATAGAGACGTTATCAAACTTTTTGGAGTTCCTAGCTTTCCAAATAAACCAACAAGAGATAAAAAACACCCCTTTGATGGCTTTCCTTTTCTTTTTGTCCATCGATCCCCATCTATGCATATCAAAAATGTCTCGGACCGAGAACATGTAGAGGGGGGGAGACTTTATCCAATTTCCAATTCTATGCCAAACCTTCGTAGCCACCTCACATGAGCGAACAAGTGTTCACCGATTCATCCATGACCCCAAAGAGCGCAAGACAATGAACTGAAAACGCAATTTCTGTCTTTAAGAGCAATACCTGTGGGGATCCTATCCAAACCCATTCTCCACATGAAAATATTACATTTTCTCGGAATCCATTTCACCCATTTAAATACAAAGTTACTACTGAAGTCAAGTTGGCTTTGGATGAAGTCTTTAACCCCCTTAACACTGAAAGTCTTATGACTTCTTCCTCTCCATTCCCACTTGTCTCTAGCTTCATTCAGAACTATTTTTTTCAGCTCTTTAAACATCTCTTCCTTCTCTTTATCTTCCTCCTGATTAAACTGACCCATGCCGACAAGAACAAAGCCTTTATTTACGATGCAATACCTTCGGACACCTACATTTCTTATCATTCTCTCTTTTAAATAAAGCCGGGAACCTCTCTTTGAACGAGTTGCAACCATCCCACGAGTCTAACCAAAACCTGATGTCTCTACCGTTGCCACATGAACCTTTAAACATCTGATTCAAATCCGTACTCCCCACTTTAATTTTATTGATCGCCTTAACAATATTAACCCAAACACTCGAGTAGTTCCTGCGAGAAGGAATACTCGACCAACACTTCTTAGTATCGTGGATTGACTCGATCACTTTTCTCCATAGGCTTTTCGTCTCGTTCCTATATCTCCACAACCATTTAGCTATCAAGGCCTCGTTATTCTCTTTAAGTTTAGATAAACCGAGACCCCCTTTACAAATAGGGGATGTCACTTTATCCCAAGCAACCCAATGTATTTTCGACTTATCGCTATCCCTCCCCATAGAAATCTTCTAATGATGCTTTCGGTTGTTTATCACTTTAACCGAGCAGAAGAGCGAGAAATAGTATGTTGGGAGACTCTCCAAGACTGATTTGATCAAAATGGTCCTCCCTCCGATAGAGAGGCTAGATGCTTTCCATTTTGACAGTCTTTTCTTGAAAATGTCTATCAAAATCCTAACTCGCCGATCCGGTTCAAGTTTCCCCCGATCCTAAGACCCAAGTAATCACAAGGGAATCTGCCCGCTCTACACTTCATCAAATCTGCGCATCTGTTGACTTCCGATCTTCCACCCGATTCCGATCAGATGAGATTTACCGATATTAATACTCAAACCCGAACTCAGATTAAAACACCTAAGGATTCTAATCACCTTCAAAAGATTAGTATCCCACCACTCCCGAGGAAAGAACAATCATCCGCGTACAAAAGGTGTGAAATTATCGGACCATTGTTCGGGAATTCAAACCCTTTTAAAACCTCCGAATGCGAGCTTTTCTCATGATGCTAGTAAGATCTTCCATCACAATTATGAATAAAATGGAGAAAGGGGATCGCCTTGGCGCATACCTTTAGAGTTTTGAAACTCAAAGGTCGGAGAGCCGTTCACCAACACAAATGCGGATCTAGCCAAGAGAGAATCCCTTTATCCATTTACACCATCTATCTTTAAACCCATTTGGTTCATAACAGATATCAAAAATCCCAGTTAACGTATCAAAAGCTTTGTTAAAATCAACTTTAAACCGAACGCTTTCGATTGCTTTTCTTGACCCAAGCAATCATCTCGTTAATAATCAGCGGGCCGTCAATAATCAATCTATCTTTCAGGAAAGCAGATTGGTTCACCGAAATCAGTTTATCTAAAACCTTCTTAAGTCTATTCGCCAACACTTTTGATATGATTTTACTAGTAATTCCCACAAGAGTAATTGGCCGGTAGTCGTTTAAAGTGTCTGGGTCTTTGACCTTGGGAATCATGGAAATGAAAGCCGAGCTACACCCTTTATTTATCTTTCCTTGCTCGTGGAACATCTTCATGACTTCAAAAAATCTTTTCAAAGTAATTCCAGTACCTTTTAAGAAATTTGAACGAAAACCCATCCGGGCCAGGGGATTTTTCTTCACCGCAATCAAAAGCCGCGTTTTTTATCTCTTCTTTCGTGAAGTTAGCCTCCAATTCAATAGCTTCCACCTCCGACAATCTATCTAACAAATCACACGATATACCACATCTATTTCTCATACTTTCTTTGAACTTAGTATAGAAGAAATCAAACACTAGCCCTTGATCTTCTTCGGATTGTCTTCCCAAATGTTTCCAACCATCAGGCCCGGGAGAGAATTTGAGACTTTCTTGTTATTAATGAGACCATGGAAGAATCTCGAGTTCTCGTCGCCATCGACGTTCTATTTGCATCTAGCCTACTGTTTCAAATCTTTACTTCTGCTATCTTCAATTTCAAGAATCCTTTTTTTACACTCCATCCTAGTCCAAGATTCCAGCTCGTTAAGATCAATGTCTTCCATATTCGATTCCAATTCCACAAGCTCTCTTTTACGTATCTCGAGCTCTTCCCCCTCCTTTTTATTTTTATCATCTCTCCAATTCTTAAAATTACATCTAAGACTTTTGAATTTCTCCAAAAGAATAATGTCAGGAGGACCCGTGCATGAGAAGTTTCTCTAGAGTGTCGCTTAACCACCCATTACACTCCGGGTGGTCTAGCCACGAATTAAAAGCGGAAGGGTTTAGGCCCAAAGTTGCTCTCCACGTTGGACCAAAGAACCGGGTTATGATCAGAATGTAGCCTGGGAAGCGCCCTAAGGGTGGCCTTAGGCCAAAAATCCAAGACACCTCTGCTAACCAACACTCTGTCTATCTTGCTGAACTTCTTCCCCTTTTCATCTTCTTTAAGAAACGTGAACTTATAGCCTTTCATCTCGTATTCAAAAAGCTCAGCCTTCTCTATAAAAGAGTTAAACTCCCTGGCACTATTCGATTTAAATTTAAAGCCTTTTCTCTCCTCTTTGCTTCTAACCGAATTGAAATCCCCCATTAACATCCACCAATCCCCACTGTTATTTATCAACTCCAATAACTCGTTCCAAACAGCGGCTATTTTGAATCACGAGACTTTGAGGCGCATAAACATTAACCATATGCACCAGGCTTGAACATCCTTTAATGATGCCTTTGCAAACGAGAAAATTATCCCTTTTTATGACTTCAACCAATTTGAAGATCGACGGGTCCCAAATACTGATAATCCCCCCCGAGCGCCCCGAAGGCTCGATGCTATCCCACTCCATTCCTTTGTTGCCCCAGAACTTGCTAACTCTATCGCTAGAAATTCCCCCCATTTGCGACTCTTGAATTGCTAAGAAAGACACTTTATCATTTTGGACGATCCCTTTTATGCAGTTGGGTTTAAGAACCCCACCCATTCCTCTTATATTGATAGATAAACAATTCATTGGGGAACGTGATTATTACCTTCATTTTCAATCGATCTCAGGGATCTCTGTGACATCTTGGAAAGGTTGACGCCGATCGCCTCACCAACCTCCTTCGTAAGTCTCACCTCCTCTTCTAGTTTCTCTTCCTGGATATCCATTTTACTCTAATCCTCTTGACCACCATCTAAACTTTTCTCTGAACCCCCTTAGTTTCTTGGGATAGTGGAAACTGTTGTTGAGGTCAAAGGTACCATCCTCCTTCGGACCTTTAATATCCTCTTGCAACTTGGTAATGTTCTGTTTATTATTAGGCTCAATACTTGGGTTATGTTTGTTATCCAGGCCCAAAAGCCCATCTAATGAGAATGGTTCAGATTCTCTAGGACGTTTCTTGGGCCTACTTGCTAGCCCGTTAAACTTGTTAAGCCACTCTTCATCGAAAGTGTAATTTCCTTCAGTTTTTTCTATCTTTGCATCTACATTGGACGAAGAAAATTCAAAAGAATTAACTTTTTCCGCTTTTACTTTAAAATACCCCATGCTCCCATTTAAAGCTCTTTTCATTGGAGTAATAGATTTCTCCTGTTTCCCATGCAAAACACCTTGAGACTTTTAACCTTGTCCCCATGCAAAACCTTTTCGTTTTCCTTCCTTGGCGCACTCAATTCTCCTTCTTCCATTTCCGGCGTCGATTTAACTTCCTCCGAATTTTGCTCACCCCTGTTTTTGTTGATCTCACAATCTGGACTCCAATTGAAGTCTTTTTCCGATATCCAAACTTTGAATTTGTAGCCTTTCCATAGGATGTTCACTGTATCTTTGATTTCATTCCCGTAATCTACCAAGACTCCCACCCCTTCTACCGATTTGTTCTTCTCCTCGTCACTAGTGGTAGACTTAGAGACCACCTCACCAACCAACTCTCCAATCCTATTAAAAATTGAAGCTGTTGCGAGATGAAGTGGAACGCCGTATATTCCTACCCACGCAAGCCGTTTATAAGGAATGACCTGTCCCGTCCCAGGATCTCCACTTTTGAAAATTGAGTTTTCCAACTTACCTCGTCACGAAGAAATTCTTTTGTTGTCTCCTTGCTCGAAAGCGACACCGGATACTTAGACCTCCAATGTAATGCATCTCTAAACCTGTTTCTTCTCGACTTCCCAGGAAAGAGCATACGCTTGTCAACACATTAAGGTCCTTGCACCATGCTACTCACGCCCTTCCATGGTACTTTGTCATCCCTACCTCCTCCCTATCCATGTTAATGGTGTTACCAACTGTCGCTTTCCTTCCCGTTTCCGCCAAAACGTCTCTATATGAGAACCCAAATGGTCTAAACCCCCTGTTAACTTCCCGGAAAACGCCATGAAAGTTCTTTAAACCTTCCATTTTACCTTTATCATTCACGACAGGTTTGGGATCCGTCGTCTTCCTTTTTAAGTTAATCCCCGCCTTCTCATTCTCCTCAGCATGTCTTGCAACATTGATGGAGAGAGTGTAACCTCCCATCTTCAACGAGCCAAGACTATCCTCTAGCTCTTTCCAGTTCCTTACCCCCTTGAAACTCACAAAGCCGAACCTATGTCCGTCCTTATTCCTTCTTCTAGCAATATACACCTCACCTATCTCCCCGAACTCCTTGAGTCTAGTTGCGAGATCCCACGGGCGACATCGGTCTGGAATATTGGACACGAAGAACTTGATTACCTTGTTCCTTTCTTCCTCCTGAGGTTGTCTTCTACCTTTGTCTTTTCGGTTTCCCTTGTGTTTAACTTCCTGCCACTCCCCATTTTTTTCTCTCTCTTTTTCTCTCTCACACATAGTTTGATTTAACAAGTTTTAGTAACTCATAAATATTAATGTTTACTTCTCCAAAATGTAAAATCATTCCCAGGTGAATTTTTTAAAAGTATTTTTTTTTATTGCTCGTGTTAAACATGGCTTATGAGCTAGTCCTCCAAGTTGTTAAATAGTTTAAGATAATAATAGTCTACTTTTTGTTCTCTTTCTGTTTACGCCTAAGGGCACTTGTGAGGAGGCAGCTTGATGTCTATCCACCCCAGTTATGTTTGTTGCATTTGTTTTATCCACATCGATTATTTTTCTTACATCTATCTTTATTATTACTGGTAGCTTATTGCATTAGCAATCGTCAACGTAATGGTTGTTTTGTATCAGTGATTCCCCTACACGATAAGCTGGTGAGCTGATGAACAAAATAATGAGAGAATTACCAGGAATTCCTGATATGTATATAACTATATATCATTCAAACAAAAGAAACTTTTTTTTTTATATTCTTAAAATAGTAAGTATCACCAACAAAATATGAAGACTAGCTTACTTCAAATTTGTTATTTCATCAAAAGACTAGAACGAAAATGCACTCATAGATGCCCTCTTGCTCAAATTTATACACAACAAAACAACATTAAAACTTATATTCCTTCAATCCTAGTATTTAAGATACAAACATGTTTATCGTTTATCTGAAACAATCTGATGTTTTTCCATCTGCATGTTTAAATTATTTTTAATATTCCAAAATCAGATTAATATGGATCAAAAGTACCAAAATAATAATGAAAATAAAACTTTGGCTACCAAAATAATAATGAAAATAAAACTTTGGCTACCAAAATAATGTAGAAATTAATCATCATTTTTAAAAAACTCTCTCTAGGGGCGATCACAGCCGCCTCCTCCCCACCCTTTTTCCGGCCAAAAACCACCACTAAAATCGCCTCTCTATTGCTTATAATCTCGGATTCGTTTAGCTAGTATGCAATCAGTTTTAGAGGTGTGTTAATTCAGGAGGCTGGTCGAAACCTAACTAATCGATTATTATGGTCGGTTACGGTTTAGGGTTTAATCGTGCCCTTTAGTATAGATCGTTCCTTTAATCATTCTGCAATCCTAAGTCGGTTTTGATCGACTATATTATTATTAGGACGATTTTGTTCTGCCGCACTTTGATTCATTCTTTATACGATTCCCTTTTAGGGTTTTGTTCCTTGTTTGTGCGATTATCTATTCTGTGCGTTAACTCTATTACTAAACTTCGTTAGGGTTTGGTTTACCTTATGATTCTTTGGTTCTTTTGAATCGATCAAGTGTCGTTCATGGCTCTATTATTAAGGGATCTGATTGGTCCCAAACCGTCAAGTTTATTACACAAGTCAACCACTTGTGAATGGTCAACCGTAATAAAAGTCCAAACAGTCTGAAAATGAAATGCAATTAAGTCCAGAGGAGTTTAGTGTATCCCCGGGTCGTTAAGTCCCAACGAGGTGTGTAAACTGTAATACAACGAATCTGTGATCGGGTGAATATTGAACAGGAAAAGGGTGATGATTGATTAAACTAAGGAAATAAAAGAAAATAGCTTAAACAAGCTATAAGAACAAGTACGTGAAAGCAAAATAATTAGAAACGATTAAAACATACAAAATAAAACGTGAGATTTAAGAAATAAAAGGCCTACAAATATGAAAATTATATTTTTACAATCCTAAATACATAAGAAAATTATTGGAAAATTAAAATTATTTTTATAACTATTTATCTAATTATTATTAATTAAAAACTATTTTTATCTATTTAATAATACCCTAAAATATAAGAAAATATGAAATAAAGCTAGAAAAGTGAAATTATGACTTAGAAAAATCTTAAATAACTAAAGAGAATTTTCAAAACTAATTTTGTATTTTTCTGATGATTTTTCTATTTTCTACAAATTTAAAACTATTTTAAACTAATTAAATGGCTAAAAATTATAAATTTAACTAGGAAAAATCTGGAAAATTTATTTTTTTGCTTTTTATATTTATCTTAATCTATGAAAATTGAAAATTTATTTTTTTGAAGCTTTTCTGATTTATATGAATAAAATGCTATTTAAAAAGGCTAGAAAATGAATTAAAATGCAGAAAAATAGCAAATAAGCTTGGAAAATTATGAAAACTTCCAGTCAACTATAACATAATACTGAGAATCCAGGAAAAATAACAGAAACAACTATGGAATGCAGGAACTATGATTTGGGCACACAACTAATATAAGAAGCTAAGTGAAATAAGCTATAAGCTATCCAAAAGCTACCTTAAGCTACCCTAGCCATAATCTAACTAAAGATAAGCTAAATCAACTGGTATGAACCTAATAAGCACAGGCTAGAGGCATTAAAGCTCAAAAACAAGTTCTAACTCTACTATGCCAAACGGCCCTAATGCCCTACTTTAAGCACTATATTAAGCTATCTAGAAAAATCACAAAAATAAGCAAAAATGTCCTGTGAGTAGACAACCAACCAGACAACTTAATTCCAAATTTTCAACTCAAATGGACTTAAGGTGAAGAAATGAAAAATCAAAACTATAATGGTGATTAGGACCATTTTTTGTGGTGCAGGGGAAAAATTGACTGAGCATGCAACTTGCAGCTTATAGCAGCTCTAGCAACACATTTTTTTGATTTATTTCCTCTTGGTATAAGCAAAAGCAGATGGTGAAATTGAGATTTTTAATTTTTAATATTTTTATGACAACTAAAATGGATTAAAGAGGTTAATGAATGAGAAAAACAGAATTTGGACAAAATTTGACTTTTGACAAAAACCTTTCACTTTGACTAATTTGAACTTTGGATCATCCTAAGTGACTAGATATGTTGTAATGAGATAAAATAAGACTTGATTAAGCTAACTTATCCTAATATGCACCTACATTATAACTTATGCAAGCTAAAAATGGCTACAACAATCATTTATGAAAATTGAACTTGAATTTGACTTTTAAGTGAATGACCTATATTTTTATGATTTAAACTGACCTATTGTGATCTAATATGGACTAAAGCAACTATTCTTATACCCTACAATAGGCTCTATCTCAACCAAGCTTGTTTATCCAAACACCCCTTCACTAATTGTTTTGAAAATTAAAACTGAATAAGTCTGCAATAAGCTAGGCCTAAGTGAGAAAAAGGTTAACTGACTTTATTAGAGTATAACAAACGAGAATCAACTGAAATTAAGCACTACTAATAAGCTAAATAGATCCAAGCTACTTTTTCATTTTTATATATTTTTAGTGAAAACTAGAAATAATGGATTTAAGACTACAACTAGGCAACTATTAAGCAATGACAAGTAGTAATAAGTAGAAAAGAGCAAGCAAATAACAAATAGCAACTAAATAGCAGAAATTAGCATATTACACTAGAATTTGAAAATAGATGAGACTTACAAATGGTCCAAAGCAACTACTATACTAACTGAGAACTTTAACTTTAATCAACACCTCTTTCTTATCCTTATCAAGCTCAGAATTAACCCCAAATCACTATCTAATCTGACATCATTTCCCCAATTCAACCTCAATGCTCCATGTTTGACTTTCGTTGACCAAGGTACTTTGGATATGTAAATGAATGAAGTAAAACAGTTTAATACCAAATAAGCTCACAACAGCTTATGTGAAGCTGAATGAGCTTATTCCAACTTTAAAAACACCTTTATTTAACATGTAAAACTGAAATGCAAGATTGAAAGGAAACTTGGAATTTTATTATTAAAACTGAAATTCTATTACAAATGAAGCTGAGATTACATGAAAAACTTAAGAAAACATTATAAACTATTGAGAAAGCTGGAAATAACAAACATAAAACTGAAAATGAGAATGGAAAATTGCACTATGTCGATACTAAACTACACTACTTACTCTCATTATTCAACTCCTCTGCTTCTTTCCTTCTTTATAGGTAATTTTGGAGTTCCCACTAGCACTTTGGTCAAATCCCACTTTACTTCATGGCCCTTGGATCACTGCAACTCATCTTAGCCCTTGAAATGCAATTTGGCGCCAAAAGTCTTTACAACTGGGATCAGGGTAGGATTAGAGCATTTAATGCTTCTTGGTTGCTTGTGGAGGTGGAGGGATGGCTTAGTGAAGGTTGGTGATGGTACGTGGAGATAAGGTGGACAAGTGGTGGTGAAGGTGGGTTAGGTTGGCATGAGGAGGAAGGAGAGTGGTATGGAGGAAAAAGGGTTTATGCAGGATATTTGTTGGGTTTTATTTATTTAAGGTCCGGTTTGGTTTGTAGAAATTTAAGCCCAAGGACCAAAATTGTAATTTAAATTCTTGAAGGGTTGAAACTATAAATTCCCAAAAGTTATCAAAATTGGTTTAAATTGTAACATGTGAATATTACAAGGGTATAATTTGATAACTTTCCATTTTAAATACCAAGGACTATTTTGCCAATTTTGAAACTTGAGGGGTAAAAGTTGCCAATTTGTGAAAACTTTTATCCAGGGATTATTTGTGAACATGTTTGATATCCCAAGGACTAAAGTTGACTTTTCTTTCATTTTAAACTTTCAGGGACTAGATTTGTCAATTTGTGAAACTCCAGGGACTGAAAATGACAATTTTGTGAACTTTGCATGTTTTTCACTTGTTTTCAATCTTTTTGTACCTGAATCATATAAAACACATTTTCATGATATTTGTAACATTTATATAGTCATTTGTGTGTTTTTGGCTGTTTTTGTGGGTTTAAATAATATAAAATATATGTGTATTTAGACACATATCAAATCCCCCACACTAAACTATTGCTAGTCCCTAGCAATCTTTTATGAAAATTTAATGGATTTCATCTCTTTACCAAAATCCATTACTTCGGGTAGCCAATTGTTTTTAGTTCAAGTAAGAACCTTGGTACAATGATAACCAAATGATTTTGAGCAAATCACCCGCTTTCAACGGTTTTGATTTGTCTTTACCAGAAGTCGTTTATCGGACTAGCCAACTCTTAGATAAAATATCTTTGGTGAGTCGATTACCAATTATGGTTTTCCAGCTGCCTTTACCACAAGCCATAAACTTGCGGGCTAGCCAACTCTTCACTAATTAAAGATATGGTGAGCTGAACACCATACAATTTTGGGCAAATTGCAAGCCGTCAACGGATTTGAGATATCTTTAACAAGAGCCGTTTGCTCCTGGATTAGCCAATCCTTTTGTGGGTTAAACATGGTGGACTGATTACCATTTGTTGTGTTTAGTACATAGTACTTCCACTAAAAATTTTTTTTTAATTTGGCCATTTTGGGGGAAAAAGGGACTAAAAGGGTACATTTATGATCAAAATTTTGGGGGAAAAAGGGACTAAAAGGGTACATTTATGATCAAATTCGCCAAATTCCCCCTTAGAAATGAATATTGTCCTCAATATTCAAAGTCCCGGCTATTATGCCGAAACATAGAACGTAAAAGGGAAATATTACGGCCATTATTTTATTTTTGATATATACATTTTTTTTTACAACAGCGGGGGACAACTCCCCCACACTAGGGTGGTAGAAAGTAGAAAGAAGTCAGAAATACGGGTGAAAACCCATATAGTGCTATCTTGTTTTTTGATTATCGAGTCGCTAGCTTGACTCGAACCCGAATTAATTTGTTCATGGGGAAGTAAGTGGAAGAGACAATCTCCATCGGACTTTCATTCAAGATGTTTGTATAAACATTGAAGTACGTGAAAAGTTCCACACCGATGAGGTATACATAGAACCGGCTCAAATGATAAATGAAAATGCGGGATCAAAGTGTCCTCATTCTGAAGGAGAAAAGGAGCGAGAAACCACACCATCTGTGAAAAATGGAATAAAGGTGTGCATCACAATGCAATCCCATTCTTCATTAGTGAGGAGCAAATCACCATTTGTTAGATTTTTAAGCTTAGACTTGAAACTTGTATGGTGATTGGCAACAAAATTCTGGGAGGGAGAACTGGAAATGGTTCTTCAATCAGCAGATTTTCCATAAAAGGATGTCTCCCTCCGAATCAAAGCAAGTATTGTCAATCCCTGTTGGAATTGACTTATCACTAAGAAAAGCATCGACCTCCTTCCAAAAGTTGTCATCTTCCTCATGCAGAGTGAGAGAAGGAATGGAAGAGTCGGAAATGGGACAAGAAATGAGTGAATGATCATTATATAGGAGACTTTCAATTTCTCCAAGATCGGCGAAATCAAAAGATCATTATCACTTTCGATGAAAGGGGACTGATGTGAGTGAGTTCATAGGTGAACTCCTCAAGAAGAGGATTAACATCAAAATGTGAAAGTGATGCCTCAACATACTCAATGTCTCCATAAGATTTACAATCATCGCTAAAATTGGAGAAAGTCTCAAAATGATCTTTTGAACACTCAGAAGGAAAGAAGAATCCACATATGCTCAGAAGTTCCCTGTGACTCTCTCGGGATTGGGACAAGGTTCTCAACACTAGACTTTATGAATTAGTCGATTCCTTTTAGGAGCAGTGTCAAGATGCTCATCCCCATGTTTAGAGAGGTGAGTGGGAATATCGGGTGTGATAACAGCGGTGAGGGAGTTGAGAAGTACTAGCATACATATGTTTTATACTTTCCATTTGTTCTTCTGCTAGTAATTCCATCATAGTCTTTTCTCACTGATTTTTCATGGAAGGAATTTCAACTGATGAACTTGATGAATCTTTATAAAATTGAAGGATATCAAGTGTATCCTCACCATCACTGTCATCGAGATAAAACGAAATTGAGAGCTAGATGTTTTGCTTTTTCTTTTGCAATTGATTCCCTAATAGATATTTCAAAGGCAATTTGGGAATCTAATTTAGCGACCAGCTCTGACTAACAATTCTTCCATGGGTTTTTGATTTGGATTATCTTGGGAATGGTTACCTTCCTTCAAATCTTTCACTAAATCCAAAAGATCAAGGAGAAGATTTTGAGGAAGTGGCATAAGTGGTGCACGATTCATTTGGTACTGTAGAGGTTTGTCAAGATACGAGGAGTCGTAATTGTTACAAGGAAATAGATTCCTTGTTTGACAATCAGAGCTAAAGTGAGGACCTCCACAATACTCATGATAAAATTGATGTGGCTGAGTTATATGTGTTGTAGTCATAATTGTTGTCGGAACACGCTCATAGACAAGTGTGTTTCGATTGACAATCAGAAGCGTAGTGTGAACCACCACATATTCAGCGATAAAGCTGCTGAGTTTCCGCAGTGTAGTAGGCGATGGAATAAATGATTGTGTTATGGTAGGAATAGGGATCTGGTTATAGACAGACCCGTTTCTGATTCCACCATGCTACAACTGGGGCAATTGCCACCATTATAAGGACCACCACACCATTGACAACCAAGAGGGTGAGGATGAGACATAGAAAGAATCAAATGGTTTTAGAGGGTAAGAAATGAAGAATCAAAAGGTAAGAGGGTAAAGAGGAATATTTTTGGTATTTTTGAAAAACATGTTGTAAAACAAAGAATGAAAATATTTTTGGTAATCGATTAGTCAAGCGAATTACTTCCGCGATAATTTTGGTTTTTTATGAAAATAAGGAAATATGGACAAAGATGGTAAATATACAATGGGTGTATATTCAACAATCATGATGCTTCAAATTTGTAGTATGCAGCCACCTCACCTCGGTAAAATTTTGATTGGGTCCCAAACGGTCAGGTTTTATCACACAAGTCAACCACTTGTGAATGGTCAACCGTAATAAAAGTCCAAACAGTCTGAAAACGAAATGCAATTAAGTCCAAAGGAGTTTAGTGTATCCGCGGGTCGTTAAGTCCCAACGAGGTGTGTAAACTGTAATACAACGAATCTGTGATTGGGTGAATATTGAACAGGAAAAGGGTGATGATTGATTAAACTAAGGAAATAAAAGAAAATAGCTTAAACAAGCTATAAGAACAAATGCGTGAAAGCAAAATAATTAGAAACGATTAAAACATACAAAATAAAGCGTGAGATTTAAGAATAAAGGCCTACAAATATGAAAATTATATTTTTACAATCCTAAATACATAAGAAAATTATTGGAAAATTAAAATTATTTTTATAACTATTTATCTAATTATTATTAATTAAAAACTATTTTTAACTATTTAATAATACCCTAAAATATAAGAAAATATGAAATAAAGCTAGAAAAGTGAAATTATGACTTAGAAAAATCTTAAATAACTAAAGAGAATTTTCAAAACTAATTTTGTATTTTTCTGATGATTTTTCTATTTTCTACAAATTTAAAACTATTTTAAACTAATTAAATGGCTAAAAATTATAAATTTAACTAGGAAAAATCTGGAAAATTTATTTTTAGCTTTTTATATTTATCTTAATCTATGAAAATTGAAAATTTATTTTTTTGAAGCTTTTCTGATTTATATGAATAAAATGCTATTTAAAAAGGCTAGAAAATGAATTAAAATGCAGAAAAATAGCAAATAAGCTTGGAAAATTATGAAAACTTCCAGTCAACTATAACATAATACTGAGAATCCAGGAAAAATAACAGAAACAACTATGGAATGCAGGAACTATGATTTGGGCACACAACTAATATAAGAAGCTAAGTGAAATAAGCTATAAGCTATCCAAAAGCTACCTTAAGCTACCCTAGCCATAATCTAACTAAAGATAAGCTAAATCAACTGGTATGAACCTAATAAGCACAGGCTAGAGGCATTAAAGCTCAAAACAAGTTCTAACTCTTACTATGCCAAAGCGGCCCTAATAATGCCCTACTTTAAGCACTATATTAAGCTATCTAGAATCACAAAAATAAGCAAAATGTCCTGTGAGTAGACAACCAACAGGGCAGCTTAATTCCAAATTTTCTGCTCAAATGGACTTAAGGTGAAGAAATGAAAAATCAAAACTATAATGGTGATTAGGACCATTTTTTGTGGTCTGAGGGAAAAATTGGTGAGCATGCAACTTGCAGCTTATAGCAGCTCTAGCAACACATTTTTTGATTTATTTCCTCTTGGTATAAGCAAAGAGATGGTGAAATTGAGATTTTTAATTTTTAATATTTTTTTATGACAACTAAAATGGATTAAAGAGGTTAATGGCCGAGAAAAAGCGAGAATTGGACAAAATTGACTTTTGACAAAACCTTTTCACTTTGACTAATTTGAACTTTGGATCATCCTAAGTGACTAGATATGTTGTAATGAGATAAAATAAGACTTGATTAAGCTAACTTATCCTAATATGCACCTACATTATAACTTATGCAAGCTAAAAATGGCTACAACAATCTGTTATGAAAATTGAACTTGAATTTGACTTTTAAGTGAATGACCTATATTTTTATGATTTAAGCGACCTATTGTGATCTAATATGGACTAAAGCAACTATTCTTATACCCTACAATAGGCTCTATCTCAACCAAGCTTGTTTATCCAAACACTTCCTTTAAACTTTTTGAAAATTAAAGCTGAATAAGTCACGCAATAAGCTAGGCCTAAGTGAAAAAAGGTTAAGCGACTTTATTAGAGTATAACAAAGAAATCAAGCGAAATTAAGCACTACTAATAAGCTAAATAGATCCAAGCTACTTTTTCATTTTTATATATTTTTAGTGAAAACTTGAAATAATGGATTTAAGACTACAACTAGGCAACTATTAAGCAATGACAAGTAGTAATAAGTAGAAAAGAGCAAGCAAATAAAAAATAGCAACTAAGCAGCGAGAAATTAGCATATTACACTAGAATTTGAAAATAGATGAGACTTACAAATGGTCCAAAGCATTGCTATATACTAGCGAGAACTTTAACTTTAATCAACACCCTTGCTTATCCTTATCAAGCTCCGAATTAACCCCAAATCACTATCTGTCGACATCATTTCCCCGATTCAACCTCAATGCTCCATGTTTGACTTTCGTTGACCAAGGTACTTTGGATATGTAAATGAATGAAGTAAAACAGTTTAATACCAAATAAGCTCACAACGGATGTGAAGAATTTGAATGAGCTTATTCAACTTTAAAAACACCTTTATTTAACATGTAAAGCCGAAATGCAAGATTGAAAGGAAACTTGGAATTTTATTATTAAAACTGAAATTCTATTACAAATGAAATGAGATTACATGAAAACTTAAGAAAACATTATAAACTATTGAGAAATTTGGAAATAACAAACATAAAAGCGAAAATGAGAATGGAAAATTGCACTATGTCGATACTAAACTACACTACTTACTCTCATTATTCAACTCCTCTGCTTCTTTCCTTCTTTATAGGTAATTTTGGAGTTCCCACTAGCACTTTGGTCAAATCCCACTTTACTTCATGGCCACTTGGATCAGCTCATCTTGCCCCTTGAAATGCAATTTGGAAGCCAAAAGTATTTACAACTAGATTAGGGTAGGTTTAGAGCATTTAATGCTTCTTGGTTGCTTGTGGAGGTGGAGGGATGGTGAGAAGGTTGGTGATGGTACGTGGAGATAAGGTGGACAAGTGGTGGTGAAAGGTGGGTTGCGGTTGAGGTGGAAGGAGGTGGTATGGAGGGTTTGTCAAAGGATATTTGTTGGGTTTTATTTATTTAAGGTCCGGTTTGGTTTGTAGAAATTTAAGCCCAAGGACCAAAATTGTAATTTCTGAATTCTTGAAGGGTTGAAACTATAAATTCCCAAAAGTTATCAAAATTGGTTTAAATTGTAACATGTGAATATTACAAGGGTATAATTTGATAACTTTCCATTTTTAAATACCCAAGGACTATTTTTGCCAATTTTGAAACTTGAGGGGTAAAAGTTGCCAATTTGTGAAAACTTTTATCCAGGGATTATTTGTGAACATGTTTGATATCCCAAGGACTAAAGTTGACTTTTCTTTCATTTTAAACTTTCAGGGACTAGATTTGTCAATTTGTGAAACTCGGGGGTTGAAAATGACAATTTTGTGAACTTTGCATGTTTTTCCTTGTTTTTCAATCTTTTTGTACCTGAATCATATAAAACACATTTTCATGATATTTGTAACATTTATATAGTCATTTGTGTGTTTTTGGCTGTTTTTGTGGGTTTAAATAATATAAAATATATGTATATTTAGACACATATCAGGATCGATTTTGGTTATTAAGCCTTAACGCCTATAAAACCTTTGTTGGTTTTTACATTCTTTTGTTATTGGCGCTTTAAACTAGACGGAACCCTAATTTGTAGGATTTTGTCAATTGATTATCTTACGGGCGTATACCCTTGTTAGGGTTTGATTGAATCTTTGGTACTCTTTTGGGTTCTTATGTTCATATTACGATGGAGTTTAATGGAAGTGGGTTAATAAGAGAGGGTAAGTGATTTTCATGTTTGCTATTGATCGATTTGGATGTTGGGTTGATGCTAGTGCTGCTATGCTTATGACTACCCCTACAAATTGATTCGGTTGATGCTAGTTAGGGTTTCGATACCTAATCTAACCGAATGATATTATGGATGTTAAGTTTGAAGTGTTGTACTCGGACGTCAACTAATGATGATTGAAGGCGGAGCTGCACACTATGGAAGTGGTTCTTTGAACACGGACTTAGTTACATTTAGTTTTTAATTTGAATATAATTTGTTTTCTATTACGTTTGCAAAGCAGCGATTTAGTGTTTGTTCTTTCTTAGCGGCTTGTTTAGCTTAGTTACATATGTAGAGGTCATATAAGCCTATATGCAGAGGCAGAGAGGGCATGGGATGTATGTCCATGTCAATTGTACTTCATTGAATTTTTGGATATATTTACCGGGGTTTTAAGGCCCTTTTACCCAAAAAAAAATAATGTAGAAATTAGTTGAATATTCTCAATGGGATCAAAACCAGATTAATCCTTTCTTTCTTTTATTCTTACTTTAGATCAAAACCTCCTCTCGCTTTATTTCACTTCTCTCATTCGATTAATATTCTCAATGGGATTCAACTATTATACTTACACTATTCCTCAACGTCATCTTCTACATTTCTTAGTAATTGAATCCTTAGTATAAGTTCTTGAGCCCAAATAATGTAGAAATTAATTGAAACAACCAAAAATGACCAACAAGTTAGCATGAAGCTCTCAAATCAGATTACTGAGATCACAAAGATAAAAATTAGTTGAAACGTATGTGATCATGGTGACAGAGTTTAATTTCGATCGTTTATCTATCAATAATTTTACATTTTACAGGACACAAGTGTATACCATTCACCTATCGTTAATCGTAAGAAGTTGGAAAACTGTTGACTTCAAAAGTCGACACGATCTGATCCTTGTCTCCCAGAGACGGTGGCATCATGAACGTCACACGTCGATGAAAATTTTAAACATAAAGTTAATTGGATTGAGAGTTTTAGACACTGAATATTCGAGGAGCCTCGAAGAGAATGGTGAAAAAAGAAAATTGGTGAAAAAGGAGTTTGAGGGTATTAATGTCCTTTCACTACAATTTTCCGTGTGAGTAGTAAAACCTAGTGAATTTGTCACCTCGAAAGAAAGCTCTTAAGATGCGGCATGATTCATGCTTGCAGTTCCTAATATCAATAAAGTTATTAAGCATAAATATATGAAATTTGTTTGCATATAACTCTTGCTTGATAAAACATGAAGAGTGATACATGGAAAAGAACTATTGGGGCTATCTAACATTAGTTTCTTTAGGTTAGTGTTTGAGGTTTATAAAATAATGCCTATACCGTTTAACTATGTGTTCTTTGATGGATTCCTTTGTCATGGCGGACATATCCTCTTAGATGGAGTTTCCTTTTCATCGGTTACAATGATTAACGAGATTTTTTTTACCCAATATGAGGCCCATACACACTCAAAACATAAATATCGTCACTAATCCCTTTCCATTTCCCTTTTATCCCAACAA
Source organism: Chrysanthemum makinoi (assembly GCA_910596185.1). Classification (NCBI taxonomy): domain Eukaryota; kingdom Viridiplantae; phylum Streptophyta; class Magnoliopsida; order Asterales; family Asteraceae; genus Chrysanthemum; species Chrysanthemum makinoi. The sequence goes on along the minus strand of OU343223.1, from coordinate 25,887,551 downwards.
ATCTGTCATCCCCAATAAGCGACAACCGCGAAAAGGTCATTGGTGTCCCAAACGATAAGAAACCGGAAGGCCATCTGATTCCTTGTAATGCCAAAACACGGATTCTCCTTCACGCATATACCCTCAACCCACCCTTTTTTACCTTGTGCGCCTATGCCTCTCATATTCAAAGAAATAATTATCATAATAAACCAATAACTAACGAACAAAACACAAACCTAAAATCAATTACAAGTTGCCCCTACATCCTTCTCCTTAGTTCTGTTACGTTTCCCTCATTTTCGGACCACACCAATCGCCCACCAATCTCTTTTACCCTCTTGTCGCTTGTAGAGCATACTTTAAAAGAATCGAGAAACTCCAGCCCTTGATTTGCCACTCTTATTATCCCTTTGTGACCCGTTACTGACCTTGGCATCAAACAACTATTGACCTTTGCATATAGATCGAACACTACTTTTTTCCTTTTTCTTTTTTAAAAGAAATATTGAATACTATTAACCATTCAGATATCAATAGCTTTGCGATTAGAAGTGTTTTTAACAAAGATTGAATAGGCTAGCAATTTTATTATTACAGGAATAATAAGTTGAATTAACTAAGTGTGAAGCTTTGTTAAGAGGTTTTTACAAAGATAAACTTTATATACCAAAAACTAATCTAAACTTATGTTTAATTACTGTGTCATGATAAATTATGCCACACTTGACTTACTCGCTTTAAGCATTTCAAGACCTCTAGATGTATAGCCGGACATCAAAAGTGATCTGACCCAAAAATAATCATCTCTGGCCGGATTTCAGCATTTAAATTTTATTCAAACATTAATGCAAACCAAATTGACAAAGAACAATACGTTATACGTACAAAAGATAATAAGTCCAAACAGTAATACATATTCACGAAAGTGAACAAATTATTGAAACACGTCATAATTTGAGATCCAAATATGCAAATCAAAATCACATCAAGTAGAAGTCCAAAAGCTTACAATCAACTAGAGACACAGCCATATATGCATGTCGCCTTGATTGGTCCCGAACCGTCAAGTTATCTCACACAAGCTAGCCACTTGTGAATGGCTAACCGTAAGAAACTTAAAACAAGATTCGGACACCAATGCAATGAAGATCAGGAGAGTATAGTGTTTCCCCAAGTCGTTATGTCCCAACGAGCTGTGCGAGAATAATCAAACGAATAGTGATCGAGAGAATTTGAATGGGAAAAGGATATGTGATTGATTAAACCTAAAGAAAAAGTTAATAAATTACAGGGGCTTAAATGCAAATTAAAGAAAATTAAAAAGATTATATTAAATAAACGCTGTCACTCTTTGTAAAATCTAATGTTTTTGATTTTTCTTTTATAAAACTTAAATTAAAAACTACGTGACGTACAAAAGAAAATGTGAAACTGAAGCAATATAAATCCTAAAAATATGAAAATGACATTTTTACAATCCTAATGATAAGAGAAAATTTTTAGAAAAAGAAAATTATTTTTAAAACTATTTATCTAATTATTATTTATTAAAACCTATTTTTAACTATTAAATAATAGCCTAAAATACAAGAAAATATGAAATAAAGCTAGAAAAATGAAATTATGACTTGGAAAAATCTAAAATAACTAAAGAGAATTTTCAAAACTATTTTTATATTTTTCTGATTATTTTTCTATTTTCTATGAATTAAAAACTATTTAAAACTACTTAAATTGCTAAAAATTACAAATTAAACTAAGAAAAATCTGGAAAAATATTTTTTTGACTTTTTATATTTATCTTAACCTAGGAAAAATGAAGAATTATTTTTTTGAAACTTTTCTGAATTAATTGTATTAAAAGCTAATTAAATAAGCCTAAAAACTGTTTTAAATGAAGAAAAATAGCAAATAGTGTTAGAAAAATATGAAAAATTCAAGAAAAGTCTAAAATAATATTATGAATCTGAGAAAAATATAAAAACAGAGGCTTGTGTGAAGGAATATGGTCGCAGTGGAGAGTGCTTATTTAGATAAGCCAAAAGCCACAAATAAGCACCAAACTAACACAGAACCTATAATATGCTAAAAACACTCAAAAGCAACTAGATACAACTGCTCTTAACCTCTATTGTGCAAACTGCTATGATTTTACTTGATTGATTTTAAAAGTTGAAAGCATATTTGCCTACCTACTTTAAGCTTAAACAATGGCTTATCCAATAAGCAAATCAGGCAACCTGAAATGTGGACCTCAAGGAGACACCGCAAAGAACTTGTAAACCAAAATGAGCCCGGACAAGCTCTTATGAGCTTGTGACAAGACTGCACAAAACTGTACACTCATTATAATAATCGAGGTGCCAGCGGACTTATGCCCTTTTTGACAAGCTACTTTAGAGTTTCTACAAAATTGCTAAAAATCTATAAAAATCATAATAAGAAACTAGACCAATTGAAGTTTTTAAGCCCAAAGTTTCACTGGATTTGGACCAGAAATGAAGCTATGATAAATCTCTCTAGTTTGGTGAAAACTGAGTTTTCACTTGTTTTTGACTTTTGACAGTAATGAAAAGTTGACTTATTTGAGATTTGATCTTAATTTGCCAACTGAATATGATGTTTAATGATGAAATGAAACTGAATCAAGCTACTCTACTGATTTCTAAACATGAGTCAAGCTTTTGATTTTCAAATATTCTAACAGACTTGAAATTAAGACAGTTTAAACATGATTTTGACTTTTGATGTTCATAATACCAAGTAATGACTAGAATGGTTCCAGTTGACCTAATTGAGACTAAGTAGACAAGTTTTAAACACAATCCAAAGCTTAAGATCAGATAAGCCACTGATCCAAACACACTTTCACAATTATTGTTTGCGAATTTTAAACTTAAACCGCTTGATTATTTTAACTTAACACTTAATCTAGTTTTAAGCGTCCTAATGAATCTAGATACGTTGATTATATCAACCAACAAACACAGATTACTAATATTGCAGACATGATAAAAAAAATGGACTAGTACTTACATATGTCCTAGCCACTATGGCTTGAGATTAATCAAACACAGAACCACTATCCTATTTATATCAACCCAATTAACTCTGAATCAACCCAAATCCAGCACTGCATCACCCAATTCCATAACTAAGTCTCTTTGAGCTTCAGTTTGACTTTTGTTGACTGAGATACAAAATTGTTGAATCGTTTGATAAGCTTATTCAAAGCTATCAGAAGCTTGAACAAGCTTATATAAGTTCTAATGAAGCTATTTGAAGCTTGAAGCTTGATAATGTTAAAACAGGATTTATTATGGAAAATGGACAAACAGGTAACTCAACCAAACTTTTAATTAATGCTTGAAATTTGTTACAACCGATGTAATGGCTTGAGTTTGACACTGAAGCTTAAAGTTACAATTTTAAAACTAAATTAAGACTTTAATATTAAAAACGACATACATGAAATAAAATTACACTACATACCCTTCTCCTCCTCTCTCTCTCTTTATAGCACCAAATGTCTTCTCACCTCTCCGAGCAAATCCCATCATTCTTTTAGCCATTGGATGAGTTGAGGCACTTGGCCGCTTTGATCAAATTTTCGGGAAAAGCTGCTTTTGACTGTGGCTTCAATTTGCAACTAGGTGGCATTAATTGTGGTGTGATAAGTTGGTAGATATGATGATGGTGGGGGAGGGATAAGTTCTGCGGGATAAGGTGTGGTGATGGAGAGTTGAAGGCAAGTGGAGAAGGGGAAGATAAAAAGGAGGAAGGGGTTTGTTTTGACTGGGTTGATCGGGTATATTGGACAGGGGTCCAAACAGTCAAAGGTTTAATGGCAGGGGTCCAAAGGCTAATGGCAGGGGTCATGGTTTGTTTATTATTACAAGGACTTGTTTTGCAATTCTCCAATCTTGAAGGACCATTTCTGCCAATATTCCAAAGTTGTTTCAAGGGTCACTTTTGACAAGTTTCAATAGTACAAGGACTATTTTTGACATTTTCAAACTTCCAGGGACCAAACTTGACATTTTTGAAAGTTTAGGGACCTAAGTTGTAAATTTGCAATTTTAAATCTCAAGGATCAATTTTGACAACTCAAGAATCCCTAGGGACTTGAAATGATATTTTTCTTTATTTTGATTTACCAGGGACTGTTTTTGACAACTTTTGAAACTTGGGGGACTAAAACTGCCAATTATGCAAACTTGATATTTTCACGATTTTGATATTTTTGCATTTAAAACACATAAAACACTTGTTTGTGATATTTTATCATTTTGATGCATTTCTGAGTGTTTTCAGATGTTTTTGCAGTTTAATTGGTACAAAAATGATGAGTATTTAGACACTCATCACGCCTTTAGTGTTGTAAAGCCGCAACCACAAACAGGTTCTTCTTTCACTTGGCGGGAGGCTGGTTTTCCACGGGTTTTTCTTTATGAATCGTCTCTTGTTGTTGTATCGTGAGTTTAGGTTCTTGATTCGTTGTTAGCACCTCTCCCAAGGCATCAGTGACATACTATATATAACACATAGAATATAAGTTTTGCATGAATAAATAAATAAAAGAAAAAGAATCACTTTATAAGTGATATATATCTCACCCGTTCAAGAAAAAGTGTAAAAAACATAATCTTATATAAGAAAATGGAGTAACAATTCATGAAGACAGGGAAAAAGTTACGCATAAGCATAAAGATTAGAGAGTGAATGTTACATATGATTAACTTTCTATCCATATTTCCAAGCGAATTAAATTAATCGCATTTGTGCAAATATTTGTCCACACATACTATTACTATTCCAAATAATAATAATACGGTACCTTTATGCAATTTCCAGCTTTAACGTTGCAAGTGTAACTACTTGGGCAACAATATGCATTCGCCCTCACGCAACATTTGAACCATGGGCAACAATATTTGTTCCCGCTGCAGACACTGCATTTGAATAAGGGCAAACCCTTTATATGGACCTTTGTTACAACATATCGCTTTTGCGACATGACGGACCTCCAAAGACAATGAGAGTTGGTAACTACCAATGATGAAACATAGATGAACAAAATAACAAGAGTGAGTATGGAATTTGAGGTCTTCATTTTTGTGAGCTAATGAATTAATCTTGAAATTAGTTTCCACATTTATAGAGGCATTAGTTACATGTTTTGTCCTTGTGGTTTATATACATAGGCGCCTTTAGTCCTTTTTTCATAATAACTTGAGTAATTACAAAAATTATTTATTTGTTGAGCCAATTCATTGCCTAAGGATCTTCAACTACGATTTGAATAGAAAATACCATAAATATAAATCAAGTCCCTGAATGTCACAATTATTCAGGGAGTCGTTTCCATAGTTCTTCAGAGTCTAAAGAAAGACTCGCCACTCTTTGAGGCAGAACTCGGCTTATGAAGTCCCTGATCGAAGAAGAAGATGATGGAGTCAGAGAGTGATGATAATAGCTCAACAGTCTCCTTTGATCTCCTCAAAAAACCAAGACATCCTGAACTTAGATATTTAGTAAAAGTATATAAGTCCCTCAAAACAAATAGTGTGAACTTTATTAAAGTGATAAGTGAAAACTACCTATCAAAAAATCAATAAAGAGCTAGCATAAAAAGGGTAAATAGTTGTCAGAACTATACCCTAAAGTAACGTTAAACGCGTTGCAAGAATAGAAGGATTAAATGTTGTAAAGTACCAATGTACCTTTCTAGTTAGATGCTTGACACGTCATTATTACCTCACGGGCATCCACCTCGAGTTACCTATATAAGGGAATGTTGTAACGTAGTAAAATTTGACATTGTAAATTTAATGTGTTAACATTTATGAGAGCATGTATTCCTTCTTGAACTAAGTCTCTAAACTTCCTCAGTGGTTAGCATAGTTCTTACTCAAACATATAACTTTGGTTTATGTTTAAAAGTGAGGAGATGACCTTACACTTTATCATTCAACATTGATAGTTATTCCGCAAACAATCATGATAAATTCTTTGATTCATTCAAATAATAATTTAAACATTGTAAAACTTTGTTGTGTTATTTTGTTTAAACTGTTCTAGTATAGTAGTTATTAACTTTTTAAACATACATCAATTTGACAAGAATGATTATTTAACTTATTTCTTAAGTTATAATCACTTTATACTCGTGTTTGATAACGAGAACTTTGAAAAGGTTGTTGTAACATATAACCTGCATTTAGCGAAAGTATTTTATGTTATTGATTATTTCATATTTTGATAAATTCTTTTACATTTGCATATAGAATATTTTTATACATTTCCATAAAGTATGTTATGTTACTGTTTATTTCATTAGTTGATTATTTCTTATACATTTGCATATAGATATTATTATACATTTCGAAAATGTATTATGTTATTGATTATTTCTTAAATTGATTAGTTCTTATACATTTGCATATATAATGTTATTATACATTTTTTGATAAGTATTTTATGTTATTGATAATTTCATAAGTTGATTATTTCTTATACATTTGAAGATAGAATATTATAATACATTTCATGAATGTATGTTATGTTATTAACTATTTCATAAATTGATTAATTCCTTTGCGTATAAAATATTAATATACAGTTTGTGAATGTATGTTATGGTATTGATTATTTTATAAATTGATTATTTCTTTTACATTTGCATATAAAATATTATTAAGGAATATAAACAACGATTATGACATGTAATTAGATTAAAGTTTACACAAAGATACATATTAAATAAAAAAGGATAACATCCGTTTGTTTAACTTTTAAATGATTATGACATATAATTTTCAATAGGTAACACTCCTATAATGAACAAAAGAAAGGGAGATGATAATTCACGGATGACATTACTATGTCTTGGGGGTAGCAGTAGTACCCTTTTCATTCTCTATAACAACGTGCTCCAAGGGTGAAACAACGTCATTATGGACACTATTCTGATCAGCACCAACGAGCTTTGTTCCTACACTTATCCCCACATTATCACAAGCACGATTCATACAAGTTTCACCCACAACTATCGTAGCCACATGTGAGTCCACATTGGTCATCAAGTCAACACTACCATTGCTACCATTCTTTTTCTTATGATTTGCTCCTTTTCCACCCAAATCCAAAAACCTTTTTTTTGGGGGGTAAAGGGTTTTCCTTGTAAATATATTACTCTAAGAAACATTTAAGTACAAAGGATACGAGTGAAGTCCCATATCTCAGCCCGTTACATAGGCGGTAAAGCTAACATAACAAGACACTTCTTATCCTTAAAATAGTAAAACAACCAATACTCACTAGATTACATTTGACATCCTAGCATAACCTAACGTCTAGATTGCTTACTATTACGACTTTGGAGCTTGATATCATACATGTCAGAAAAAACATCCAATTGCCCTGGTAAATCATAGACCTGATCCGCATAATCATCATAATATTCTTCAAGCTCATGACCGGCCATTTGATGAGAAATTTTAGCCATAGGATTATCCGCTCAAGCACCTCATCATCAATCAGAAACAATCACATCCCCCACTTTAGAGAATGGGTTACCCACCATAGAATACGGAGAGGAATAAGAACTAGGCATAGTAGCCGTGCCTTTTCTTTCAAATCAACCCTTTTAAGAGGTTTACCATCATCATCCACAAGAGTAACTTTCCCCTCAATAATTAGCTTTTCAACTCCTCAAATTTTCCAACATAGAGTTAGTACTAGTGCTACCATTTCCACCCTTAGCAGAGCTACCATCTTTGGTCAAGTCAATAGTAACACTAGGAATATCGACCTCATCAAGTATCAACCATATTAAGAGCATCAAACGGATTTGATGTTGCAATATTCGTCCCACTTGTACTAGCCACTTCAGTAATCTTCATCTTTGTAGCATCCGCTTCTTCACAGTGCTGATACACCCGCTTATTTTAAGAAGGGCTAAATTTAGCCCCTTTACCCACCTCAATACCACGAAACGCCTTCCTTTGAGGCATTTGGAACCCATCATTCTTTTGTGCTTGATGTTTAAGGTCAACAAGCACACGTTTGGGACATTGGGTCTCATCATGGCCAAAAAACATACAAACACTACAACGAGGTGGTTTCCACTATTCCACTGGACCGTATGCAATACCTCCCTTCACCATCCCAACTTGGCAACGCAATAACCATTGTCCCTTAAGCTCCCGATGGCCTTGATGTCAATCAAAGCTCGAGCATAATCAAAACGCCCCATGACTGCAAACACATAGAGCTCGTGTATGCATCAAGCATAATAGGGGTATCGAGTTTGGTAGCCATGGCACTCAATCCATCTTCAGAAAAGCGCAATAGGAATATCATGTAGTTTCACCCAGCGAGGATCGAACCCAAATCCTCTTTAATAAAACTCGTTCTGGAGGTCCACTTCTTCAAAATAATAGGAACAGATCGAATAAACCAAGGTCCATTCTCTAACACTCCATTTAATCCTCATAGAGGCAAATTTGAAGAAAAATAAACCCTTAGAATTCATCATAGAACGTACCACACCAAACTTCTTCCATGCGTTCTTCACGTAGTTATCAATTACGGGAAATGCAACCCTCTTGCCAATAAAATACCCGAAAAGAGTATTATCAAACTTAGAATTAGCTTCCAAGACAGATGACAAAGGAATGTTTACCTTGGCCTTCTCACAAGAGGCTTGCCCGTATCAAGAGCGGAAATTAACTGCGGTTAGCGAAGTAGATCCCACTTACTTGCAAATGTATGAGCTTTCAATCCATCGTTGACCTGCTCATCCCCTTCCTTAGTCACATTCGGATTACCAAACAAAGCCACATTAGGCATAGAAGTTTTAAAGGATTTACTTCCAGCCATATCATCAAGATTACTAGCCAAAGTAGTACGATCGTAGGGCGCGATTAAGAGAATTAACACTAGTGCTGTTAGTGTCCATGTTAAGACTCTTAACTCCAGGAGTAACGACACCTGGAGCCTTTTCCGAAGTAGTCTTATTCAATGATTCGTAGTTATCAGCACCACCAAACTCATGTTCCAACGTTCCCCCACCTTTATCCTTCTCTCTCGTAACCCCCATCATGAATAAATCACAGCAATAAGACCCTCAAAACCGCATACAAACCAACACAAACAGCATGCAGCGACGAACAAATAAGAAAGAAACCCTAACGTATAGTTAGGGTTTTTAAACGCATGAAGAATACAAACTAACCCCCCTTCATAATTGATCATGACCAGGTAGATAAATAAATAACTAATCAGTTTATGAGGTATGCCTGATACAATCAAATAAAATAATATGATAAACACATTTGTAGAACATGCAAATACCAGCGAATATATGTAGTAAGGGTGGTGGCAACGGCTTCGGGGTGAGGTGCGGGCTTGGCCAGCCCGAGCGGCTACACCGACGCCACCTATGCGGGCTCGAGCGGGCTCATGTTGCAACCGCAGGTAAGAAGCTCGAAGCGGGATGAAGAGAAAGTAGCCGTTCAACGGCTCAAAATCATGTTTGCATTCTTTTAAAAAAAATTCCTTTTTCAATTTCATCTCTATTTAAACACAACCATTTCACATACTTTTTACAACAAAAAAAAATCAAAACTTTTACTCAAGCATATCACCAAAAATAATGAATTCATCTTCATCTTCATCTTCATCTTCATCTTCATCATCGGAGTTTTCCTCCGAGTCTTCATCCAAACTCGTGTCTTCAACGGGTTCTACCATGTCAACCTTTTTAGCCGCAATGGATGCCCTCGAAGACACGGCAAGCTCAAGCAATACCCGGGCGTATATCGAACGTTTTCGTGAACAAGCCCAAGAAAATCTAATGAATGACTATTTCGTTGAAAACCCAAGGTTTCCCGCCAATGTTTTTCGTGAAAGATTTCGTATGAATAGAAGCTTGTTTGTAAAAATTGTTGGTGATATTGAAGCGAATGTCGAATGGTTTCAAGAAGACGACGGGGTGGCATTATCACCGGTTCATATAATGGATCAGCCGGTCGTGCCAGTTTATGACCCGAATGTACTACCGGAGTTACTCGACGAAAACATCCATAACCGTCTCCGATATGATCTTACGGAGCATGTAGCGGCTCAAAACTTACCACACTTTGACGACTAGTGTTTTCTTTTTTCTTTTAAGTATTATTTCCTTTTTTATGTAATTTTCTTTTAAGTATTTTGTAATTTTCTTTTAAGTAATAATAATAATATTATGTGTTTTAATTAAATTGTTTGATATAATTTTAAATATAAAAAGGTAAAAAAAAAAAAAAAAAAAAAAAAAAAAAATGGTGAGGGGTAGGGATACATGGTTGCCACTAAAAATCTATGGTGAGGGGTGGTGTGGGGATGAGATGAGTTGGAAGAATGTTATTGGTGGATAGTGAGGGATGGTGAGGGATGGTGAGGGATGGTTGCCACCACCCTAAGAATCACACCGACCCACTATTCAATGAAACCAATAATAACAAAGGCATGAGTTATTCATACGGTGGCTACTATTTTATTTCAACGGGGTCTACCCCTAGACCCAGGCGTGGCCCCTCCCACATGCAACTTTGTCCTCTTTTTTTTTTTTTTTTTTGATTTGATTTGATGTGTATAGTTTATTTTGTATGATATATTTAATTTGTGTAGTTTTTTATATGTATAGTGTATTTATTTGTGTGATATATTTAATTTGTGTAGTGTTTTTATATGTAGAGTATTTATTTGTGTATTGTTTTCATTTAATTAAACAATAACAATAAAACATTTTATAAACTTTTTTTACGTTACTTTTTATAAACTTTTTTTATAAACTTTTTATAAATTTTTTTATAAATTTTTTATAAACTTTTTTTATAAAATTTTTTTATAAACTTTTTATAAACTTTTTTTTATAAATTTTTTATAAAATTTTTTCATAAATTTTTTATAAACTTTTTTTATAAAAAAAGTTTTAAAAAAAATTATAAAAAAAAAAGTTTATAAAAAGTTTATAAAAAAAAGTTTACAAAAAGTTTATAAAAAAAGTTTTTAAAAAAAGTTTATAAAAAGTAACGTAAAAAAAGTTTATAAAAGTTGTTTGTTATTGTTTAATTAAATAGAAACAATACACAAATAAATACTCTACATATAAAAACACTACACAAATTAAATATTTCACACAAATAAATACACTATACATATAAAAACACTACACAAATTAAATATACCATACAAAATAAACTATACACATCAAATCAAATCAAATCAAATCAAAAAAAAAAAAAAAAAAAAAAAAAAAAAAAAAGGACGAAAGTGAGAGAGAGAGAGGGAGGGCCCCACGCCTGATGAAAAGGACGAAAGTGGCAATGTAGGGGGTAGTAGCCTGTCACAATTCTCATTTTCCGGTCATTTCTCATACTCCATATTCATCACTTCATAACGGTTCATTCATGATTTTTTTGCATTTCACATTAAACGCGTAAATTTTATATTAAATAAACGTTATCGCGTGAGTTATTATTTTGAACATTTAATCCGTTAATTCTAAAATGATCCCGACATATTTATATACTTACATTTAGTTTATAAAAACTATAATTTGAGTTTACCTAGTTTTAAATTTATTTGTATATAAATTGTTAAAGTTATATTATTACGACACTTTTCTTAAAAAAATTTCGATAATTATTATATCACTCAAATTATACAAGAATGTATTTTACAATTTTATGATCTCATCATACTTCATTTTGATCTATTAAGAGTTACTTTCACCTAAAATTTCTTTAAATACACTAATGTATATAAAACCTACAAGTTACATTTTACTTATACATTATACTTACATTTTAATTATACACATGCTATAAAAAAAAAATATTTGGTGAGGTACATCCCCCCCCCCCCCAAAAACCGGTTCTAGGGGGGAAGGTTAGCATTTATGGTTGGTAAGCATTTTCAACATGTATAGATTTATACACTACCTCATTCACTTCATCATTTACTCATTTCCTTCACTCTCATTATTTCAAGAGTGGTAAAATTTTCCTTCTCTCTTGTTTCATCTCCTCAAAACCGGTCATACCATGGAGTAGCAAGATATCATCAAAAATTTTGCAAGATCAAGTTATACAATCTAGATTACACTCTTGTTTAGGTTTTGAAATAAAAACCTAGGGTGTTTAGGTTTAATCCTTGGTTCTAATCACCTCATCATATCACTTGTAAGCATATCATTTTCATTTACATCTTTCATTTTCATTTCATATTTATTTCTTCATATTTTTAGCAAGCATGCAAGACTTATGGTTATTTATACCATTTTTAACATTGTTTTTAGAGTTTTATATATATAAGCCATCCTATAATTTATCCCTTGTTATAGATTGGTCTTGATGATGTTTAGGAACCCATGACACCCTAAGAAGGTGTATGGTAGGATTAGAATAGCTTTGGAGTTGTTTTGAAGGGATTGGAATAGGTTTAGTACGAGAAAAACTCTTTTCGACAAGTATTAAAAAGTGGTCTGATCTTATTTTGTATTTCTGGAAAATCCGACAGTAGACACAAATTTTTGGCCCAGATATTTAGAAAATATACTTTAAAACGAATCCGTGGCCGCTTGAACGGATTAAAACGGAGTTATAACGAAGAAGTTATGAATTTTTCAAGTTTGACGACGAAATATATATTTTCTGAAAATTTCAGCAAACTGTTTTTGTTTTGTACGAGTCAAAAACGAGTCTTAAACTTTATAAATTATTTCGACTTATCAAAAATATATTAGTATACTTTGATACGAAGCTAAGGACGTATAAAACGTAGAAAACGGATTTATAACGACTAAAATATACACGTTTTCATAAAATTGCCGTAACTTACTTATTTAAGAAAAACTATATTATTTTTACGAGACAAGTGTTACGGTAAACAAAATGACCATGTTGAAGGCTATTTTTAACTATGACGTAGAACTTTTTGTAACGAGATGTCTTTTAATAAAATTGAGATCACCAAGCATATTTTTCAAAACGACAAACCAATTGTATAGCGGAGTTGTAATGAATTATTTACGGTTGCTTAAACTTTGCCGAAATTCACTTTTAAACAACAATTAGACAAAATCACCATCTTTAACCCTTGTTATCTTTATGTTCGAGACCTTTTTGACGAAAACTCCTGAACTGAAACATCTAGATTTCGATACAAACTTTCCAAAACCGTCGAGTTCGTTCTCTAACGATCGACGTACACCATTTTACAACTAGTTTTTCAAAGCTATTTTTGTCAATTTCATGAAATTTCCGACGACATTGTTTTACGACGAAAAGTGATAATTTCACTATAAATCATTATAAAACTATTGTAGGATGACGTTTTGACGTAAATACTTGTAAAGTAATTTAAGAATGGTCAAGACGTCAAACGAGTATTTTTCGACGATAAGTATTATTTTCAAAACTCACAAATGGTATAAATATCATCCGAATTGCGTGCATAACATTACACCATGACTTATTTCATATCATATCATTCATAATAGGTCAGTTTCGAGATTCACGCTATATTTCGGTGTACCCACTTTTGTCTTCGCATCTATTCATCAAGTGAGTAATCACATCCCCTTTTACCGTTTTACTATATTTTGGGGCTGAATGCATGAACTATACTTGAATTAAATTGATTCTTATTTTGTGAACTCTTTTGACTAGAACTTGTGAACTCGAATCAAATCCTTGAACTAAATTACGAAATTACGACTTATTTGAACTTATTGAACCGTACGTGTTATGACCTTGTCCTAAAGTCTCCCATGTTCGGAGCATCACTATAAAGTCTCCCATGTTCGGAGCATCACTATAAAGTCTCCCATGTTCGGAGCATCAACTTAAAGCCTCCCCGGTCCGAAGCAAAATGTCTCCCTATGGGAACGGAGCATTTTCAATTTAAGTCTCTCCTGTTCGGAGCAGTGCAAAGTCTCCCATGTTCGGAGCATCTCTAAATTATTATATACTTGGTACTATATTGTGAACTATTATGACCACTTACACTTGACTACTTGACACACTATATTTTTGTGCAATGGGTTGTGTACACACAGGTTGCAAGTTTTGTATGGGCGGAACTTGGAACTGAGTGAATACACAATGCCTTTGCTTTGTGGACTATTTTCCGATGACCGAAACCTTGGACTCTTTCTTAAGAGTTTTCTTATTTTATTAAACGTGTTTTCTCACCAACTATTTTCATAGTTGACCCGTTTTCTCTCATGCATTTCAGGTGATCGTTAGTAAGCTTTTTCTACCAAGTCTTGCATAATGAAGTTTTCAATTGTCACTACAAATCATTATGTAATAGAACGCAATATTTTGGGATCTAAACTTTGTAATATATTTGCCGATGACGGCTAAACTGGTATTGTAATGGTGTACTCTTTCTTTTAAATATTAACGTTGGTATGTTCTATTATCTTGTGCTTATGTTCCCTTCCGTTACACCTCGCGTTTCCGCCTCCGGCGAGGGTGTGACAGATTGGTACCAGAGCCAAAGGTTATAGAGAATGCCGATTTTTCAAAAATAAAATCACAGCTATAACCGGAAAAAAAAAAATTTATTTTATTTTATTAAACATTGAACATCATCCGAGTCATCTAGTCCTATCGTTGCATCGTTAATCATAAATTATACATAGCCTGATCAACTATGTCTAATTTATGAAGAACCATGCAATGATAAGAAGAGTAAATTTAAATCATGTTTAGTCGAGTCTTTTGAGTCTGGTCACCTGAAGTTGCATTGGTCGGGTGGGTATGCATAGCATGTTTTTGTGTTCACGTCTACATTACCGTACCTTGTTCATATCTTCTCTTTTCCATCTTTCGACTTGTTAGACATAGCATGTCCTGATCTGTCATATTTCGATTCACTATAACACATTACCACCGTTCTGCACCTCATCTGACTTCGTTCGAATGTCGTTTACTCAACCCGATGTTTTGGTCCACTGAAAGATCATGGCTGCAAGAAACACGCTCCAGGAGGTAATCGTCCACACCTGGCATTGGCAATAGAAGGCCCACAAGATCAGAACATTGAAGTTCCCCCCCGCACGTGGTCGAGCATTCTATCTGGATACCGAGGAAGCCCGCAACGCGTAACGGGTACATTCCTTTGAACAACTACCTTATTTCTGTACGACATGATTTTGAGTACATAACATCCTTCCAATTCTTACCACGTTCACGACCTTGATTAATTTGAGACCTATCGGTATTGACCTTAGTTGTTATATATTTTGTTGATTTGATTTGATTGTGTAAGCAAATCGAATATCGAGCGAATCTTTCAAAAGACTTCATTCAAGGATGTGGAATCCTACCTTTCTAACAACTTGTTTCCTAGCTTGATCTAGTGACAGTTCTTGTTTGATGAGTTGCGAAAATCAAGCTAGAACAAGTTTACTCAAGTAGATTTAGTTTAATCTCATGACAGTTCTTGTTTGATGAGTTGTGAGATTAAATTAGAATCGACTACCTAAAGGTCTTTTGAGAGCTACGTTCGATATTGGGCAAGTTTACCCAATCAAATCTAATCACGGGCACGTACTTAGTTGAATGGGGAACCTGTACGCATGGGCATTGATATGATCATTTAGACTGTTCGTACGAGCATGAACTTTTAGAACTCTTGTCGAGGTTCGGACTATAGTATCGTTAATCGAATCACGAGGACGTGATTCGTGACATGGGAAGAATGTCACAATTCTCATTTTCCGGTCATTTCTCATACTCCATATTCATCACTTCATAACGGTTCATTCATGATTTTTTTGCATTTCACATTAAACGCGTAAATTTTATATTAAATAAACGTTATCGCGTGAGTTATTATTTTGAACATTTAATCCGTTAATTCTAAAATGATCCCGACATATTTATATACTTACATTTAGTTTATAAAAACTATAATTTGAGTTTACCTAGTGTTTTAAATTTATTTCGTATATAAATTGTTAAAGTTATATTATTACGACACTTTTCTTAAAAATTTCTCGATAATTATTATATCACTCAAATTATACAAGAAATGTATTTTTACAATTTTTATGATCTCATCATACTTCATTTTGATCTATTAAGAGTTACTTTCACCTAAAATTTCTTTAAATACACTAATGTATATAAAACCTACAAGTTACATTTTACTTATACATTATACTTACATTTTAATTATACACATGCTATAAAAAAAAAAAAAAAGTATTTGGTGAGGTACATCCCCCCCCCCAAAACCGGTTCTAGGGGGGAAGGTTAGCATTTATGGTTGGTAAGCATTTTCAACATGTATAGATTTATACACTACCTCATTCACTTCATCATTTACTCATTTCCTTCACTCTCATTATTTCACAAGTGGTAAAATTTTCCTTCTCTCTTGTTTCATCTCCTCAAAACCGGTCATACCATGGAGTAGCAAGATATCATCAAAAATTTTGCAAGATCAAGTTATACAATCTAGATTACACTCTTGTTTAGGTTTTGAAATAAAAACCTAGGGTGTTTAGGTTTAATCCTTGGTTCTAATCACCTCATCATATCACTTGTAAGCATATCATTTTCATTTACATCTTTCATTTTCATTTCATATTTATTTCTTCATATTTTTAGCAAGCATGCAAGACTTATGGTTATTTATACCATTTTTAACATTGTTTTTAGAGTTTTATATATATAAGCCATCCTATAATTTATCCCTTGTTATAGATTGGTCTTGATGATGTTTAGGAACCCATGACACCCTAAGAAGGTGTATGGTAGGATTAGAATAGCTTTGGAGTTGTTTTGAAGGGATTGGAATAGGTTTAGTACGAGAAAAACTCTTTTCGACAAGTATTAAAAAGTGGTCTGATCTTATTTTGTATTTCTGGAAAATCCGACAGTAGACACAAATTTTTGGCCCAGATATTTAGAAAATATACTTTAAAACGAATCCGTGGCCGCTTGAACGGATTAAAACGGAGTTATAACGAAGAAGTTATGAATTTTTCAAGTTTGACGACGAAATATATATTTTCTGAAAATTTCAGCAAACTGTTTTCGTGTTGTACGAGTCAAAAACGAGTCTTAAACTTTATAAATTATTTCGACTTATCAAAAATATATTAGTATACTTTGATACGAAGCTAAGGACGTATAAAACGTAGAAAACGGATTTATAACGACTAAAATAAACATGTTTTCATAAAATTGCCGTAACTTACTTATTTAAGAAAAACTATATTATTTTTACGAGACAAGTGTTACGGTAAACAAAACGACCATGTTGAAGGCTATTTTTAACTATGACGTAGAACTTTTTGTAACGAGATGTCTTTTAATAAAATTGAGATCACCAAGCATATTTTTCAAAACGACAAACCAATTGTATAGCGGAGTTGTAATGAATTATTTACGGTTGCTTAAACTTTGCCGAAATTCACTTTTAAACAACAATTAGACAAAATCACCATCTTTAACCCTTGTTATCTTTATGTTCGAGACCTTTTTGACGAAAACTCCTGAACTGAAACATCTAGATTTCGATACAAACTTTCCAAAACCGTCGAGTTCGTTCTCTAACGATCGACGTACACCATTTTACAACTAGTTTTTCAAAGCTATTTTTGTCAATTTCATGAAATTTCCGACGACATTGTTTTACGACGAAAAGTGATAATTTCACTATAAATCATTATAAAACTATTGTAGGATGACGTTTTGACGTAAATACTTGTAAAGTAATTTAAGAATGGTCAAGACGTCAAACGAGTATTTTTCGACGATAAGTATTATTTTCAAAACTCACAAATGGTATAAATATCATCCGAATTGCGTGCATAACATTACACCATGACTTATTTCATATCATATCATTCATAATAGGCAGTTTTCGAGATTCACGCTATTTTTCGGTGTACCCACTTTTGTCTTCGCATCTATTCATCAAGTGAGTAATCACATCCCATTTTTACCGTTTTACTATATTTTTGGGGCTGAATGCATGAACTATACTTGAATTAAATTGATTCTTATTTTGTGAACTCTTTTGACTAGAACTTGTGAACTCGAATCAAATCCTTGAACTAAATTACGACTTATTTGAACTTATTGAACCGTACGTGTTATGACCTTGTCCTAAAGTCTCCCATGTTCGGAGCATCACTATAAAGTCTCCCATGTTCGGAGCATCACTATAAAGTCTCCCATGTTCGGAGCATCAACTTAAAGCCTCCCCGGTCCGAAGCAAAATGTCTCCCTATGGGAACGGAGCATTTTCAATTTAAGTCTCCCCTGTTCGGAGCAGTGCAAAGTCTCCCATGTTCGGAGCATCTCTAAATTATTATTATATACTTGGTACTATATTGTGAACTATTATGACCACTTACACTTGACTACTTGACACACTATATTTTGTGCAATGGGTTGTGTACACACAGGTTGCAAGTTTTGTATGGGCGGAACTTGGAACTGAGTGAATACACAATGCCTTTGCTTTGTGGACTATTTTCCGATGACCGAAACCTTGGACTCTTTCTTAAGAGTTTTCTTATTTTATTAAACGTGTTTTCTCACCAACTATTTTCATAGTTGACCCGTTTTTCTCTCATGCATTTCAGGTGATCGTTAGTAACTTTTTCTACCAAGTTTTGCATAATGAAGTTTTCAATTGTCACTACAAATCATTATGTAATAGAACGCAATATTTGGGATCTAAACTTTGTAATATATTTGCCGATGACGGCTAAAATGGTATTGTAATGGTGTATTCTTTCTTTTAAATATTAACGTTGGTATGTTCTATTATCTTGTGCTTATGTTCCCTTCCGTTACACCTCGCGTTTCCGCCTCCGGCGAGGGTGTGACAGATTGGTACCAGAGCCAAAGGTTATAGAGAATGCCGATTTTTCAAAAATAAAAATCACAGCTATAACCGGAAAAATTTTTATTTTATTTTATTAAACATTGAACATCATCCGAGTCATCTAGTCATATCGTTGCATCGTTAATCATAAATTATACATAGCCTGATCAACTATGTCTAATTTAAAGAACCATGCAATGATAAGAAGAGTAAATTTAAATCATGTTTAGTCGAGTCTTTTGAGTCTGGTCACCTGAAGTTGCATTGGTCGGGTGGGTATGCATAGCATGTTTTACGTTCACGTCTACATTACCGTACCTTGTTCATATCTTCTCTTTTCCATCTTTCGACTTGTTAGACATAGCATGTCCCTGATCCTGTCATATTTCGATCACTATAACACATTACCCCCGTTCTGCACCTCATCTGACTTCGTTCGAATGTCGTTTACTCAACCCGATGTTTTGGTCCACTGAAAGATCATGGCTGCAAGAAACACACGCTCAGGAGGTAATCGTCCAAACCTGGCATTGGCAATAGAAGGCCCACAAGATCAGAACATTGAAGTTTCCCCCGCACGTGGTCGAGCATTCTATCTGGATACCGAGGAAGCCCGCAACGCTTAACGGGTACATTCTTTCGAACGACTACCTTATTTCTGTACGACATGATTTTGAGTACATAACATCCTTCCAATTCTTACCACGTTCACGACCTTGATTAATTTGAGACCTATCGGTATTGACCTTAGTTGTTATATATTTTGTTGATTTGATTTGATTGTGTAAGCAAATCGAATATCGAGCGAATCTTTCAAAAGACTTCATTCAAGGATGTTGAATCCTACCTTTCTAACAACTTGTTTCCTAGCTTGATCTAGTGACAGTTATTGTTTGATGAGTTGCGAAAATCAAGCTAAGAGACAAGTTTACTCAAGTCGGTTAGTTTAATCTCATTACAATTCTTGTTTGATGAGTTGTGAGATTAAATTAGAATCGACTACCTAAAGGTCTTTTGAGAGCTACGTTCGATATTGGGCAAGTTTACCCAATCAAATCTAATCACGGGCACGTACTTAGTTGAATGGGGAACCTGTACGCATGGGCATTGATATGATCATTTAGACTGTTCGTACGAGCATGAACTTTTAGAACTCTTGTCGAGGTTCGGACTATAGTATCGTTAATCGAATCACGAGGACGTGATTCCGCTGACATGGGAAGAATGTCACAATTCTCATTTTCCGGTCATTTCTCATACTCCATATTCATCACTTCATAACGGTTCATTCATGATTTTTTTGCATTTCACATTAAACGCGTAAATTTTATATTAAATAAACGTTATCGCGTGAGTTATTATTTGAACATTTAATCCGTAATTCTAAATGATCCCGACATGTTTTTATACTTACATTTAGTTTATAAAAACTATAATTTGAGTTTACCTAGTGTTTTAAATTTATTTCGTATATAAATTGTTAAAGTTATATTATTACGACACTTTTCTTAAAAATTTCTCGATAATTATTATATCACTCAAATTATACAAGAAATGTATTTTTACAATTTTTATGATCTCATCATACTTCATTTTGATCTATTAAGAGTTACTTTCACCTAAAATTTCTTTAAATACACTAATGTATATAAAACCTACAAGTTACATTTTACTTATACATTATACTTACATTTTAATTATACACATGCTATAAAAAAAAAAAAAAAATATATATATTTGGTGAGGTACATCCCCCCCCCCCAAAAACCGGTTCTAGGGGGGAAGGTTAGCATTTATGGTTGGTAAGCATTTTCAACATGTATAGATTTATACACTACCTCATTCACTTCATCATTTACTCATTTCCTTCACTCTCATTATTTCACAAGTGGTAAAATTTTCTTCTCTTGTTTCATCTCCTCAAAACCGGTCATACCATGGAGTAGCAAGATATCATCAAAAATTTTGCAAGATCAAGTTATACAATCTAGATTACACTCTTGTTTAGGTTTTGAAATAAAAACCTAGGGTGTTTAGGTTTAATCCTTGGTCCTAATCACCTCATCATATCACTTGTAAGCATATCATTTTCATTTACATCTTTCATTTTCATTTCATATTTATTTCTTCATATTTTTAGCAAGCATGCAAGACTTATGGTTATTTATACCATTTTTAACATTGTTTTTAGAGTTTTATATATATAAGCCATCCTATAATTTATCCCTTGTTATAGATTGGTCTTGATGATGTTTAGGAACCCATGACACCCTAAGAAGGTGTATGGTAGGATTAGAATAGCTTTGGAGTTGTTTTGAAGGGATTGGAATAGGTTTAGTACTAGAAAAACTCTTTTCGACAAGTATAAAAGTGGTCTGATCTTATTTTGTATTTCTGGAAAATCCGACAGTAGACACAAATTTTTGGCCCAGATATTTAGAAAATATACTTTAAAACGAATGCACGCTTGAACGGATTATAACGGAGTTATAACGAAGAAGTTATGAATTTTTCAAGTTTGACGACGAAATATATATTTTCTGAAAATTTCAGAAACTGTTTTGTTGTACGAGTCAGTCAAAAACGAGTCTTAAGATTTATAAATTATTTCGACTTATCAAAAATATATTAGTATACTTTGATACGAAGCTAAGGACGTATAAAACGTAGAAAACGGATTTATAACGACTAAAATATACACGTTTTCATAAAATTGCCGTAACTTACTTATTTAAGAAAAACTATATTATTTTTACTTAGACAAGTGTTACGTAAACAAAATGACCATGTCGAAGGCTATTTTAACTATGACGTAGAACTTTTTGTAACGAGATGTCTTTTAATAAAATTGAGATCACCAAGCATATTTTTCAAAACGACAAACCAATTGTATAGCGGAGTTGTAATGAATTATTTACGGTTGCTTAAACTTTGCCGAAATTCACTTTTAAACAACAATTAGACAAAATCACCATCTTTAACCCTTGTTATCTTTATGTTCGAGACCTTTTTGACGAAAACTCCTGAACTGAAAACATCTAGATTTCGATACAAACTTTCCAAAACCGTCGAGTTCGTTCTCTAACGATCGACGTACACCATTTTACAACTAGTTTTTCAAAGCTATTTTTGTCAATTTCATGAAATTTCCGACGATTACATTGTTTTAATTTAATTTAACGAAAAGTGATAATTTCACTATAAATCATTATAAAACTATTGTAGGATGACGTTTTGACGTAAATACTTGTAAAGTAATTTAAGAATGGTCAAGACGTCAAACGAGTATTTTTCGACGATAAGTATTATTTTCAAAACTCACAAATGGTATAAATATCATCCGAATTGCGTGCATAACATTACACCATGACTTATTTCATATCATATCATTCATAATAGGTCAGAGATTCACGCTATATATCGGTGTACCCACTTTTGTCTTCGCATCTATTCATCAAGTGAGTAATCACATCCCCTTTTACCGTTTTACTATATTTTGGGGCTGAATGCATGAACCATACTTGAATTAAATTTATTCTTATTTTGTGAACTCTTTTGACTAGAACTTGTGAACTCGAATCAAATCCTTGAACTAAATTACGAAATTACGACTTATTTGAACTTATTGAACCGTGCGTGTTATGACCTTGTCCTAAAGTCTCCCATGTTCGGAGCATCACTATAAAGTCTCCCATGTTCGGAGCATCACTATAAAGTCTCCCATGTTCGGAGCATCAACTTAAAGCCTCCCGTCCGAGCAAAATGTCTCCCGATGGGAACGGAGCATTTTCAATTTAAGTCTCCCCTGTTCGGAGCAGTGCAAAGTCTCCCATGTTCGAAGCATCTCTAAATTATTATATACTTGGTACTATATTGTGAACTATTATGACCACTTACACTTGACTACTTGACACACTATATTTTTGTGCAATGGGTTGTGTACACACTGGTTGCAAGTTTTGTATGGGCGGAACTTGGAACTGAGTGAATACACAATGCCTTTGCTTTGTGGACTATTTTCCGATGACCGAAACCTTGGACTCTTTCTTAAGAGTTTTCTTATTTTATTAAACGTGTTTTCTCACCAACTATTTTCATAGTTGACCTGCTTTTTCTCTCATGCATTTCTGTGATCGTTAGTAAGTTTTTCCTACCAAGTCTTGCATAATGAAGTTTTCAATTGTCACTACAAATCATTATGTAATAGAACGCAATATTTTGGGATCTAAACTTTGTAATATATTTGCCGATTACGGCTAAACTGGTATTGTAATGGTAAAACTCTTTCTTTTAAATTTTAACGTTGGTATGTTCTATTATCTTGTGCTTATGTTCCCTTCCGTTACACTTCGCGTTTCCGCCTCCGGCGAGGGTGTGACATAGCCCCCGTATTAATAGTGTGTCCCATAACAAACCTACGTGAGGAGAATTAATTAAAGGTTAAGGTCAAAGTCATAGGGAAGTGTTTATCGAAGTTAGGGAATCGCTTTATTCGCAAAAGAGAGTTTCGGTTTAGGGTTTTTTCAAACTGCAACTGCCCCCAAATCCAAAAACCTTTTTGCATGCTTACATTCAACCAGCCTCAATAACAGCCACAAAGATGATATAGCAGCACGAATCGTGATGATCAAAGATAGAAAAAAAATTCAACAAACCCTACCATCTTATTAAACCACAATCGCACAAAACTTGATACGAATAGGGAAAACACGATCAAGGATAGTTTAAGTTGGTTTAATAGATGAATAAACTTAATGAAACAAACCCACACAAAACTCAAAATGATTATATAAACAATAATCACAAACACTAAAACCCTAAAAATACGATCCAAAAAAGAATCGAGTAGGAAAATCTGTTATAAGGATATAATAATTGATTATATAAGTGTATAATAGCAAAAGATTTTATGATTAATGGAGGTTGTATGGAAGAAACGATCAGTTTGGTCTTGAATCCAAAATCGCCAAAAGAGAGAGTCGACTACGGTTCTATTGATAATTTTCATTTGATCATTTTACAAAAGTATGAATCTCCACATATTAGGCTTCTTTTATAAAAAAAATTGAGTTGACCAGAGGGCTTTGAGTTGTGTTTTATACAAAGGGCTTTGAGTTGCCGTTTTATAAAACGGGACATGCCATTTTGGCAATCTCTCTAAATCCGAATCTTGATGTAATATTATAAAACATCTTAAATGCCATGTACGAACCTATATTGAAAGAAAAAACTCATTCGGGTAAGAGAAAATCCAATTTTGGAAAATCGAGCGCCCGAGGAGAGAACCAGGCGCTTTGGTCATGGTGCGCCAGTGCGTGAGACAGAGTTGTCCCATGAATCGGCGAAAATTTTGAGGCTCTGAACGAAATTATATAATGAGGCCTTTCGTTAAGCAATATTATATATAAAGTGTCACCGTTTATAAAATATGATGCAATTAGTTATCTAAAAGTTCTACATATTACTCATTTAAGATATTTTCCCATCTAAGTACTTTTTTCTTCGTGAAAAATATGTCTACACATGCATATAATTATTAACGGGACAAATTTTAGGCCCCTAAAAATTCTGGGCCCAGCGACGCACCACACCCACAAAGACTAAGCCCTCAAGGTGAGACCCAGATGACACCTATTTTCATGCGCTTTTAGTTTCGGGTCATCGCTAACGATTTTTAATATTTTCTAATATATATTTATAATCATTAAAACATAAATAATATATATGTCATCGTTTGCGCCAACATCATCTAATATAATTTATCTTCACTTTTCACGTGAAATTTTTAATAACTTATTACCTCGGGTGTTCTAAAGTTAATTGCAATATGGATAATTTTGTCAAAATTTATGAAAAGTGTTATGTTTTTTTTTTTTTTTTTGGGTAAAAGGGTTAATTCACCTCGGTAAAATATATTACGCCAAAAACATTGAAGTACAAAAGATGAGGGTGAATCCCTCATCACAGTCCCTTATGACACTTACAGACTATCTTATAGGAATGCAACATCATTCCTATAACTTACAATATAAGCATGACATACCACACTTATAACTGTTAAACATCGACTACAACGATAAATTTAATAAGAATAAAAGCACTTCAAGTAGAAATACTTGAATCTTTAGGTCACCATAGTAGTCCAAACTTCCAAATCGTCCAAATATACAATATCATGGTCCTCAAATTGAATTACAGTTCACAAGTTTCACACAACGGTTGGTGATAGACTCTAAAACCACGGATAGAGCAGCAAGCTCAAAACTCGCTCCAAAGGTGTATGTTGAGATGCCAAACTGAACACCAATAAGAATAACCAACAAATACATATAAAAACAACGCACATCCACAATAGCAGCTCTTAATCATCAGTAACCACTCATAAAAGTGGCTCTAGCATCAACGAATATTACCAATATGCAAAGAATCTGCCATAGACTAACGTATGTCAAAAGAACCCTAACTTCAATAGTGAGCAACTTCGTCTTTAATAATCTTCAATGCATAACCAACGAGTGCACCACCAACTTCCAATCAGACCCCCTGCAACCTCTATTATTATTATTGCAATGAAACGAATAATAATAACCAATATACGAGTGATAGTCAATGCAACCAGATCTGAGCCGTATCTCACATTACCAGCAGCTCCACAAATCGAGAGGGTTAATCATGTTCAACATAATCAGAGTAACAAAACCCCCATGACAATACCATCTATGGCAGCCACACAACCATACAGATAACACTGTAACGTACACAGAAAATCCATAAACCCTCTCTTCAACCCACGTAAAATGATGCTCAACAAACACCAACAGTCATACAGGTAAAACAAACCCTAAAATAGGGAATCGTTTACCAAACCCAAGAACGGGACCAGCAGATCGAAAGTAACAAAACCATAGGGTTTCGTATGAGCAATAGATTCCAGCCGATACATATCCCAATAGATATAGCAGTTACGACACATGGATCCTCATGCACCACCAAAAGGTGCACATAAACCGAATACAAATCCCTGAAACCCTAAGATAAAAACGATCTTCTAATCCTAGTGTAGAAAAAAAAGATCGAATGAAAAGCTGGACGTTTAGGGTTTCATACAGCACGCCTCTATAAAAACTAAAGAAGGCGGCCATAAAGAGGAGATTCCAATAATAATAAGAAGATAAATTGCTACCAGCCGCCCTTACACAAATACAAACACCAATAAACCGTATTGCATACCCATAAGAGGGCAGAGAGGACGGAATATAAGAGTTATGTTAGAATAGCTATGATCGCTTTTTGTCTAATATTCAAATTTGGACAAAATACTAGAAACGCATAGCAATGGGGTTAAACTTTCCTGTTATGTTTAAGCATCATATTGATAGCTTTATTGTTCAATATTGATAGGAGCTGAGTTTTGCATTTTGGTTTTGTATAAACTAAGATAGTAAGGTTGTTTCGTCAAGTTTGAAACTTTTAAGATGAGGTAAGTGCCTTGGATTAAAATAATAAAAATAAATAAAAAATCGAATATATATATATATATATATATATATATATATATATATATATATATATATATATATATATATATATATATATATATATATATATATATATATATATATATATATATATATATATATATAGGCTCCGGTTCCATTGAAAAGGTTTTTATTTTGAGAAGATTGAGAAATCTTCGTTTGAGCAAATTGATTCATGTTTTTGATTTGATTCACAAGTAAAATTCATTTTATGGTGAATCGAATCTATAAATCACAAATTCGGTTTAGGGTTTTTTCAAACTGCAACTGCCCCCAAATCCAAAAACCTTTTTGCATGCTTACATTCAACCAGCCTCAATAACAGCCACAAAGATGATATAGCAGCACGAATCGTGATGATCAGCATAGAAAAAAAAATTCAACAAACCCTACCATCTTATTAAACCACAATCGCACAAAACTTGATACGAATAGGGAAAACACGATCAAGGATAGTTTAAGTTGTTTTAATAGATGAATAAACTTAATGAAACAAACCCACACAAAACTCAAAATGATTATATAAACAATAATCACAAACACTAAAACCCTAAAACATACGATCCAAAAAAGAATCGAGTAGGAAAATCTGTTATAAGGATATAATAATTGATTATATAAGTGTATAATAGCAAAAGATTTTATGATTAATGGAGGTTGTATGGAAGAAACGATCAGTTTGGTCTTGAATCCAAAATCGCCAAAAGAGAGAGTCGACTACGGTTCTATTGATAATTTTCATTTGATCATTTTACAAAAGTATGAATCTCCACATATTAGGCTTCTTTTATAAAAAAAATTGAGTTGACCAGAGGGCTTTGAGTTGTGTTTTATACAAAGGGCTTTGAGTTGCCGTTTTATAAAACGGGACATGCCATTTTGGCAATCTCTCTAAATCCGAATCTTGTTGTGATATTATAAAACATCTTAAATGCCATGTACGAACCTATATTGAAAGAAAAAACTCATTCGGGTAAGAGAAAATCCGATTTTGGAAAATCGAGCGCCCGAAGAGAGAACCTGGCGCTTTGGTCATGGTGCGCCAGTGCGTGAGACAGAGTTGTACCATGAATCGGCGAAAATTTTGAGGCCCTGAACGAAATTATATAATGAGGCCTTTCGTTAAGCAATATTATATATAAAGTGTCACCGTTTATAAAATATGATGCAATTAGTTATCTAAACGTTCTACATATTACTCATTTAAAATATTTTCCCATCTAAGTACTTTTTTCTTCGTGAAAAATATGTCTACACATGCATATAATTATTAACGGGACAAATTTTAGGCCCCTAAAAATTCTGGGCCCTGAGCGATCGCTCACCTTGCACACCCACAAAGACAGCCCTGGCGTGAGACCCAGCATGACAGTCATGTTTTCATGCGCTTTTAGTTTCGGGTCATCGCTAACGATTTTTAATATTTTCTAATATATATTTATAATCATTAAAACATAAATAATATATATGTCATCGTTTGCGCCAACATCATCTAATATAATTTATCTTCACTTTTCACGTGAAATTTTTAATAACTTATTACCTCGGGTGTTCTAAAGTTAATTGCAATATGGATAATTTTGTCAAAATTTATGAAAAGAGTTATGTTAGAATAGCTATGATCGCTTTTTGTCTAATATTCAAATTTGGACAAAATACTAGAAACGCATAGCAATGGGGTTAAACTTTCCTGTTAGGTTTAAGCATCATATTGATAGCTTTATTGTTCAATATTGATAGGAGCTGAGTTTTGCATTTTGGTTTTGTATAAACTAAGATAGTAAGGTTGTTTCGTCAAGTTTGAAACTTTTAAGATGAGGCAAGTGCCTTGGATTAAAATAATAAAAAAATAAATAAAAAAATAATATAAATATATATATATATATATATATATATATATATATATATATATATATATATATATAGGACCCGGTTTCATTGAAAAGGTTTTTATTTTGAGAAGATTCAGAAATCTTCGTTTGAGCAAATTGATTCATGTTTTTGATTTGATTCACAAGTAAAATTCATTTTATGGTGAATCGAATCTATAAATCACAAATTTGATTCACAAATCATTGTTAAAATCGAGTTATGATGATGATTCATTAAATTTGTACAGATGATTCAGTATTCTACATATATCGCAAAATCGAGAGATTTTTAACATTGATTCAATTTTTTTTACACATTTTGAATTTTAATCACATTAAAATGAGTTTTGCGCTTGAAAAACATGAATCAAAGTTAAAAATCTATCATTTTTGAAAACTTTCTCAATCTTCTCAAAATAAAAACATTCTCGATCGATCCGGATTCTATATATATTTATATATATATATATATATATATATATATATATATATATATATATATATATATATATATATATATATATATATATATAGGGGCTTTATTTTCATAACCCACTTTAAGTGCGAGAACTGCGAGAACCACTTATATACTCCTAATAATACATAGTGTGCAACATATCAATGCAAATGTCATTTTTGAAAATATCTATATTTTTTTTAAATATTATACTTTTTTATTTAATTCAAAAGGGTATAATAGTAAATGATATATTTTTTTTTTTTTGGATTTTTTTTAACTAAATCCCTTTTTTTTTTCTTTTTTTTTTTAAACTAGCATGTTTCCAGATTCAATGCATATATGTTTTTATTTTTTTTTCAAACTAGCATGTTTCCAGATTTAGTGCATTTATGTTTTTAAGCTAATATATTTCCAGATTTAGTTCATGTATGTTTTTTTAAGATAGAATATTTTCAGATTTAGTGCTACAATATATTTTGTTAGAAACAGTTAGGTGCATATATGTTTTTTTTATATAATGTAATTTTATAACAAACAAGAACATAAATGTTATACACAAAATTCAATATAGATTGAAATACAATTAAAATACAAATTTCTAAAAAGCATAAAATACATGAATTTAATTAATCTATACATGTGAGCACTAATAATATTCAACATAAATGGATATATGTGCACATTGTTATCAACACTTTAGAAATCGGACATATATGCACGCGCGTAGCAGTCAACATTATGCACACTCGTAGCCATGAACATTCTTTTAATAACACCTGATACAAAAAAAAAAGTCTAAAAATGAGCAACATTAATATTATTAAAATAGAATTACAAAGAAAAATATATTTCATAACTCAAACAAATAGGAAACGAACTTTTTAATCATAACAATTAACATAATACATATGCACAGTTTAAAACATGTATGCATCCATTTAACCTTGAATCAATATTAACCTTAAAACATATATGCACGTTTGAAAAAAGGAGAGAGAGACGTGCGAATGTGGTTTGGATATATAACTGATTTATTGACTAACGAGATGATCAAATGATATAGAGAGCATGGTGGATGATTGTTGGTGGAGGCTAGGGTTTAAGAGGAACAATGTGAGAGAGAAAGAGGTTAACATATAACTGATGTATTGTGAATCAGTTTCTACAAAAATGGACGAATTTTAAGATACAATTAGGAAATACCAATCATACCCTTCTTTCATTTATAAAAGTTAACCAATCTTTCCACTAATTACATAAATGGCACATCTCATTATAGCCATTGATCAAAGAATCTAACGGTTTATAAAAGTTCTCGCAGTTCTCGCATTTAAAGTAGGTTATGTAAATAAAGTTTCACTATATATATATATATATATATATATATATATATATATATATATATATATATATATATATATATATATATATATATATATATATATAAAAGGAAAAAATATTAGGCAAGTGCCTTGGATATTTTCACTCTATTTATTCGTTTCAATACTCTTATCTTTTTCTTAGATGCTTTAATTTGATTTTTCATGTTACGAAGGGGTTAGATAGACAAATAGTTTTGTTCTTTCAATCAGAAAGATGGACTTGGTTGAAGTCAATTCAAGAGGTATGTTGCTCTGTTTTTAAAATAAATATTATTTACTCAATACCTGGTTTATAATTTTTATGCAAAAGTATATCATCTTGGAATATATGATTTTCATATTCATATTCTATATAATATTTTATTACATGTAATATGTTGGTGTTGCTTACGCACAAGACGCTAATATGGTTGTTTGGATGATCAAATTGTGTTCGTTAGATGTTGCATCGAGTTGGTTTGATCCATTCTCCTTAAATATATTGAAATTTTTAGCATGGCAGCATCTTTTCTGTCATGTGGAGAGACATTGTACTTACATCTATCTTTATCCACATCGATTATTTTTCTTACATCTATCTTTATTATTACAGTAGCTTATTGCATTAGCAATCGTCAACGTAATGGTTGTTTTGTATCAGTGATTCCCCTACACGATAAGCTGGTGAGCTGATGAACAAAATAATGAGAGAATTATTAGGAATTCCTGATATGTATATAACTATATATCATTCAAACAAAAGAAACTTTTTTTTATTCCTTCTGCATGTTTAATTTTTTTTTTAATATTCCAAAATCAGATTAATATGGATCAAAAGTACCAAAATCATAATGAAACAATCGTTTCTTTCTTTTTTTCTCACTTTAGATCAAAACCTCCTCTCGTTTTATTTCACTTCTCTCATTCGATTAATATTCTCAATGGGATCAACTATTATACTTATACTATTCCTCAACGTCATATTCTACATTTCTTAGTAATTGAATCCTTAATATAAGTTCTTCAACCCAAATAATGAAGAAATTAGTTGAAACGACCAAAAATGACCAACAAGTTAGCATGAAGCTCTCAAATCAGATTACTTAGATCACAAAGATAAAAATTAGTTGAAACGTATGTGATCATGGTGACAGAGTTTAATTTCGATCGTTTATCTATCAATAATTTTACATTTTACAGGACACAAGTGTATACCATTCACCTATCGTTAATCGTAAGAAGTTGGAAAACTGTTGACTTCAAAACTCGACACGATCTGATCCTTGTCTCCCAGAGACGGTGGCATCATGAACGTCACGCGTCGATGAAAATTTTAAACTTAAGGTTAATTGGATTGAGAGTTTGAGACACTGAATATTCAAGGAGCCTGTTTTGGAACCGGTGAGTAATGGCGGCGTAGGAAGAGAATGGTGAAAAAAGAAAATTATTGAAAAAGGAGTTTGAGGGTATTAATGTCCTTTCACTACAATTTTCCGTGTGAGTAGTAAAACCTAGTGAATTTGTCACCTCCCGAAAAGAAAGCTCTTAAGATGCAGCATGATTCATGCGCGCAGTTCCCAATATCAATAAAATGTATTAAGCATAAATATATGAAATTTGTTGCAGTATAAATATTGCTTGATAAAACATAAAGAGTGATACAAGGAAACGAACTATTGGGGTTATCTAACTTTCGTTTTCTTAAGGTTAGTGTTTGAGGTTTATAAAATAATGCCTATACCGTTTAACTATGTGTTGCTGATGGATTCACTGTCCACATGACGGACATATCCTCTTAGATGGAGTTTCCTTTTCATCGATTACAATGATTAACTTGAGTATTTTTTAGACCCAACATGAGGCCCATATACACTCAAAACATAAATATCGTCACTATTCCCTTTCCATTTCCATTTTATCCCAACAAATCTGTCATCCCCAATAGCTTGACAACACGAAAAGTCATTCGTGTCCCAAACCAGTAAGAAACCAGAAGAGCGGCCATCTGATTCCTTGTAATGCCAAAACACACGGATTCTCCTTCGTGCATATACCCTCAACCCACCCTTTTTTACCTTGTGCGCCTATGCCTCTCATATTCAAAGAAATAATTATCATAACAAACCAATAACTAACGAACAAAACACAAACCTAAAGAAATATTGAATACTATTAACCATTAACCATTCAGATATCAATAGCTTTGCAGTTAGAAATGTTTTTAACAAAGATTGAATAGGCTAGCAATTTTATCATTACAGGAATAATAAGTTAAATTAACTGACTGTGAAGCTTTGTTAAGAGGTTCTTACAAAGATAAACTTTATATACCAAAAACAAATCAAAGGTTATGTTTAATTACTGTGTCATGATAAATTATGTCACACTTGACTTACTCGTTTTAAGCATTTCAAGACCTCTAGATGTATAGCCTGACATCAAAGTGATCAGACCCAAAAATAATCATCTCAGGCCGGATTACAGCATTTAAATTTTATTCAAACATTAATTCAAACCAAATTGAGAAAGAACAATATGTTATACGTACAAAAGATAATAAGTCCAAACAGTAATACATATTCACGAAAGTGAACAAATTATTGAAACACGTCATAATTTGAGATCCAAATAGGCAAATCAAAATCACATCAATGAGTTCTTCTTTCACTTGGTGGGAGGCTGGTTTTCCACGGGTTTTTCTTTATGAGTCGTCTCTTGTTGTTGTAACGTGAGTTTAGCCGGTTGCTTATTTGTTGTCAGCACCTCTCCCACGGCATCAGTCACATACTATATATAACACATAGAATAATAAGTTTTGCACGAATAAATAAATAAAAGAAAAAATAATCACTTTGTAAGTGATATAAATCTCACCCGTTCAAGAAAAAGTGTACAAAACATAATGTTATATAAGAAAATGGATTAACAATTCATGAAGACAGAGAAAAAGTTACGCATAAGCATGAAGATTAAAGAGTAACTATTACATATGATCAACTTTCTATCCATATTTCCAAGAGAATTAAAATAATCGCATTTGTTCAAATATTTGTCCACATACTGTTATTGTTCCAAAATAATAATAATAATAATAATAATAATAATAATAATAATAATAATAATAATAATAATATAATAATTATTATTTTTATTATTATTATTTTATTAAACATCATGTTTATTAGAATATAGATCTTAGTGCCACTAAAAGTGCTCAATAGCTTAACAAAAAGGGTATATTGCTTGATAATGAATAGAAATATATGGTACCTTTATGCAATTTCCAGCTTTGACGTTGCAAGTGTAACTACTTGGGCAACAATATATATTGGTTCTCTTGCCGCAACATTTGTAACCATGTGGGCAACAATATTTGGTTCCCGTGCAGCACACTGCATTTGAATAAGGGCAACACCCTTTATATGGACCTTTGTTACAACATGTCTGCTTCTTGCGACATAACGGACCTCCAGCACAATGAGATTTGGTAACTACCAATGATGAAACATATATGAACAAAATAACAAGAGTGAGTATGGAATTTAAGGTCTTCATTTTTGTGAGCTAATGAATGAATCTTGAAATTAGTTTCGTCGTTTATAGAGGCATTATTTACATGTTTTGTCCTTGTGGTTTATATATATAGGCGCCTTTAGTCCTTTTTCCATAATAACTAGAGTAATTACAAAATTCATTTATTTGTTGAGCCAACTTAATACCTAATCATCTTCGACTACGATTTAAATAGAAAATACCCTAAGAATAAAGGAAGTCCCTAAAAAACATTCAGAGAGTCATTTCAAGAGTTATTCATAGTCTAAAGAAAGACTCACCACTCTCTGTGGTGGAACTCAATATTTTAAGTCCCTAAACCTAGAAGAAGATGTTGGATTCAGTGAGTTATGAAAATAGCTCGCCGAGTCTCCTTTTTTCTCGTCGAACAAACCAAGACATCCTGAATTTAGATACTTAGAAAAAGTATGTAATTCACTCAAAAAAATAGACGTGAACTTTATTAAAGTGATAAGTGAAAGCCACCTATTAACAAAGTCAATAAAATATAGGATTTGGTATAAAAAGAGTAAATAGTTGTCAACACTATGCCCTAAAGTAATGTTAGACATGTTGCAAAAATAGAAGCATTAAACGCGTAAGGTACCAGTGTACCTTCAGTGTACCTTCCTAGTTAGATGTTTGACACGTCGTTATTAAGTCACGGGTATCCACCTCGAGTTACCTATATAAAGAAATGTTGTAACGGAGTAAATATTGACCTAGTACATTTAATGTGTTAACATTTATAAGAGCATTTACTCTTTCTTGAACTAATCCTTGAACTTCCTCAGTGGTTAGCATAGTTCTTACTTAAAGATATAACTTTGCTTTATGTTTAAGAAAGCGAGTAGATCACCTTACACTTTGTCAATCAACTTTTATTGTTATTTCACAAACAATCATAGTAAATTCTTTGATTAATTCAAATAAGAATTTAAATGTTGAAAAAATTTGTTGTGTTATTTTGTTTAAACAGTTTTAGTATAGTAGTTATTAACTTGTTTAAACATACTTCAATTTGACATGAATGGTGATTTAACTTAATTCTTAAGTTATAATCACTTTACACTCGTGTTTCTTCGTGAGAACTTTGAAAATGTTATTCTAATGTATAACCTGCATTTAGTGAAAGTATGTTGTGCTATTGATTATTTCATAATTTGATTAATTCTTAAACATTTGCATAGAGAATAATATTATACATATCCAAAAAGTATGTTATCTTGTTGATTATTTCATAAGTTGATTATTTCGTATACATTTTCATATAGAATATTAGTATACATTTCGGGAATGTATGTTATGTTATTGTTTATTTCATAAATTGATTAATTCTTATACATTTGCGTATACAATATTATTATACATTTTTGAAAAGTATGTTATGTTATTGATTATTTCATAAGCTGATTATTTCTTATAAACATGCATAAAGAATATTATTATACATTTCGTGCGTGTATGCTATGTTATAGATTATTTTATAAATTGATTAATTCCTTTGCATATAGAATATTCATATATGGTTATTGATTATTTCAAAAACTGATTATTTCTTATATATTTGCATATAAAATATTATAAAGGGTTATAATCAATGATTATGACATGTAACTAAACTAAAGTGTAAACAAAGATGCATCTTATATAAACAAAGATAACATCCATTTGCTTAACTATTCAATGATTATGACATATAATTTTCAATAGGTAACACTCGTTAATGTAAAAAACAAAGGGAGGTGATAAATTCACGGACAAAATTACTATGTCCACAGAAACTTTAAATGAAAAGTTGTTAATGTTGTTAGAATATCCTTTAGTTTTTTTCTCACTTTAGATCAAAACCTCCTCTCGTTTTATTTCATTTCTCTCATTCGATTAATATTCTCAATCCGATTCAACTATTATACATATATTATTCCTCAACGTCATCTTCTACATGTCTTAGTAATTCAATCCCTTCTTGAACCCAAATAATTTCAAGCAAAATAAAAGTTTCGTTCTTGCCCAAAAAAACTTAGAATCACCCTAATCCAATACTCATGATCTGATTCTTCTTTTATGTTTTGATATTCAACCGTTTGGGCGAGCTACATATGGAATTTATCTAAATACTCCGTTAAGAACTGTAAAATTGTGTGTAAACATATATTTTTTTAACGACCAAAAATGACCAACATATATATATTGTATCGAGTTATAGCTCATATTTTTATTAAATAATTTCATAAATGTATCTTTATAACGAGATGCATGAAATAATCAAGTATATTAATTCACTTTTA
The DNA here is from genome assembly GCA_910596185.1 of Chrysanthemum makinoi. Lineage (NCBI taxonomy): Eukaryota > Viridiplantae > Streptophyta > Magnoliopsida > Asterales > Asteraceae > Chrysanthemum > Chrysanthemum makinoi. The sequence continues at coordinate 25,851,590 of OU343223.1, read as the reverse complement.
TGTCATAAATAAACGACGTATGAATCTCCCTTTATAGCTGCAATCAATAAACACCACCTCCAATAACTTTATTGACTTTGGTTTTTATTTCAAGGATGGCTAAGGAGACTTATTGCGGATTATAGTTTTCCTTTTATGGTGGTTGTTTTGACGAATGTATCATACATGCCAACTATCATATTCCCGGAATTAACAAGACAACTAACAGGGTTCTTTTTTATGTTGGTTTCTGGTTGGTTTATTTCGCTATGACTATAAACAAAATCCAAGTCTAGCGTTGTCTCAGGTTGGTTTGTTTCTACAACGCCCAGACTTTTCACACAGTGAGCAAGGACTTAAATTACCTTTGTTGCGACATGGACATTGTTAGCCTTAATAATAATTAATAGAAGTGATAGTCATTCACGTTTAGGAACTTGGTAGCGTGTGTTACACATTGTATTAGAATAATTAACGGGCTCGTGGATTGGGCTAAGCTAAATAATTAGAAGTTATGTTAAGCTAGCCTTGTATAAGTTCATGTAACCCAATCCAATCCAAGTCCAAGTCCAACTCGTGGCCCATGGCCAAGCCCATTAGGGTAGTTTACTCTTAGTATAAATACACCTCAAATGTGTCATTTGAGGTGTGTACTTGAGTGTGTAAGTGTGTGTTTTCTTTAAGCAATACAAGTTCTCTTTTCATCTTATCTTTCTCTACACATACGATTCATACATCAAGTCACCAAGTTCTTTGCTTCTACTTTACGCATAAAGTGTTTATCTGGTTCGTGTTCTTCGTGTGTTAAAGTTTGTGTATCGTGATAAGGTTGATAAAAACAAGGTCCTACAATTGGTATCAATCGTGTAACAATGGTTTAGGAGTGTTGTGTTATGTTTTTTGTTAGAACTTTACACAAAAGTTGCGTTTTTTCCATAAAAACGTTAGCTTTTTGCTTAAAGTTTTAATTTTTACGTGTTTTTAAGGTTAAAGTTGTAGTTTTTATTGATCTTTAAGTGTTTTGGAAGAAGTCTGTGCAAAAGAAATCATTTGGAATCGTGTTTTTGGGTGAAAATTCATGTTTTTGCATAAATCTGGGTTGTTTACGCGTAAGGATTTCAAGTACAAAAAGTCAAAACCCTAGTTTTTACACATAAGAAAAGTCAAAACCCTCTTTTCTTACGCCCAAGCTTTACGCGTAAGAAGTGAAGTTTACGCCTAAGTCAGAAGTTACGCCTAAGGAAATTTCATCACGTTCTTCGAAGCTGCTGGTAACTCAGTGTTGTTCTTGCTTGGATAAGCCTGAAAAACACTTCTCTCTCACACTTGGACAAGTGTGAAGGATTTTGGTTTAAAACCTAAACTTACGCCTAAGCCAAAAGCTTACGAGTAAGACTTTACGGCTAAGTTCATTCTTACGCCTAAGGTTCTTTACTTCTAAGTCTAAAGTTTACGTGTAAGAGGGTGTTTACGCTTAAGCTTCTGTTTACACCAAAGGAGGTTTACGCGTAAGGACATAGTTTACGCCTAAGCGACCAAAGTTTACGCCTAACAACAGGTTTACGAGTAAGATCCTTAGCAAAACTTCAAACGACCATAACTTTTGAACCGTAACTCCGTTTTAGCGTTCTAGAAATCAAAACGACCGTGAGAACGAGGAGAATGGCACGCCGAATAAACTAAAGTTGATTCGGGTCAACCTTTGAGTCCTAAAAACGCTCCGAACAAAAGTTATTGAGGTTTTTAAGTTTTTAGAGCAAATTTTCACTACAACAACCGAGCTTAATCTTCATCAAACACAATTCCTTTATCGTTGAATCGATCCTACATCAACTCTGTCACAAATACATTCATCAATAGCTACTCAACAAGACATTAATGCAGCCGGTGCCGAAAACCGTCCTCCTATGCTGGAAAAAGGTGGCTATCTTCAATGGACAAGTCGTATGCTCCGCTACATCAAAACCAAACCTAATAGAAAACTCATGATTCAATCCATTACGAATGACCGTTCAAGCCACGACAAGTCCAAGACCCTGGAATTCCTGATGCAACACCTCCCGTCCCACCATCTTTTCGTGATCAAGATGACTCAGAATACACTGACGAGGATAAGAAGCGATCGGCGATGACATGGCAATTCACATTGTCCAACTGGGTTTACCAAGAGACATCTTTGCTGTTGTAGACAGCTGTGAAACTGCTTACGATATGTGGGAACGTGTTAGACGGCTATGTTATGGAACTGAAATTGGTTAACAAGACACGGAGAACAAGTTGCTAACTGAATAGGAGAAGTTTACATCAACTCCAGGAGAATCCATTGAATCCTACTATGGAAGGTTTTGCACTTTGATGAATGAGCTTATCAAAAACAAGTTGACACCCAAGACTATCGTGAGTAACATCAAATTCCTTAACAATATTCAAGAAGAATGGGGACGCTATGTCACTATTGTCAATCAAACAAAGGACTTACATCATGTGAACTTTGATCAACTCTACGATTTTCTGAAACAAAACCAAGCTGAAGTCAATGAAGTTAGGAAAGAAAGATTGACAAAGAATCATGATCCCTTGGCACTAATTGCAAAGACTCAAACTCCAGTGAACACACAACAACAACCTTCATCATCTTCAACTAACAACAACTTGCAGCAATACATTCCACAACCACAAGCTGTTATCCTTCAACAATAATTCTATCCACCAACAACAAGTCAATCAACAACAACAGTATCCACAATACCAGGAACAAGGAATCACCGACCTTGAAGCTTAACAAACAGAGGCTTTGTCAAATGCCTTTGCTTATTTGACTAAAGTATTCAAAGGACGTTATTCCACACCAACTAACAACAACCAAAGGATTTCATCAAACACGCGCAACAGGCAAATTGCACAGTCGGGTTTGAATATGGGTCAACAAGGACAAATGGTTGGAGTTATTGGGAATCAACAAGGATATGCTACTTGATTTCACATAGGTAATCAGGCGGTTCCGTATCAGGGTAATCACTTGGGTCAGAATGTTGGAAATCACATGGGTTAGAATGTTGGGAATAGAGCAGTGTGTAATCAGAATGGGAATGTTGCAACTCCAGTCGTTGGGAATTATGGAAATGTGAATAAGGCTAATCGGGTTACGTGTTACAACTGTCAAGGAGTGGGTCACATTGCAAGGAATTGCCCTACTAAACCGAAAAAGAAGGATTTTGCATATCTTTAGAAAGCATTGCTGTTGGCACAGAAGTCAGAAGTAGGGATGCAGTTGAGTGCTGAGGAACATGACTTCATTGCTATTATGGATGAAATGGAAGAGCGTGAGGATATCAATGCAAACTGCATCTTCATGGCAAATCTTCAGGAGGCTAAGTACGACACTGATTCTGACACACCTCATGTTTATGACGCCAATGCAGTCTCTGAGGTACCAATCATTGATCCATGCTATAACAATGTCATATTTGATGTGTTTACCCATGACGAACAGTATTCTGTGACACCAGCACCTACTTATGATACATACCTGGACAATCCGAGTAGTAGCAATATTAACTCTGAAACTCCAGATGTGGATCCTAGTGGAGGCTGTGTGGCACAAAATACTGAGACTGATGAGGAAACACTTGCCCTATTTGAATCATTAATTAATAATTGTGGCATTGAAATTGAGAAAGTGAAAAAGGTCAATCGCGATGTTAAGGCTGTGAATGATAAATTGACCGCTGAGCTTGAGAGGTATAAGGAGAACGCAAAAGCTTTTGAATTTCACAAAAATAAAGAGTCAGAATTAGAAATTGGTTATCGAAACTCTGTTTTAAGAGAAAAACAATTGCAAATCAAGTATAACACACTTGATGTTAATTTGAGCTTAAAAATAAAATCTTTAAAAAAGGAAATTTCTGATCTTAAAAGCCAACTTTCTAAACAAAAAGCAACTTATTTTGATCTTGAAAAAGAAAAGAAACAGTTGATTGCTGATTTTTCAAAACGAGAAAATTCTCTTATTGATGAAATTCTTGAAAAAAAATGAAAAAATAAAAAAATTGGAAAATTTGCTTGTTACAACAGGTCATTCGGCTAAAACAACAAATATGCTAATTAATCAAACTAATCCGTATTATCATACAACCCAAAAAATGGGTCTTGGTAACAAACCTCCGTGTGCACTCAAGAAAGCTCATAAAGAACAGAATGTTTTGAATAATCGAAAAGCTTTGCATGAACCTATAATTGTTCGTGATTCTCTTGAAACGTTAGAACTAACTGATGAGAGTAGATAAAAAATGAAACAAAAGAACCCAGATCTAAAACCAATTGATTACAACAAACTTAACAAAATTTCTGGAATTACTTTTGTTCCTCAAAAAGAAAAATCAAAGTTTTCCATAACACCTAGTGTTTCAAACAAAGAGTCAAAACCAGTTTCAAAACCCGTAGTTGTCTCAAAATCATTTTCGAACATGGAAAAAATATCTTCAAACAATCCTTTTAACACAAGTGATGCTAGAATCATTTTAGATGATGTTAAAACTAGAATTGGGATACTTCAAGGGATTGTTTAATCTAAAATCTACATCAATACTAACAACTGGTTTTCTAGTTTTGATGATGAAATGAAAAAGGTTTTTGAAACTCAAATTGCCACTTCTCTAAATAACATCAGTGGGAGGGTAATTCATTTTAAACAAGCATTTTTGAAAGAAACATGTGACTTTGTCAAGGACCATAAATCCCTGGTAAAGAAAGCTAATGAATGTTTTGAACACATCAAAGTTTTGGAAATTTTGAATGATTCTCTCTTCGAAGATGTTATAACTACTGATATCATGTCCATTGTTTTACAAACATATTCTGTTGAAGACCATGAAAGACTCCAGTCTGAGACCTCCAAAATTGTTTCAAAATATGAAAAAGCTCTTGAAAAACTTGAAAAAGAAAATGTCTCATATTTTAAACAACTTGATCGAAAAACTGAGGAATGCAAGTATGAAAAACTGTCGTATGAGCGTGCCTACAAGGACATGAAAGAGAAAAATGATCTTTTGAGAGCTTAGCTGGAATGTCAAAAAGGAAAGGCTGTGGATACTAAGATTGCAAAACCATTGACTGAGGAGAAAGCTATTGTTCCTAAACCAGTTTTCAAACAAAAAATGTCTATTTCTCCTCCAAAAGTCAATGTGAAAAATGATTTGTCAAAACCAGTCACTCCACCTGCCTTGCCTAAGAAAAAAGAAAATATTGTTGAAAATGAAAAAGCGATTATCGAGGAACCAAAAGTTTTAGCACCTGGCCTTTTAGGATGAGTACCACTAATGCGTCTGCCTCCACATCTAAACCATATGGAACAAATGACATAAGTTTAAACAAGCACTCTAAAGAGACTAGGAAAGTCGAAACCACTTCTCTTGATAAAAATGTGAATCCTGATGCGTGTGCCTTACCTTCAACAGGACTAGAAAGCACCTCTAGGAGCAGCAGACTAAAGCCTAAGAGCAATACAAGGAAAAATAGAGTCTCGCCTGCCTCTAAGAGTAGTAGCCTGAATAAAGAGAATAAAGTAGAAGAACACCCTAGGAATTTACCGCTTGATAATAAGAAAGACATTTCATCTAAATGTAATGAACCTATGAAACTTGCTATTTTTAATGAATGTGTTGAATCTATTTGTGTAACTTGCAAGAAATCTTTAACTAATGCTCATGATGATTGTGTTTCTAAGAATGAGAATGTTAAGCCTGTTCAGAAGAACATTCCAAAAAGAACTTATGCTAAACCAATAGGAAGCCTAGTTGCAAAATTTAGGTCGCACATTATTGATAAGAAGCTTAGTTTTTCCTTTAGGAATGGTATTTAGAAACCAATAGGTAAAATGTTCACAATCAAGAATGTTAGAATGAATGCTAAACCAGTATATCCGGTAGAAAACTTCTATGAGTGTGATCAGGATTTTACCTCTAACCCAAAGGAACCAAAATCAAAACGGTTTTAAAAAACATCTTCTTATGTATTTGGCAGGTTATCGAAATATGTCTTTGGATCGTCGACTCGGGTTGCTCCAAGCACATGATCGGGAATCTGAAGCTGATGATAAATTTCGTCTGGAAGTTCATGGGAACCGTACGCTTTGGAAATGATCATGTAGCAGCTATCATGGGTTATGGAGATCTACCTTTTGGAAATTATTTGATCACTCGGGTTTACTATGTCGAAGGGTTGGGACACAATTTGTTTTTAGTCGGGCAGTTCTGTGATGCAGATTTAGAGGTTGCGTTTAGGAGAAATGCATGCTTTGTTAGAAACTTGGATGGCATTGATCTCTTAACTGGGAATCGTGACAAAAACTTGTATGCTATCGACATAAACCAAATGGCCTCTTCATCACCAATATGTCTTATGACATGAGCATCTGGAACAAAGTCCTGGTTGTGGCATAAAAGATTATCCCATCTCAACTTCTACACTATCAACGAACTTGCCAAAGACAACATCACCAACGAACTTCCAAAGTTCAAATACACCAAGGATCACTTATGACCATCATGCGAACAAGAAAAAAGCAAAAAAGTATCATATAAACCCAAATCTGTACCTAGTTCAGAAGCAAAGTTTCATATGTTGCACATGGACTTATGTGGCCCAATGTGAGTTGAAAGCATTAATGGGAAAAAGTATATTCTTGTTATCGTTGATGACTATTCAAGATATACTTAAGTTTCTGAGATCAAAAGACGAAGCACCAGGCATCATCATCACCATTCTGAAGCGTATTCAAGTACTTCTTCAATCTCATGTAAGGGTAGTAAGAACAGACAATGGCACAGAATTTACAAATAAGGAGTTAAGATCTTATTTTGAAGATGTTGGAATCACACATCAGACATCGGTTGTTAGAAGTCCACAGCAGAATGGGGTGGTTGAAAGAAGAAATCAAACTCTTGTGGAAGTTGCTCGCACAATGCTAATTTATTCTAGTGCACCGTTATTTTTATGGGCTGATGTTGTTGCCACTGCTTGTTTCACTCAGAACCGATCCCTAATCCATCCAAGATTCACTAAAACCCCATATGAACTTGTGAACAACAGAAAACCTGATATCTCTTACCTTCACGTGTTTGGCGCTTTGTGCTATCCGACAAACGACAAAGAAGATCTAGGAAAACTGAAAGCTAAAGGTGATATTGGAATCTTCATTGGATACTCAGATAACTCGAGGGCATTCAGGGTGTATAACAGAAGAACTAGGAAGATAATGGAGACGATGAATGTGAATTTTGACGAACTTTCATAGATGGCTTCTGAGAGACTCGCTCTAGAACCCGCGCTAAATCTGATGGCTTCTAATCAAAACATATTAGGACCCGCACCTAACCCGCAGACATCTGGACATATCAGTTCAGGACTCGTACCCCAAAGTGCTCCATCAACTTCATTTGACAAACCTTCAGAACAAGAATGGGAGAATTTCTTCGAGTTAATGTTCGATGAATACTATGGTGGAACTTCGACAAATGCATCAAACCATCATTCTACTGCACCCGCTCAAAATCATCCACCACCACCAACAGAAGATGCATCTACCACAGTCGAAACCAATGCTCCAACTCCATCAACGTCATCTACATCTACTCCAGTTCTTGAAACTGTTCTACCAACAGTTGATGAGCAAAACCAAAACATATCATTTCAAGAAGAACCTACACAAAACGAAAACGATGCAACGTTAGATGAAGACGTATTCGAAAACCCGTTTGCTACGGAATCAGCTGAATCATCTTCAAACTTACGAGAACCATCTAACTCGCATACGTTAAACTAACGGTATCCTTCTACTCTGAAGTGGACAAAAGACCATCCAATTGAACAAGTTATTGGTGAACCTTCAAGGCCAATTTAGACAAGACGCCAACTTGCCACAGGCTGCGACTTGTGCATTTACCTTTGCTTAATTAGCACTAAGGAACCAAAGAACATTCGTGAGGCAATGGCAGAAAACACTTGGATAGAAGCGATGCAGGAGGAAATTCTCCAATACCGTCTACATGACTCTTGGTATCTGGTTTCAAGACCAATTGACATTCGAGTCATTGATCTCAAATGGTTATGGAAGAACAAAAAGGATGAAGAAAGGACAGTCATTCGCAATAAAGCTCATCTTGTTAACCAAAGGATACAGACAGGAAGAAGGAATAGATTTTGAAGAGTCATTCGCGCCGGTAGCCAGACTTGAAGCAGTCAGGATATTCTTAGCCTATGCAGCTCACAAAAACATCACGGTTTATCAAATGGACATCAAAACTGCGTTCTTGAATGGAACTCTGAAAGAAGAAGTGTATGTGAGTCAGCCCGAAGGCTTCATAGACATGGAACATCCAGACTACGTCTACAAACTCAAAAAGGCAATTTATGGTTTGAAACAAGCTCCGAGAGCGTGGTATGACGAACTGTCCTCTTTCTTGCTCAAAAAAAATTTCACCAAAGGAGCTGTTGATCCTACCTTGTTTACTCAAAAACATAACAATGACATTTTGATTGTTCAGATTTACGTAGACGACATTATTTTTGGGTCCACTAATCCGAATCTTTCAAAACATTTTGAAAATCTCATGAAAAGAAAATTTGAAATGTCCATGATGGGGGAACTAAAGTTTTTTCTTGGTTTACAAATACATCAGTCCCCTCGTGGAATTTTTATTAATCAATCTAAATATACAACTGAGATTTTGAAAAATCATGGTATGGATAATTGTGATTCGGTCGGTACACCAATGGTAACTTCACTAAAAATTGGAGCCGATTTATTTGGGAAACCTATCGATCGAAAGAAATATCGGAGCATGATTGGGTCTCTCATGTACCTCACTGCTAGTCGACCCGATATTCATTTTGATGTTTGCATATTAGCACGGTTTCAGGAAAAGCCTACCGAACTGCACCTCAAAGAGGTTAAACGGATCTTTCGGTACCTGAAGACATCCCTTCACATGGGACTTTGGTATCCGAAGGATTCCAGATTTGATCTAATAGCCTTTTCGATGCGACCACGCAGTGATCAAGTTACAAAGCAAAATTACATCCGGAGGAGCACAATTTTTGGGTGAAAAGTTAGTAACCTGGTCTTCAAAGAAACAAGATTGTACTGCACTTTCAACCGATGAAGCTGAGTATGTGTCTCTATATGCGTGTTGTGCTCAAGTTCTATGGATGAGAACACAACTCACAGATTATGGCTTTACTTTTGATAAAATACCTATGTATTGTGTCTCGAAAAGTGTCATAGCCATATCGGGCAATCTTGTTCATCACTCAAAGACTAAGCACATTCGTGTCCACTACCACTTCATAAAAGAGCACGTAGAAGAAGGTACTGTTGAATTATTTTTCGTGAAGACAGATTACCAACTCACCGATCTATTTACTAAAGCCCTTCCAAAAGAAAGGTTTAACGATTTAGTTCGACGAATTAGGATGCGAAGCCTAACCCCTGAGGAGTTAGAACGTCTTCTCGAATCTTCTTGAAAATGATTTTCCAAAAAGCTTCGCTGTAAATATTTTTGAAAAACCAAATACAAAATTTGAAAAACCAACAAAAGCAAAATATAAAAATATAAAACTTTAAAAAAAAATACAAAAATAATATAAAATAAAAAATCCAAAAATATTCTTCTCACGAAATGTCTCTCGTATAATCGGTATTCTGTACATTTCTAGAAATGTCATTCAACAATGATACGGACATATGCAGATGCTTGAGCGAGAGTTCTTTAAATGTTTTCTAAAATATGTCGTTTCTCAAAATTTCTTTCACAATGTCTTTCGTATACTTCAGTACGAAACCTGGACTAAAAATGATGACTTTTGATTATTTCAAATCAAAACTCGTGTTTCTAAAGAAAATCTAGTGTACGCTTCAGTGCACTACATTTAAAACCGGTGAGAAATCATCATCATATTGAACACCTTCTCAAGATTTTTCAAAATCTTTCAAAATATTATGTGCTCAAGATAACTCCCTCCAAACCCTTTATTGATTATGCTTTATTAAAGGGGGAGCATAAAAACAAAATGTTCCAATTTCATGCTAAAATCAAATCCGTTTGTCTCCCCAAAAGATTCTAAAAATGTTGTTTAATCCGTTGATATAAAAAATATCACGAATATGCTATTTTTGAGGGGGAGAAGACGTGATTAAAATGTGATCAAAAATGTTTAATGATCGTTGTTTGAATCTCAAAAGAACTCGACTTAGTCGTTACCAATGAATTGACGAGAAATGAAAGTCAGGAAATGTACCATCTCGAGAAACTTTCTATGGACTTGACCAGGACGGGTAATAATTTCAAGCTAGTTCTCTAGTGATGTAAACGTGTCTCGAATCGGTCGTGTTCATTGAAAGTCGATCAATTTAAATAGTGCGAACTCTACCCTCACTGTGCAGATTTAAGTTAAAACAATATGAGCACATGTGAAGGGGGAGTGTTTCTGAAAATACAAAACTCTCAAGGTGTTAACAAAGTATGTTTTATAATCATAAACACTTTGAGAGATTTTCAAGAAAAAGGTTTTATGGAAACATAGGATAGTCATGAAGTTATAAGGTGACCAACTTTAGGAATAAACGTCCTATGATCCGCCAGAGCCGGAGGGATCTACCCAAGGACATCACTAATAGTTTAGAGCTAGAAGTCCTTAGGAATGATTGAAAAAAGGAGTAATGTGAGAAAGGAGAAAGAAGGGGTTGAAGAATTAAAAAGAAAAGTAAATGAAAGGGTGAAAAGAAAGAGCCCTCCATAATCAACCTTAGGGCAAAAACCGGGTTCAATTCATCTGCTACTGGTTGTCACTAAGATGACACCGGTATTGAAGACAAAGACGTCATGGACCCAGTGACGCACTGCACATAACCTTTTAGCCACTCAATTCCTCTTAAAAAGATTTGTTTCATTCTCACTGGGAACCCTACATATTCTATCGACTTTCTCTTAGAGATAGTTGGTATTGAAGAAGGAGACCCTCTCTCTAGTCTCCGCTTAAGAAAACCAAAAGTGCACTAATCGAGTCTAGAGCCACGAGATTCATTAAAAGATCTCTTATGATACTCAATATTTCATCATTTGATGTTCATCAATAAGGACACAAGTGATATATTCTAGAGTCCTACGCAGATCTTAACAATCTACCAGAACATTTATGAGGGGATTCACAATTATGATCCTCAGTTATTGAATGGAAACTCCTGCCAGGGTCAACATCAAACAGCCCTGACAGCAGGTCACTTCGGTAATTCTCTATGGATTACGCTTAGTGTTGTCTCAAACGGTCTACAGTCGTGAGGTGATGCTTCTGTGTACCTCAGCGACTCACCTGAATTGTAGATATACTTCGGCATATCGTGTTAGCCTACTTAAGGGCCTCCAGTTCAGGAACAGCCTTTGTAAGAATTAGAGATGTGTTTTCACACTATGTTGTTAACACCCTCGACATTCAAACTTATAAGTGCTGGAAATCCCGCTAAGGAGATTCCTTTCACGAATTGAATCACGAAGACGTGGGTCGTTACTTGAATCTATTCATAGTAATGATAATTGTCCCTCAACGGGATTCGGACGGCTGATTCGCCCGAGCAAGGTAAATGGAATCAAGACATTCATCAGTAAAACAATCGTAGTGGTCAATTCTTTAAGAAAAGTCCACAATGATCAATTGGTATTTTTCACTAACATATTCATGCAGGTACTGATGATTGTTCCTTGGAGGAAAGACCGCACCATCTTCCCATCAACACATGAAAGTTCTCACCAAAATTAAAGACAATACAAAGTTAAAGATGATTCTTCGTCAAAGAATCTACAAAGTACAAAGACTAGAGAACTTCACAACATTGGAAATTCAAAGTCAAAAGAAGTGTGAGCATGGTGGAGAAAGACGTGGAGACACCTATTCCAAAGAAGCTGACGAAAGGCAGACAACTCCATTAACTGATCACAAAGCATGAAGGAACAAAGAATCAAGACTATTCTATGTCAACACACAAAGTTCAAGCTCAAGAAAACTAAAGACCTTATCAAGTGGAGCATATTTTAAATTACCACCCCTTAGGGGGAGATTGTTAGCCTTAATAATAATTAATAGAAGTGATGGTTATTCACGTTTAGGAACTTTGTAACGTGTGTTAGACATTGTATTAGAATAGTTAACGGGCTCGTGGATTGGGCTAAGTTAAATGATTAGAAGTTATGTTAAGCTAGCCTTGTATAAGTTCATGTAACCCAATCCAATCCAAGTCCAACTCGTGGCCCATGGCCAAGCCCATTAGGGTAGTTTACTCTTAGTATAAATACACCTTAAATGTGTCATTTGAGGTGTGTGCTTGAGTGTGTAAGTGTGTGCTTTCTTTAAGCAATACAAGTTCTCTTTTCATCTTATCTTTCTCTACACATACGATTCATACATCAAGTCACCAAGTTCTTTGCTTCTACTTTACGCATAAAGTGTTTGTGTGGTTCGTGTTCTTCGTGTGTTAAAGCTTGTGTATCGTGATAAGGTTGATAAAAACAAGGTCCTATAGACATCAACTGCACTGATGAAACCGCTAATGTTGTCTACAAGGAAGTATTGCATAGACTCTAAGCATTACTCTTTCTTTGGTATTCATTTTTTTTTTTGTTATTCCTTAAATACATTTTATCTTTCTATGTATTCGTGTAACTCATTACATATTTGTTATCTTTGTTATGGTCTTTTGAGATAATCAACCGTATAAGATACTCTAATAATATTCATTAATATGATTTCATAGAGCTAGCCCGCCCATCGGGCGGGTTTTTGAAGCTAGTAAACTATATATACATTCATGGAAAATATAACGGGGCTCACTACAATAAACAGGAGAACGGGCGAGGAACTTTTGGCGAGGACACTTGTCCTCGCCAAAAGTCGAAAAATGACAAAAAACTGGTGACCTAGAAATCCAGAACCACGAAAATCCAATGCAAACTTTTGACATGTCCTTGCCAAAAGTTTGTATAAGTTTGACCAAGATTTTTATTCTTCGTCACAAGCTAATTGCTCCCGCGTTATTTTTCCCGCCAACCCTTTTGGCGAGGACATGTCCTCGCCAAAGGGTGTTGACCAGATTTTGACCAGATCTGACACTATTCATTACAAAAAATTTCGTTCCGTTATCTTAGAAAAAGTTTCATAAAAGCCTCTAAAGTATCGATAGTTTACTAATTCATTTATAAACTATTAATTGTTATCTTTAGACATTTGTTAATACAAGAATATTTATAATTAATAATAATCTTTATTGACGTTCCAATCGAATAAAACTAACCACTTGAATTTTATGAAGTTTCGTAAAAACCGAGTTATGAATCATGATTAGAATTGGCGAAATATCATGAGTAGATTTTTGCAAAATGCATATAAAATTCATAGGTATACAAAATATGGATAACTTGTTGAATACTATATACATTCAGATGTCAATAGCTTTGTTATAAGAAATGTTTTTAACAAAGATTGAATAGGCTAGGAATTTTATCATTACAGGAATAATAAGTTGAATTACCTGAGTGTGAAGCTTTGTTAAGAGTTTCTTACAAAGATAAACTTTATATACCAAAAACTAATCTAAACTTATGATTAATTACTGTTTCATGATAAATTATGCCACACTTGACTTATTCGCTTTAAGCATTTCTAAGACCTCTAGATGTATAGCTTGACATCAAAGTGATCAGACCCAAAATTAATCATCTTTGGCCGGTATTACAGCCTTTAAAATTTATTCAAACATTAATGCAAACCAAATTGACAAAGAACAATATGTTATACTTACATATGTACAAAAGATAATAACTCCAAACAGCAATACATATTCAAGATAGTGAACAAATTACCGAAACACATTATAGCTTGAAATCCAAATCTGCAAATCAAAATCACATCAAGTAGAAGTCCAAAAGCTTACAATCAACTAGAGACACAGCCATATATGCATGTCGCCTCGAGTGTTGTAAATCCGCAACCACAAACAGGTTCTTCTTTCACTTGGCGGGAGGCTGGTTTTCCACGGGTTTTTCTTCATGAGTCGTCTCTTGTTGTTGTATCGTCAGTTTAGCCGGTTGCTGATTCGTTGTCAGCACCTCTCCCAAAGCATCAGTCACATACTATATATTACACATAGAATATAAGTTTTGCAGGAATAAATAAATAAAAGAAAAAGAATCACTTTATAAGTGATATATATCTCACTCGTTCAAGAAAAAGCGCAAAAAACATAATCTTATATAAGAAAATGGAGTAACAATTCATAAAGATAGGGAAAAAGTTACGCATAAGCATGAAGATTAGAGACTAACTGTTACATATGATTAACTTCCTGTCCATATTTCCAAGCGAATTAAATTAATGGCATTTGTTCAAATATTTGTCCACATACTGTTACTATTCCAAATAATAATAATAATAATACGGTACCTTTATGCAATTTCCAGCTTTAATGTTGCAAGTATAACTACTTGGGCAACAATATATATTGGTTCCCTTGCCGCAACATTTGTAACCATGGGGGCAACAATATTTGGTTCCCGTGCAGCACACTGCATTTGAATAAGGGCAACACCCTTTATATGGACCTTTGTTACAACATGTCTGCTTCTTGCGACATGATGGACCTCCAGCACAATGAGAGTTGGTAACTGCCAATGATGAAACATAGATGAACAAAATAACAAGAGTGAGTATGGAATTTGAGGTCTTCATTTTTGGGAGCTAATGAATTAATTTTGAAATTAGTTTCCTCATTTATAGAGGCATTAGTTACATGTTTTGTCCTTGTGGTTTATATATAGGCTCCTTTAGTCCTTTTTTCATAATAACTTGAGTAATTACAATATTTATTTATTTGTTGAGCCAATTCATTGCCTAAGGATCTTCAACTACGATTTGAATAGAAAATACCTTAAATATAAATCAAGTCCCTGAATGTTAGAGGCTTGTGAAGTCCCTGAACAAAGAAGAGGATGATGGAGTCAGAGAGTGATGATAATAGCTCACTGAGTCTCCTTTGATCTCCTCAAAAAAACCAAGACATCCTGAACTTAGATATTTAGTAAAAGTTTATAAGTCCCTGAAACAAATAGTCGTTAACTTTATTAAAGTGATAAGTGAAAGCTACCTACAAAAAAAATAATAAAGTACAAGAGCTGGTATAAAAAGGGTAAATAGTTGTCAGCACTATACCCTAAAATAACGTTAAACGCGTTGCAAGAATAAAAGCCTTAAATGCAGTAAGGTGCCAATGTACCTTCCTAGTTAGATGATTGACACGTCATTATTACCTCACGGGCATCCACCTCGAGTTACCTATATAAGGGAATGTTGTAACGTAGTAAAATTTGACCTTGAACATTTAATGTGTTAACATTTACGAGAGCATGTATTCCTTCTTGAACTAAGTCCCTAAACTTCCTCAGTGGTTAGCATAGTTCTTACTTAAACATATAACTTTGGTTTATGTTTAAAAAAGTGAGGAGATGACCTTACACTTTGTCATTCAACTTTGATAGTTATTCCGCAAACAGTCATAGTAAATTCTTTTGTTCATTCAAATAAGAATTTAAACGTTGTAAAACTTTGTTGTGTATTTTGTTTAAAATATTCTAGTATAGTAGTTATTAACTTTTTTAAACGTACATCAATTTGACAAGAATGATGATTTAACTTAATTCTTAAGTTATAATCACTTTACACTCGTATTTGATAACGAGAACTTTGAAAAGGTTGTTGTAACATATAACCTGCATTTAGCGAAAGTATGTTATGTTATTGATTATTTCATAATTTGATTAATTCTTATGCATTTGTATATAGAATTTTATTATACATTTTCATAAGGTATGTTATGTTATTGATTATTTCATAAGTTGATTATTTCTTATACATTTGCATAAAGAATATTATTATATATTTCGAAAATGCATTATGTTATTGAGTATTTCTGAAATTGATTAATTCTTATATATTTGCATATATAATGTTATTATACATTTTTGAAAAGTATTTTATGTTATTGATTATTTCATAGGTTGATTATTTTTTATACATTTGAAGATAGAATCTTATTATACATTTCGTGAATGTATGTTATATTATTAACTATTTTATAAATTTATTAATTCCTTTGCGTATAGAATATTAATATACAGTTTGTCAATGTATGTTATGGTATTGATTATTTTATAAATTGATTATTTCTTATACATTTGCATATAAAATATTATTAAGGAATATAATCAATGATTATGACATGTAATTAGATTAAAGTTTACCCAAAGATGCATATTAAATAAAAAAGGATAACATCCGTTTGTTTAACTTTTAAATGATTATGACATATAATTTTCAATAGGTAACACTCGTATAATGAACAAAAGAAAGGGAGGTGATAAATTCACGGATGACATTACTATATCTTGGGGGGTAGCAGTAGTACCCTTTTCATTTTCCATAACAACCTGGTCCACGGGTGAAACAACGTCATTATGGACAGTATTCTGATCAGCACCAACGAGAGTTGTTCCTAAACTTATCCCCACGTTATCACTAGCACGATTCATA
This sequence comes from Chrysanthemum makinoi, assembly GCA_910596185.1. NCBI lineage: Eukaryota > Viridiplantae > Streptophyta > Magnoliopsida > Asterales > Asteraceae > Chrysanthemum > Chrysanthemum makinoi. The sequence continues at coordinate 25,834,982 of OU343223.1, read as the reverse complement.
CAAGTTTCACCCACAACTATCGTAGCCACAGGTGAGTCCTCATTAGTCATCAAGTCAACACTACCATTGCTACCATTCTTTTTCTTATGATTTGCTCCTTTTCCACCCAAATCCAAAAACCTTTTTGCATGCTTACATTCAACCAACCTCATAACAGCCACAAAGATAATATAGCAGTACGAATCGTGACGATCAGCATAGATAAAACAATTTTCAACATACCCTAAGATCGTATTAAACCACAATCGCACGAAACTTGATACGAACAGGGAAAACAAGATCAAGGATAGTTTAAGTTGTTTTAATAGATGAATAAACTTAATGAAACAAACCCACACAAAACTCAAAATGATTATATAAACAATAATCACAAACACTAAAACCCGAAAACCCCTAACACATATGATCCAAAAAACAATCGAGTAGGAAAATTCGTTATAAGGCTATAATAAACGATTATATAAGTGTATAATAGAACAAAGATTTGCTGATTAATGGAGGTTGTATGGAAGAAACGATCAGTTTGGTCTTGTCTCAAAAATCGCCAAAAGAGAGAGTCGACTACGGTTCTATCTGATAATTTTCATTTGATCAATTTATAAAAGTATGAATCTCCACATATTAGGCTTATTTAATAAAAAAGTTTGAGTTGGCCAGAGGGCTTTGAGTTGCGTTTTATAGAAAGGGCTTTGAGTTGGCGTTTTATAAAATGGAACATGCCATTTTGGCAATCTCTCTAAGTCTGAATCTTGTTGTGATATTATAAAACATCTTAAATACCATGTACGAACCTGTATTGAAAAAAAAAACTCAGTCAAGTAAGAGAAAAATCGATTTTGGAAAATCGAGCGCACGAGGAGAGAACCTGGTGCTTTGGTTTTGGTCCGCCAGTGCGTGAGACCTTGCATGACGGTCCTATTTTCATGCGCTTTTAGTTTCGGGTCATCGCTAACGATTTTGAATATTTTCTAATATATATATTTATAACAAAACGTAAAGAAGATATATATCATCATTTGCGCCAACATCATCTAATATAATTTATCTTCACTTTTCACGTGAAATTTTTAATAACATATTACCTCGGGTGTTCTAAAGTTAATTGCAATATGGATAATTTTGTCAAAATTTATGAAAAGAGTTATGTTAGAATAGGTATGATCGCTTTTTGTCTAATATTTAATTTTGGACAAAATACTAGAAACGCATAGCAATGGGGTTAAACTTTCCTGTTATGTTTAAGCAACATATTGATAGCTTTATTGTTCAATATTGATAGGAGCTGAGTTTTACATTTTGGTTTTGTATAAACTAAGATAGTAAGGTTGTTTCGTCAAGTTTGAAACTTTTAAGATGAGGAAAGTGCATTGGATTAAAAAAAAAAGGATATTTGTAAGGCAAAAATATTAGGCAAGCTAAGTGCCTTGGATATTTCCACTCTATTTATTCAAGATCTATTTTACTCTTACCTTTTTCTTAGATGTTTTAATTTGATTTTCCATGTTACGAAGGGGTTAGATAGACAAATAGTTTTGTTCTTTCAATCATAAAGATGGACTTGGTTGAAGTCAATTCAAGAGGTATGTTGCTCGGTTTTTAAAATAAATATTATTTACTCTATACCTGGTTTATTATGTTTATGCACAAGTATATCATCTTGGAATATATGATTTTCATATTCATATTCTATATATCTTATTACATGTAATATGTAGCTCAAATTGTGTTCCTTAGACGTTGCATCGAGGTGGTTTGATCCGTTCTCCTTAAATATATTGAAATCTTAGCATGTCAGCATCTTTTCGGTCATGTGTTAGTTACATTACACGACTATTTTTTCAGGCTCATTATGTTGCTTAAGATTTCTCAAATACCATTGAAGGTGCTTCAGACTAATATTTGGTGAGGGTTTTAGTAATATACTCCAATACGAGTGACCTTGGTGGATACATTTATAGTTTAATTTCACATGTTGCCTTTCATTTTTAATCCGTTTCCATTATGTAGAAATTTTAGTATATATCGTATTAAAAATGATTTGCGTTTTTCCCATTCATTTGTTTAAATTAATCGGCCAAAAGGGCAGCAACCATGGTTACCCAAAAAACATTAGAGTAGAGTGAACCTTTCTTAGCAGTGACTATTGTAGTGAATTCAAACCTTCTTTTTAGTGTAGTGTAGTGATAGTTTCATCATTCCAACAAGTTTCACTATAGTAACTAATAAATATCAATGTCTTAATTCTCTGGAATGTAAATTCGATCATTCCTAGATGAAATCTCTTGATATAATTTCCTTTTATCATTGTAGTGATAGTTTCATCATTCCAACACGTTTTAGTAACTCATAAATATTAATGTCTTACTTCTCCATGTAAAAGAGGGGTTGGTTAATAGTTGAAGGACTCATATTGGAACATTGAAATAGTGTAGGGTTTGTTTTGTAACTTTTCTTTTATTCTTTTTCTCCTTCCTCCCATCTGTTTTTCTGCTGTATAAAACCTTTGTATCTTTCATTTTTGAAGTAAGAAGGAGAATCATTTTCACTGTGTGAACTGTGTGTTTCTCTCTACTCATTACTGTCAACATGGTATCAGAGCTCAGTAATGAGTTCTTGATCAGTTACAACCGTTACAACCACCATAACTAACTTTTCCGATCACCATAAACCACCGTAACTAACTTTTTCCGATCATTATCAAATCATCATTTCTCCATCATTTCTATCATTCTCATCACAATTCTTTCATCAATAACTATCAATTTTTCATCTACATTCGGTAAAGTGATTGATTCAAGTGTCTTATTCAAGACTGAATTTGTTGAATCATCTGGTTGTTATAACGGTTCTTTCAAGATTGTTGAAGCTTCATAGCGATGTTAACAATGGCGGCATCATCTTCTTCAAATGATGCTACTAGCCAAAACAGTCAATCTCTTTTGTTCCAAAATCCACTGTATTTGCATCCTTCTGATGGCCCTGGTACTCTTGTGGTGAATGAAAAATTGTTAGGAGCACAAAACTATCGTTCTTGGAGAAGATCGGTTGAAATTGCTCTTTCTACCAAAAGAAAGTTAGGTTTCATCGGAGGAACAGTTCAAGATCACAAGATGATGGGAATTTACAAGAACGATGGGATACATGTAATAATCTGGTGATTAGTTGGTTAATGAACTCGATATCTGAATCAATTGCAAAATCAATTATGTTCATTGGAACTGCTTATGCAATTTGGATTCAACTTGAGAAAAGATTTGCTCTCAGCAATGGGTCACATAAGTATAAGTTGAACAGAGAAACTTATGAGACTATGCAATCAGGAAGATCTGTGAGTGAGTACTATACAAGTATGAAGTGTGTTTGGGAAGAATTGGATTCAATGAATGAATTGCCAAGAATAGTCAATATTACTCCGAGAAATTGTTGTTTTTCTAAATGCTTTGAGTACTCAGAAAGAAGAGCAAAGATTGTTTCAGTTCTTGAATGGTTTGGATGAAAAATTTTCTCATCAAAGGAGTCAGTTGTTGTTAAACTCTCCTTTACCAAGTGTTGAAACTGCTTGTGCTTTGCTTGACAAGAAGAGTCTCAAAAGGGAGTGTTTGGATCGGACAGATCAATTGTTGAATCTACTGACCTCTATAGCAAAGGTGAGGTCAAAGAGAAGTGTAACATATGTGGCTACAAGTGGCATCCACGGATAAATGTTGGGAGAAAGTTGGTTACCCTACATGGCATTACAAGTATAAGCGATCACAGAAAGGTAAAGCTCCTCGAAGGTGGTCCAGGTTATGTGACAAAGACAGCTGCAATGGTTGAAACTGGTGGTCATGTGGTCTTCACTTCAAAGCAATTTGAGCAACTAATGAAGAGTATTCCTCATTTCAATCAGACCAGCGATGAGACCAATGCATTGGAACATCCTTTTGGAGAAGGTACACTTTCTTTTTTTCTTGTGTGAATAGGGTTATAGAAGGATGGATAATTGATACAGGGGCAAGTGATCATATGTCACCAGATAGCAATGATTTGAATGATGTTGAGGCTCTTAAGTGTAAACAGGTTATTAATTTGCCAAATGGACATACTTCAGTCATTTCCAAAGTAGGCAATGTTGCTTTACAAAATGGACTTAAGCTAAACAATGTTCTCATAGTTCCTTCCTTCAAATTCAAGCTTTTGTCAGTCTCTAAACTAACAAAAGATTCTCATTGCTTTGTTACATTTTATGAGAAATTCTGTGTTATCCAGGACTTGAAAACCAGGAAGGTGTTGGGCTTGGGTAAAAAGCAAGCTGGCCTCTATCATCTACTCAATCTTCCTCTGGATCAAATTCATTCTCAACTTTCTTCAATGGTTGTGTCTGCCCTTGAAGATTGTAGTCTATTTTCATTTTTCTCAAACTGTTCTGTTCCAACAAACTATGCTTTTAGTGTTTTCAATAATTCTTACAGTTTCTGGCATCATAGACTTGGTCACATTTTTGATTCTACTTTCAAACATATTACTTCTGTTCCTGAAAGTGTATCTCATTCTAATGAGAATTCTTGTTTGACTTGTCCAATGGCAAAATTCACAAAACTTCCATATTCTGCTAGTAAATCTCATTCCAAAGTTCCATTTCAGCTCATTCATATAGACATTTGGGGACCCTATAAAGTTCCAACCATAGGGAATCATAAGTATTTTCTCACTATAGTTGATGATTGTAGTAGAGCTGTTTGGACATATTTACTAGTCAGAAAGTCAGATGCCTTTGCCACTTTCAAGTCATTTGTTACTTTTGTGAAGAAGCAGTTTGAAAAAGATATAAAAGTGGTGAGATCAGACAATGCCTTAGAATTTCTCAAAGGATCTATAGGCCCTTTTATGGACTCACTGGGAATAGAGCATCAAACTTCATGTGTTGATAGACCTCAGCAAAATGGGAGGGTAGAAAGGAAACATAGAAACATATTGGAGATAGCTAGAGCCCTAAGATTGCATGCTCATTTGCCTGTACATTATTGGGGTGACTGTGTTATCACTGCAACATATCTCATTAACAGATTTCCCACTGTTGTGTTGAAATTTAAGACACCTTATGAAGTTTTGTTGCAATCTAAACCTGAGTATAGTCATCTAAGGGTGTTTGGTTGTTTAGCAATGGCTAGTAATCCTTCCAGAGTTGCTGACAAATTTGATTCCAGAGGTGTACCTTGTTTATTTCTGGGTTATCCACAACATCAAAAGGGTACAAACTTCGAATTTCTTTGAATCATACAAGGTTTGTATCAAGAGATGTTGTCTTCTATGAACATATATTTCCCTACTCTAAAACAAGTATGTTGCAAGTTCTTCAACACTGCCTGCACCCATTTCTTCACCATTGTGGTATGAAGATTTTGTATCCACAACACAACTTTGTTCATGAGCCCTTTGTTCTGCTGAAGTTGTTCATGATTCTGTGAAGTTGTTCATGAATCTGGCGATGTTGTTCATGATTCTGCTGATGTTGTTCATGAATCTGCTGATGTTGTTCACACTGCACCATCTTTCATTCCAACCACTAGTGTTCAAGATGCAGGAATCAGAAGATCCACTAGAGTGTCAAGTGCTCCAAGCTGGCTAAAAGATTATGTAACACCAATTCATCAACCAAAGGCTAATCAAGTGTCAGTTACTCCTCTTCAGTCTCAATTTCATGCTTTTCTATGTGCTTTGGTGGCTCAGTCAGCACCTACTTACTTCAAAGAAGAAGTTAAAGAAGAAGATTGGTGTAATGCAATGAATTTGGAGCTAAGAGCATTAGAGGAGAATGATACATGGGAAGTGACTGTTCTACCTAAAGGGAAGAAAGCTATTGCTTGTCATTGGATCTACAAAATCAAACTCAAAGCTGATGGTACACTTGACAAGAAGAAAGCTAGACTTGTAGTGAATGGGAATAGGCAAAGAAAAGGTGTTGACTATGAAGAAACTTTTGCTCCGATGGCAAAAATGGTGACTGATAGAGCTTTACTTGCAGTGGCAGCCATGAAAGGTTGGGAAATTTGTCAAATGGATGTGTCTAATGCCTTTCTCCATGGTGATCTCTTTGAAGAAGTGTATATGCAAATGCCTCAAGGGTATATTGGAAAGGGGAAGAGTGTGCAAAATGTTCCTGCTGATTCAAGTTTAGTATGCAAACTCAAGAAGTCCTTGTATGGCCTCAAACAAGCACCTAGACAGTGGTTTGCCAAACTCTCTTCAGCATTGTTGTCCTTTGGCTATACTCAATCTAAGGCTGATTACTCATTGTTCATCAAGACAGATCTTTGAATCCTTTACTGGCGGTCCTTGTTTATGTTGATGATCTTCTAATCACTGGTTCTAGCAACACTCAGATTCAAGCTCTTAAAACACAATTAAGTACTCATTTTCACATGAAGGATTTGGGTCAGATGAATTATTTCTTAGGACTGGAGGTGTGCAAAAGTGACCAAGGCATTTTCATCTCTCAAAAGAAGTACACTATTGATTTACTTCAAGAAGCTGGTTTGACTAATGCAAGACCATACAAGTTGCCTATGGATTCTCATATCAAGTTGCAAGCAGACATGGGAACTTCTTTACGATCGAAGTATACGAAGATACATAGGCAAACTCATATATCTCACAATAACAAGACCGATATTTGCTATCTGTGCGGTTGTTGAGCGGTTTATGCAAAATCCTACATCAGTGCATATGCAAGCAGTGAAACATTTGATGAGATATTTGTTGAATTCACCAGGTCAAGGTATATTATTAGCTAATGATTATTTGTTCATTTGATGCCTATTGTGGCAGTGATTGGGCTAGTTGTCCTATGACAAGAAGGTCCACCACTTGGCTATTGTATTTTTTGGGTCAATCACCTATTTCATGGAAATCTAAGAAGCAACAAGTGGTGTCTAGATCATCATTGAAGCTTTGAATCTGAGCTATGGCCCTAACATGTTGTGAAGTTACTTGGCTGGTGACATTGTTGAAAGATTTGGGGCTTAAAGATCTTGGTCCTGTAGATTTGAAATGTGATAATCAAGCGCCATTTATATAGCGCCAATCCGGTCTTTCATGCCAGAACAAAGCATATAGAAGTGGATTGCCATTATGTAAGGGATCAAGTCAAGAATGGGGAAGTCCTACCTTCTCATGTTTCCACTAAAGACCGGTGATGTGTTTACTAAAGTTCTTCCATATCACATTCTAAATTAATGTCTAAGTTGGGAGCTTGCAGTCCTTCCACCTCTCAACTTGAGGGGGAGTGTAAAAGAGGGGTTGGTTAATAGTTGAAGGACTCATATTGGAACATTGAAATAGTGTAGGGTTTGTTTTGTAACTTTTCTTTTATTCTTTTTCTCCTTCCTCCCATCTGTTTTTCTGCTGTATAAAACCTTTGTATCTTTCATTTTTGAAGTAAGAAGGAGAATCATTTTCACTGTGTGAACTGTGTGTTTCTCTCTACTCATTACTGTCAACACTCCAAAATGTAAAATCATTCCCAGGTGAAATCTCTTAAAAGTATTTCTTTTTATTGCTCGTGTTGAACATGGGCTATGAGCTAGTATATATGAATGTGCATGGACTTTAATGTAGTTGCCCTCCAAGTTGTTGAATAGTTTAAGATAATAATAGTCTACTTTTTTTGTCTTTCTGTTTACTCCTAAGAGCATTCGGTACCGTAACTTAAGTTATGGAATAACATCGCGCCACGTCAGCATCATATCAGCTTGAACATTTCTACCTTAATACAAAAAAACACTCCTTGTCATAATTTAACCATAACACCACATTTTGGCCCCACTTTTATTTTAAGACACCACACAAAACACCACAAAAGACCATCAACGCTGCATTACCATGGTAACTTGGAGGGCAACGCGTTAACTTAACGTGGGTGGGCGGTGTGGTAACATAGCCTTAACACAGGCCAAGTTAAGCCATAACACAGGTGCTGAGTTACCATACCTTATGCTCTAAGGGCACTTGTGATTATTTATTTTATATAAACTAAACAAGAAATCTTTAAGAAACAATGAGGAGGCAGCTTGATGTCTATCCACCCCAGTTTTGTTTGTTGCATTTGTTTATCCATATCGGTTCTTTTTCTTTCATCTATCTTTATTATTACAGTAGCTTATTGCATTAGCAATCGTCAACATAATGGTTGTTTTGTATCAGTGAATCCCCTGCACGATTATGTATTACTAGTTTACGCAAAACACCAAGCATCTGTCGCATCCCCCAAATACTATAAATTAGTAAGCTGATGAACAAATTAAGGAGAGAATTACTAGGAATTCCTGATACGTATATAACTATGTATCATTCAATCAAAAGAGATTTTTTTTTTACTTAAAATAGTAAGTATCACCAACAAAATATGAAGACTAGCTTACTTCAAATTTGTTATTTCATCAAAAGACAAGAATGAAAATGTCTTCTCAAAAGACTGGTCGAATATATATCCGAATATGCACTCATAGATGCCCTCTTGCTCAAATTTATACACAACAAATTTAAGCTATTCTTATCCTGTGTAAGATACAAACATGTTTATCGTTTATCTGAAATAATCTGATGTTTTTTCATCTGCATGTTTAAATTATATTTAATATTCAGATTAATATGGATCAAAAGTACCAAAATCATAATGAAAATAAAACTTTGGCTACATGAAGTTGTACTCAAAGATCATTTTAAATTTGTTGACCCAAGCATAACTAGCAGCTATCTAAATTTGTAATTAATGTTTCGATTATAGTTCCATTGCTTCGTTTTATCTTAAGTTTTTGACCTACGAGGCTACGACCAATAACTAGCCATAGCAAAAACACCTGTTTAGGGATACATTGTGGAAACCCAACAACCATTGTGTACCATTCCACTTCGTTACCTACTTGACGAATAGAAGACCAAAAATTCCTAACTGTGAAGTACGTTATGTTATTTCTATCTACCCATAGAACTTTACATCTTTTTAAACCTTCAATCAATACGGAACTTGTGGCCAATGCCACCCATTCGAACCAGCAACATCAGCAACCTTAGAAGACTGATCAAAACCTGCCCGAAAAATGTCTAGGCTTCGATGTACAAAGTTTGTGTCTTGATAAAGGGCAGGTGTTGTGGAATAATCGCGATAATATCCCACCGATTAGGTAAAGAGTGTGAATCTTTCAACACCACAACTATACCCCAAATTAGCTTATTGAAAATTAGACAATATCAAACTAAACAAGAGAATGTAACACCAACAAATTATATATTTCTCAAACTATTGAAACATATACTACTACAACAAAGAAAGGAAGAAAAAACTAACTACACGATTGCTTGTGTGTGTTTTTGGTGTACTTGAAACCAAATGCAAAGCCTTGTATTTATAGGCTTCAAAACATCACAAGGTGCTAGCAACTTGACTCCTCCAACTTGCATATATTCTTTCAAACTTGTAGATTTGCATATCTTTGTTGAGATATGATAGAGCCACTTGCTAACATTCACTGAATCAAATATGAGCTATAACCAACAAATCTCCACCTTGGCGAATATCAATTCTTCAATCTTGCCTTCAACCATCGTTGGTGGAGTCTTCAAACCAATCTTCAACTTTCCACAACATTGATCAAGTCCAAACAGTAATTGAACTTGATCCCAGCTAATACTTTAGTCAACATATCTGCGGGATTCTTAGAAGTATGGATCTTCTGGATTCTGACTCCACCTTCTTCCAGTATCTCTCATATGAAATGATACCGAACATCAATGTGCTTCGTCCTTGCATGATAAACTTGATTCTTCGCTAAGTGAATTGCACTCTGACTGTCAGAATGCATCGTGACAAATTTCTGATTGATTCCAAGTTCACCGAGTAACCCTTGAAGCCAAATTGCCTCCTTTACAGCCTCTGTAATCGCCATATACTCTGCTTCTATAGTTGACAAAGCAGTAGTTGACTGTAAGGTTGACTTCCAACTAATTGGAGCTTTTGCCAGAGTAAAAACATAGCCTGTAGTAGATCTTCGCTTGTCTAAATCTCCTGCATAGTCGGAATCGCAATATCCCGCTACCCACTGACTACTTCCATGCTCGAATACTAACCCTACATCGACCGTGTTATAGATGTACCATAATATCCATTTCACTGCTTGCCAATGTCCTTTTCCAGGGTTATGCATGTACCTGCTCACCATACCAACAACATGACTAATATCTAGTCGAGTACATATCATGGCTTACATTAAGCTACCGACAACATTTGCATAAGGCACTTTCTCCATGTATGCCCTATCTGCATCATTTTTAGGTGACATAGCAGCATTGATCTTAAATTGAGAAGCGAGTGGAGTACTAACTCGTTTTGTTTGCTTGTCAAACCTAAAACACTTTAGAATTCTTCTCAGATATTGTTTCTGAGTCAAACAGAGCTTCCTCAATTTTCTGCCTCTGACTATCTCCATCCCTAGAATCATCTTTGCTTCACCGAGATCCTTCATCTCAAATTCGCTTCTCAACCGAGTCTTTAACTTTTCAATCTCGTCTAGACTTTGAGAAGCTATCAACATATCATCTACATATAGAAGAAGATATACGAAGGACCCATCTTGTAGCTTTTTCAAATAGACACAATGGTCATATTTGCTTCTTGTGTACTTCGACTCCATCATAAACTTATCAAATCGCTTGTACCACTGTCTTGGGGATTGCTTCAATCCGTACAACGATTTATGAAGCTTACATACTTCATGCTCTTTTCCAGCAACTTTGAATCCTTCTGGCTGAACCATATAGATTTCCTCTTCCAAGTCTCCATGTAGAAATGCAGTCTTCCATCTGAACTAGTTCCAAATCCAATTGTACTACCAAAGCTAACAAAATTCTAATAGAGGAATGCTTTACCACTGGAGAAAAAACTTCATTATAATCAATTCCCTCTTTCTGAGCGTAGCCTTTAGCTACCAATCTTTCTTTGTAGCGAACATCATCCTGGCTAGGAAATCCTTCTTTCTTTGCATACACCCATTTGCATCCAATTGCCTTCTTCCCTTTTGGGAGGTTGGTTAACTCCCATGTCTGATTCTTCTCAAGAGACTGCATTTCCTCGCTCATGGCAATCCTCCACTTCTCGCTCTCTGAGTTTCGAACCGCTTCAGTAAGTAGTAGGAACATCATCAGCTGCAATTGAAGATGCACAAGCCACCGTATCATTAAGGCGAGCAGGCCTTTTAGTGTTTATTTTGGGCTTGCTGGTAGCAATTGATTCATATTGTTGCTGTGGAGGTTCTTTGGTTTGAACCTCCTCTTCTTCATAATCTCCTTCTACCACAGGAGAATCATCAATTGTTTCTCTATCATTTGGTACAATTGTTCTTTCAAACTCCACCTTTTTGGGAGTTCCATCTAACTGCTTAGCATTCACCTTCTTCAACATGGTAGATTCATTAAAGGTGACATCCCTGCTAAAGATCGTATTCTTCGTCTCTGTACACCATAGACGATAACCTTTGATTCCAGAGGTAATCCCCATGAATAATGCTTTCTTTGCTCTGGGATCCAACTTTGATTCCTTCACATGATAATATGCAGCGGAACCAAACACATGCAAGGAATCATAATCTGTAGTGGGTTTTCCATACCATTTCTCAAATGGTGTTTTCCCATCAATAGCAGTAGATGGCAAACGATTAACGAGGTGACAGGCATACGTCACAGCTTCAGCCCAAAATTCTTTACCCAACCCAGCATTAGATAACATACACCAAACTTTCTCTAGCAAAGTTCGGTTCATGCGTTCTGCCACCCCGTTCTGTTGTGGTGTATGCCTGACAGTGAAGTGTCTGACAATGCCTTCGTCTTCACAAAATTTTGTGAACTGATCATTTTTATACTCTCCGCCGTTATCTGTTCGGAGATGTTTGATCTTTCTGCACGTCTAAGTTTCCATCATCTTTTTCCACTTGATGAACACTCCTAGCACTTCATCCTTTATCTTCAACGTGTACACCTAAACTCTTCGAGAAAAGTCATCAACAAAGGTCACATAGTAGTGTCTCCCTCCTAAAGATCTTGTCTTTGAGGGACCCCATACGTCAGAGTGGACATGATCCAAGATACCTTGTGTCTTGTGGATAGTTGTCCTAAATTTCACCATTGTTGTCTTCCCCTTGATGCAATGCTCACAGAGATCCAACTTACAGGAACTTACTCCTTTCAATAATCCTTGCTTTATGAGCAAATTCAAGGATTTCTCTCCTGCATGTCCTAAGCGCATATGCCATAACTTCACAGCTTCTGAATTTCTATCACCATCGGTAACAGCTGATATAGTTCCAACAACTGTTCTACCCTTATAGTGATACGTGTTGTTTATTTTACGAATACCCTTCATTACTACAAGTACGCCAGAGATAATCTTTATAACCCTTTAGATTCTAAGGTACCGACGGAAATGAGATTCTTCTTCAACTTTGGCGAATAACGAACACCTTTCAAAATCACAATTGTTCCATCTTCATTCTGCAATTGAACGGAACCAATCCCACTAGTAGTGAGGGGAGTTTCGTCTGCCGTATAAACAACTTCCTCATGTTCTTCAAAATTACTAAACCACTCTCGATGTGGTGTAATATGATGGCTACATGCGGAATCTAATAGCCATACATCAGAAGCATTCTTTGTTGACGATGTTGCAAGTGAGAGATCTGATTCTTCATCATCACACTTGGTGACATTCGCATCTGCTACAACTTTACCTTTGTAATGATTGTCCTTGGTTTTCAACTTTGGATAATCTCTCTTCCAATGGCCTTTTTCATGACAAAAAGCACATTCATCTTTGCTTAGTCTTTGCCTCGACTTGGATCTACATCTCTTATCGGTGCCCTTCTTCTGTGAACGACCTCTGACCAGCAAAACCTCTGCGTCTCCACTTGAAGTAATCTGCTTGTCCTTCCTTCTCAGTTCTTTACTATACAAGGCGACACAAACTTCACTAAGAGACACATCATCCTTTCCATTAAGTAGAGTTGTTTCAAGCAACTCGTACTCCTCCGGAAGCGATCCCAACACTATCAATGCTAGATCCTGGTCTTTGAACACTTCATCCATATTCATCAAATCGGTTACCATCTGGTTAAAACTGGTAATGTGATCATTCATAGTGGTACCGGGTACATAAGTGAAGCGAAAGAGTCGCTTCTTCATAAAGAGCTTATTCTGACAATTTTTCTTCAGAAATTTCTCTTCCAACGCCACCCACAGTTTATAGGCGGATGTTTCTTTTGAGAAAGCATATCGTTGCTCTCTCGAAAGACATGAACGAACCGTACCACAAGCTAACCGATTCCTCTCTTCTACATCCTCTGGTTAACCAATTCCTCTCTTCTACATCCTCTGGTTTACTTTCTTCAACGACAACGTCTAGACCTTGCTGGAAAAGAACGTCTAGAACCTCACTTTGCCATATACCGAAATGGCCTGTACCATCAAAAACCTCCACCGCCAATCTTGCATTCTTCAAGACTGGTCTAGCCCAACTTGGAGATGTTGGATCCACCGATGTGGAAGGTTTGTCAACTATGCCATCCACCATTTCATGTACAAATTAATTTTCAATAGCTTCAACCAAAAAAACCAACGGAATTCTTTTCTGATGTGGAGGATCAAATTTAATTGCAACCACAGAGCATACTAAGAATAACCTCGGCTCTTGATACCACTTGTTGTGGAATAATCGCGATAATATCCCACCGATTAGGTAAAGAGTGTGAATCTTTCAACACCACAACTATACCCCAAATTAGCTTATTGAAAATTAGACAATATCAAACTAAACAAGAGAATGTAACACCAACAAATTATATATTTCTCAAACTATTGAAACATATACTACTACAACAAAGAAAGGAAGAAAAAACTAACTACACAAGATTGCTTGTGTGTGTGTGTTTTTGGTGTACTTGAAACCAAATGCAAAGCCTTGTATTTATAGGCTTCAAAACATCACAAGGTGCTAGCAACTTGACTCCTCCAACTTGCATATATTCTTCCAACTTGTAGATTTGCATATCTTTGTTGAGATATGATAGAGCCACTTGCTAACATTCACTGAATCAAATATGAGCTATAACCAACAACAGGTTTATATAAGCTTTTTACGGTTGTTGTTGGATTTAATGTACGCTAGATGGACTTATTCTAGTTGATGGGCTGGACCATGATTAGCTGAAGTACTTCTTGGAATTATAGTATTATACATCACAATATCACATTGACTCATTTATTTTGACATGTCCATTTTGTTTTGTCATAATTTTTGATGTTTTGGTCGAGTGATTTACGAGGTTTGAGACCGCCGCTATTTTTTCTTGGAGTTCAAATTGACAATTATGGATTATAGTACTGAAAGTGCCTGTATCAATATGGCTAAAAGAAACGAAAGTATGTAGTTATTCGAACCATATTTTCACATTTATATAATCTCTTTTTTCAGATCTATGGTTTCTCTACTTTTCCCGTTTTTATAAGTTCAAAAATATCACGATCAATTTTCTTGAACATCGATTTTATTGAACCCAACCTAAAATATAAGGAGGGAAAACACCAAAATTACAAGCGACTTTCAAGCTAAAAAAATTTGAATCTAAAACAAAGCAGATTGCAGTCATTGCTCCAGAGGTGCAACTACAAACATCAAACAAAAAATTCTAAGAAACTAAATTGTTGGCTAAACTTTTTCTTGGATTATGAGAGCGTACGGGAGCTCTAGCCCAAATGACTAGAGCCTATACACTCGAAACAGGCCCAGGATAGGCCCATACAGACAAATCAAACCTGGAACGCATCCAGGCAAAGGCAAAGGCAAAGGCAGAAGCCACAATGGAATCTTATTCCAAAGGGACTTTACAACAGATAACATGTCACTACCTCATTGGCTTAAGAGGTAGTGCTCCGAACATCTCGTTGATACGTGCATGGAATACAGAGCCAAGAATACCAAGCCACGTGTCATTTTTGTCTCTTCCACGTGGACCACCCTAAACCATTAGATCATATTCATGTGTGACACAAAGCCCCAAATGCATCTTAATAAATAGAAGTCTATTTTCACGAAATGGTCCAACTGGTATTCACCACGAAGCTAATCAATCTTCACACGCACAACACACACTCTATGGTCGTCAGGTGAGTTTTACCCTAACTCTTGACTTGGTCATAAATGGGGTCCCTACCGAACGTGAGAAACCAAACGTATGATTATCTCCACCCCATACGTACCATACGTAAAGAGATTATTAGCCCAATTAGTCAACTCAAGTCTCTCTGTTTTTTATACACGTTGGATAGTCATAGTTTCAACAATGCTTGAATATGGGCAAAAATGTCATCATGAAGCAATTTCGATTTGTTTTCTATAACTATGTAAGCAATATCGTTTCGCAGCCACCACCACGATCATTAATGTTGCTATAAAAGGTTGCGAGTTAAGCTATTTTGATATGTTTACGTTTCCTCATTGAAAGCTCATCCCCATCATAAAACCCAATCACCCAAACCCTATTGTCTTAAATGAAATATGGGCAACATGGTCCTAATCATTTCTAAAAATGGTCCTTTTGTGTGTAACCGAGCCGAGCCAAGCCCGAGCTTGACAAGGCTCGAACTCGGCTCGAAAACAAAAACTAGGCTCAAGCTCGGCTCGATAGCTCGTCAAGCTTTAACCATCTAGGCTTGAGCTCGGCTCGATTCAGTTTCGAGCAAAGCTCGAGCTTTGCTTGAAAAGCTCGAATATATGAATACATGATTACACATTTACACCCCTATTCCAACTCCTGAACACGTTGATTAAGGAGTTGAGACTTGAGACTCGAAAAGAAGAACAAGTACATTACAGTACCCAATGAATAAAATCATATAAAGACCCTACAAAAAGGACATACACATGAACCATTGAATCGTATCTAACTTGGACAAAATGTGACTAAATTGTCACCTGATGCCACACATTCAAGAGTCACGACTCAAGAAGATGAAACAAGTCTAACATTAAAATGAAACATAATCAGTAAACACTAGTTAAGATTCGAATGTCTAAAATAGTTCAACAAAATATATTCGCGAGATGTCATAAGCTTCATAGATCTTGAATACTTGAGCAAAATGATTTCCATAACTTGAATACGTATTTATAATTAGGTTAATATTCAAATTAACCCTTATTTACTTAAAGCTCGAAAAAGCTCGAGCCGAGCCATCAAAAGTTCGTGCTCGACTCATTATATGTTTCGAGCCAATATATTGGGCTTGAGCTCGATAAAAGCTCGACTCAATCGAGCAAAGCTCGAGCTCGAGCTCGAGTTGCTTGATAAAAGCTCGGCTTGTTTGCACCCCTAGTAATTATTAATATTGTAAAAATAACATGAGAGATCATACTCGTGAAAGTAAAACTTTTGCCATAACGCAGCGTTTGAGTTTTAGACAAAAATAGAAAAGGTAGAAAAAAAGAAAAGAAAAGTAAAAATAAAAGATTAAAAAGTTAGTAAAAATACCGTCTTCCTGGGTTAGAATGAAAAAAAAAACAATAATAAATGAAAGGGGGAATTGCATATATACCCATTAAAACTTAAAAACTTGCATATTTCCCCACAATACAAGTTTTTATTGCATGATGTACAATGCAATTGAAGCATGTTTTGGGTATATATGCAAATATGCAAGTTTTAGTGGGTATATATGCAATTGACCCTAAATGAAAAAATTACACGTTTGGTCTCTGTGGTATACCCCCCAAATAACAACTTTAGTCCCTAAGTCGTTTTTATTACACCACACATACTTATTTTTGAAACCTTGCACTCATTTAGTCCCTATTTTGGATGGGCGTTAGTTCAATCGGTTAAGTGTTTTGCGCTGTTAGTCCTCCGTTAATATTTTCTGCACCGTTAGTCCTTATTTTTTAAAATAAATTAAAAAGGGCCAGGGATCCCTAAGTCGTTTTTATTAAACCACACATACATATTTTTGAAACCTTGCACTCATTTAGTCCCTATTTTAGATGGGCGTTAGTTCAATCCGTTAAGTGTTTTGCGCTGTTAGTCCTCCGTTAATATTTTCTGCACCGTTAGTCCTTATTTTTTAAAATAAATTAAGAAGGGCCAGGGATCGAACTTTGGTCTTTTGCTTCACTGTTAGTCCCACGTTTTTGTCCGGTTTCACATGTTTTCTTACGTTTTTGTCCACACATACTTATTTTCGTCCGTTTTTATACGTTTTTGTCCGTTTTCATCCGTTTTTTATAACTTTTCATACGTTTTGGTCCGTTTTTATACGTTTTCGTTCGTTTTCTTCCGGTTTTATAGTATTTTGTCTATTTTTCTACGTTTTCATTTGTTTTTTTATAAGTTTTCACACGCTTTCGTATGTTTTCTTACGTTTTCTCCAATTTTATAGGTTTTCATCCATTTTTAATAAGTTCTCATACGTTTTTTTATAGGTTTTTATACGTTATCATCCGTTTTTTATAAGCTTTCGTCCGTTATCATCTGTCTTTTATAAGCTTTTGCCCGTTTTTATACGCTTTCGTCCATTTTCTTTTGTTTTTATACGTTTTTGTCTGTTTTTATACGTTTCCATCCGTTTTTTTATAAGTTTTCATACGTTTTCGTCCGTTTTCTTACGTTTTTCTCCGTTTCTATACGTTTTTGTCCGTTTTATATGTTTCCATCCGTTTTTAATAAGTTTTAATACATTTTGGTCCGTTTTCATACGTTTATATCTGTTTTTTTATAAGTTTTCATCCATTTTTTTAATCAGTTTTCACACGTTCTATACATTTTTATGCATTTTCGTCCGTTTTCATACGTTTTATTACGTTTTTTTCTGTTTTTTTCTATTTTTATACGTTTTCATCCCTTATAGGCTTTCATATATTTAATACTTTCTCATCCATTTTTATACGTTTTCATTCGTTTTTATATGTACAAAAAAATGGATAAAAACGTATAAAAACGGACAAAAACGTATGAATACTTGTAAAAACAGACAAAAACGTACTGAAAAGGACAAAAGCGTACGGAAGTGGACGAAAACGTATAAAAACGGACCAAACTTATGAATAGTTATAAAAAAACGGATGAAATCATATAAAAACGGGCAAAAACCTTTAAAAGCGTATGAAACGTATGAAAATGGACGAAAATGTATAAAAACGTATGAAACTTTATAAAAACGGATGAAAACGTATAAAAGCAGACAAAAACGTATAAAACGTTTGGAAATGGACCAAATGTGTAAAAGCATATGAAAACTTATAAAAGACGGATGATAACGTGTAAAAACAGACAAAAACCTATAAAAAAAACGTATGAGAACTTATTAAAAATGGATGAAAACGTATAAAAACGGAGAAAACGTAAGAAAACATACGAAAACGTATGAAAACTTATAAAAAACGAATGAAAACGTAGAAAAACAGACAAAATCTTAAAACCGGAAGAAAACGGACGAAAACGTATAAAAACGGACCAAAACGTATGAAAAGTTATAAAAAAAACTGATGAAAACGGACAAAAACGTATAAAAACGGATGAAAATAGGTATGTGTGGACAAAA
Source organism: Chrysanthemum makinoi (assembly GCA_910596185.1). Lineage (NCBI taxonomy): Eukaryota > Viridiplantae > Streptophyta > Magnoliopsida > Asterales > Asteraceae > Chrysanthemum > Chrysanthemum makinoi. The sequence continues at coordinate 25,816,370 of OU343223.1, read as the reverse complement.
ACGTAAAAATATATGAAAATGGACAAAACGTAAGAAAACATGTGAAACCGGACGAAAACGTGGGACTAACAGTGAAGCAAAAGACCCAAGTTCGATCCCTGGCCCTTTTTAATTTATTTTAAAAAATAAGGACTAACGGTGCAAAAAATATTAACGGAGGACTAACAGCGCAAAACACTTAATGGACTGAACTAACGCCCATCCAAAATAGGGACTAAATGAGTGCAAGGTTTCAAAAATAGGTATGTGTGGTGTAATAAAAAGGACTTAGGGACTAAAGTTGTTATTTAGGGTATACCACAGGGACCAAACGTGTAATTTTTTCATAATAAATATTTTGTTCTTGATTTGTGAAGAAGGAAAAAAAATGATTCAATTACAATTATACCATTTTTAAAAGGTTTTAAGTTCAAAAAGTAACAACTTTATAGTAAAATATTAGTTTTCTTTCATTTCCTTTCTATTTTGGGAATAAAGCTTTAGCCCAAACTTCCTTTCCATTTTTCTTCTCATCCTTTAAAAAAAAAATTCAAAATTAAACTTGAGAACACAGTGTTAATAAATGATGTTTCACTAGTACTTTAATGCATACACAAACTAAACTTTAAATATAAGAGATTTCCTAATATGTGCCACTATGATATTTGTTTAGAAGCATTAAATGAATTAAATTGTTTTCTGAAATAAATATATATATTTTTAAATAATACAAAGTTAATCATGGTAATTAGAAGAGATTTATGAAATTATTAATGAAAACTAACATTTAAATATGTTAATTTAAGTTTATAAAAAGCTTAAATATAAATCCGCTAATTTATCATGAAAAGTGCAATCATTTGACAAATATAGTTGGATATACAGTACTTTATTTGTTACGGAGTACTTGTTTTCTTTTGTGATCTAAAGTTAGATTATATGTGAAATGAAATAGTTATAACCAATGTTTAAACTTTAAACCATGCATATTTATTTTCCAAGTCATTGAATTTATCTTCAAAAAAATCGCATAAACAAGCACGAAGTATCTATTATACAAGTATACAACTAAAAGAAAGGGAAATTACATATATCCTCACTAAACTTACATATTTGCATATATACTCAAAACATGCTTAAACGTCATTGTATATTGTGCATTAAAAAATTATATTTTGAAAAAAATTTGCAAATATTCTTGTTTTAGTGGTTATAAGAATCATTCATAAACTTTTGATTCCATGCTCTCAAAAGTTTACATCCTTTTAGCTTTTATTCGGATTCCCCAAATCATAAAAAGATTCGCCTCCCAATTGCATGCAACTTGGGCATGCATAGGTACCATTTTTGCAAACAAAAATAGCGTTTGAACTTTGAAAAGTCTTTGTCACGTCACTTTTCTATAAATATACGAGAAATGATAATTTAAAAGTAGAGCAGGAATCCGAAAATTTTCAAGCAAATTCATAGCTACTTTGTTTCTATACAATGTTGTATGTAAAATGTTTAATTTATACAAAAACCAAATTAAACATATATGCATATTACTTTAGGCCTTGTGGCACATCTGTTACCTCATGTTGTGTGAGTTTGCTTTATAAAAAATTAGTTTTGTATTCAAGTCTTACTTAGAAAATGTAAGATATTGAGAGTTAGTTGCTTGAGTTAAAAAAAACATATAAGCACATCTGATAACTCAAGTATTTACTTATTTATTATTACTTTCATCTCAAAATAAGTGTTCAATTTGATTTTTTAGAGTTTTTTTTGTTCAACATTGACTTTAAATACTTTTAGTTGTGCTATATAATACTTGATGTAGAATATATGAATGGATTGGGTATTAAATGTAATTTCAATAGTATAATTTTATCAAGTATTAAATAACACAAATAAAAATATTTAAGGTTAAAATTGAATAAGAAATACTTTAAAAAATCAAACTGAACACTTATTTTAAAACAAAAAGTATACTTATCATTTTCCATACACAATATGCATACATCACAGTTACATGCACACTGATGTGCATGATCGGGGTCGAAAGATTTCCTTTTCTACGGGCAAGCTTTACAACCCACTAGGCAGTGTACCTAATCGTTGCAGTGTAGTATGGGTAAGTCCAATGGGTTGATCGTTCTCTAGGGAATAAAGATGCTAATAGAGATGTATGACGAGAAGTGAGGTTGAGGGTGATTCTTTTTAGCTTTTTATATTTTTTTGGAAAACAAGTAAAATCTCAGATATAGGGAGTGGGGGGTGGTACTTCTACCAATTTTAACTACTTACTAATTAAACTAATAACTAATGAAAAGGAAAAGATAAGCTATCGATTGATTGGTGTGTTCTTATGATAATTAAAAGTGTGTTTAATTAAATGTTCTTACTCCCTAGTTATCTCTTATTGGTCGGTTGAATTTTCACATCCTCATCTTAATTGGTGTGTTGTATTACGTGTAGTTATAGGGGGTGCCTAATTCCCTAGTTCTATGAATCGTAACTCTCCTATAGACTATTCGGGATCGCCAAGTACCGTAGTATCTCCCCCGAATACTCTATTATCCTAAAGCTACAGCTCACGCAACCTAACAATAATGGCTCGAGTGCACTCTCAAGCTTTGTGCTATTTAGGACGTTCAGCTCGCAACAATTAAAGAAGAAGCCAGTTTTCATTACTCCAGCGTCTACCAATTAAAACAATAGACAACCTAACAATAATCAACAACTAGGTTTCATAGATTCCACAAACACAATAGTAATTAAGCTACCCATGATAGATAAGCATGCACACACACTAACAATTGAACATAGGATAAACATGGTTATATAATGGATTAACAAACTTATCTTTAGGTGTAAAGAAGGGTTTGGAACCCTAAAATACTGCCCAAGTCGGACTATTAACGAACTAGGGTTTGCTCTCCAAAATACTACTCTCTAAATGCAGAAAAATCGAATTCTATATATAGATTTAAAAATGCGACGGCTTCGCCTTTTGTTGGTGACGCCTTCTTTAGGGTTTCGTTTGGGCCAAGTCATCATTGGGACGGCGTCAGTTGAGATGTGTGACGCCGTCTGGCTTCATTAAGGACGTCGTCTTGAAATGGTTCTTGGACATCTGGTGTAAAATAAAAAGTGATGCCTTCCAGAATTAAAGCATGACGTCGTCTTGTTGTAGAACCAAAATCACAACTGAGCCGTCGCTTGCAACTTAATTAGAAAACTTCCTTAGCGACGGCGTCGCCCTTTGGGTTGGGACGCCGTCAGGTGCAGAATACAACCTTGTTTCTTGACTTTGCCCCTTTTTTTTCATGTTTTCGCTCTTTTTCGTCCAAAGGTGCTTGATTCCAACATTTTGCTTTCAAAAAAATGTGAAAATGAACAATTTTAAGTAGTAATGGATATAAAATATATCAATATACGGCTTAAATGACCCCCTAAAAACGTATGTTTTAAATCCTTATCACACACAAACCTTTTGCAAGTAAAGTGGTTTATGAGGAAAGTCACATTACAATTTTATTACAGGTTTAGGGAAAAACACTTTCCGCATTTCATTTTAAATGTTCACGAGAAGAAATTACCCAACTTAAATATGCTTAAAAATGGTATAATAGGAGAGTAAGGATCAAATGAGAAGAAAAATAAAAATGAGAAAAGTGAGAAGAAACCACAACCACACATATAAGATGCACCTACAAAAGTAGATGCATCTCCCTTTAAAATTCTCACTCCTATTTAAAATATGTTGTTAGAAACCTTTCTCATTCTTCTCATTTTAATATTACTTCTCACTAAATCTCTTCCCATAATAGGGATAATGGTATCTTCCTAAAACAAATTATAGTAGTAATGTGGAAAACAAAAATGAATGAAAATACTATATATCTAATTGCTATAACCTTTTTCAAATCCGTTAAACAATGAGGTTTTTAGTATTTAGGGCCCGTTTGGTTTGGGGCGATGAAATTAAAGAAATGAATCTTTTTTCAAAAGTATTTGTCTGGTTAGATTAAGTAATGTCATTGATTGTCAAATTGTGTCAGAAACCCTGTACGTTCCATTCCATAAAAAATAGGCTGGTATCCTCTCTCCTCTTGTGAGAATATTGTCTGTCACTTTATTTTTACCTTTTCACACTCAAAAATATTTTGTTAATAACTATTCAAATGATTTTTTAAATATAAAATTTATTATAAAATATATTTAAATAAATATATTTTCTCTACTCCTCCACCCCAAATCCAAATCTTATACCAAAACCAAATATTAACCCAGACCCACTTATAAACCAAACGGACCTTTAGATTACATGAAATGATCAAGTCGTTAAATCAAATATACGCACCAAGTCAAAGTATCTTGGATTCTCGATGTTTCTAACATTTTTCCATATGAGCATCGATTGACATGCTTAGCTAGTTGCCTAATTATATGACTAATCCCGTGTGACAACATACTCTTGGCAACAACACACATGGATCTACTTCTTAACAAACCAGTAAATCACTATCATGTCTATTTAGATACATAGTTAGTCACATTTTTATGTCTCTCAATCATTTTCCTTTGTGTTATAAAAATGTTGTAATAATGGTTGTTAAATTTGTGGGTTATTATATATTATTATCGAGGTGATTTGCACACGTTTATTCTTAATTTACACACTCTAATATACAAATATATAAAGCTGAATGTATATATAGTACAACTATATAAAGCAATGCCAAATAAAAAAAAGAGTTAAATGACACATTTTTTTTATTTGCACACACTAGTCTACAACTAGTTAAAACATGTTATATATAAAATATACATATTTATTTACACACCAATATACAATCAGTTGAAACATGTTATATAAAAATGTCAATGGCTTAAATAGACAAAGAGATTTTTTTGTCCATCGCATAGACCATTTATTTATTTGGAAAAAAAAAATCAAATATAGATTGCTCGACTGCGCAACTACTCGACTCCAGCTTTATTTTTTGCTCGACTTTATTTTTTTTCACTCAACTCCAATTTTATTTTTTGCTTGACTTCACTTTTTTATAAAAAAGTCACGAAGTCTAAAAGCTGGAAATCAATTTTTTTTTTTTTTTTTTTTTTTTTTTTTTTTCTGTTTGGGTCATTAACTCTATATTAAAATACAATTGTTTAATGCATATAATAAAATGTACTAATAAAAAATATAAGTATGCAAATTAATTTCAATTAAAAATAAATAAATAAATAAATAAATAAACATGTGAAAATGATTCTGATAGTAATAAGTTGACAATCAAAGTGTCACATCTCAAAAAGATTATTATAGTACAATATTTTTTGTATTAAATAATCATAGTCACCTTCCTTCCTTCCTTCCTACAAACAAAGTGACGTTACCAGATTTAACATAATGCATTTCTGGACTTGGTCATTTACGAATTAACAAATATAGTTGAAACCAATTAAGCAAATAATACTAATCATATTTTATATAAATATCTATCTATACATTATTATTCATTGGCTCACGATTCAGTGGTACATTTTCGATCCTTTATTTATTCATATTCGTAATGGGTCCTTTTTTTTGGAATATATGATGTTTTTTTAAGGTTGGTTTTATTCTGCATTGATTTATTAGGATCTTGATCATGTTTTTGTTAATGGGTGTAAAAATGCAATACTCATTGATCAGTTTTTATGTTTTTGTGCTGGATTTCATATTTGTGTTTGGAGCTACTTTTTAGGGGGTGTTTGTTTGGCTTATATAGCGGACTTATGGCTTATTTGGTTTTCGGGTTATGCTTCGTAAGCTCACTTTTTGTGGCTTATTTGGGAAAATTTTCAGCTTATATAAGCATATTGTGACATCATAAGCTTATATAAGCCGAAAATTTTCAAAATAAGCCATAAAAAGTGAGCTTATGAAACATAAGCCGAAACCAAATAAGCTATAAGCGGCTATATAAGCTAAACAGTTTTTTCCTGTATCTTTTCTAGCTACTTTTTAGTATGTTAAAGCTTAAAGGCGAAAATGGGTTGTCCCAGGAGCTATAACGTTATTTCCATTTTATGCAGGCGTGGCGCTGAATTTAATTAGCACAGCAGTGTCTCTAGCTTTTTATCTTGGTATTGAACCCGAAGTAAGTTCTTCTAACCAGATAAATACGAGTGCTTGTATTTGATTAAGACGTTAGTAAGCTTAGGATATAGGAAGTTCCGTAATGGAGCGTCGTACTTTTATAGGGTGGTGTACAATATTTGTTCGTTTCTTCCGGTTTTAGAATTCTCAGTTACCAGCTAGAATAGGAATATAACGATTATTAATAGGACTCAACTGTTTTGACTTTTAGTGTCAATTAGCGGGAGTTTGGTTTGTTGAGATTTTTGCCATTTAAATGATAAGGAAGCTCGTGTACTCTGTTGCAACATATATCGTGGATCTGATTTATGTTTCTGATATAATTAATGATAATGAATGAACTAGGATACTTTCTAATCTGGTTTCGGAATTCTAGGTATATCACAGATGATATGATCTCTTTATCCAACTATCCAAGCAAGTCTAACTTCAGTACCCCGTGAAGAATATATGTTATAAAGGAGTTTAGTTACGACCTGATTAGTGTATATGGGCTACTAATTTGGCAAAATGATCTTATGGTTTGAAATACCAAGGAGATGGAGGAAACACAAACAGATACTATTCAAAACGAATCACCGCTTTCCAATGCTACACGGTTACAAAGTGATATTACAGGAACAAGTCAACCCGTTTCTTCGAGCTCTCCAGATGGGGCTTCTAAGTTTAAAAGAATGCCTAGTGAACTTCAGGTTCGGGGTTCAAGAGCTCATAGAGTGGCACAAATCTTTTGGTCCACTGGAATGCTTGATGAGCCGATTACTAGTGGTTTCTACTCTATTTTACCCGTAAGTCATGCAAACCTTATTAAAGTCCCTGTATGATTTCAGATATTTTCTTTTTGTCTAAATCTGATGCTTATTTACTTTGTATTTTGTAGGAAAGAAGACTTAAAGAGAAATTTGACATGATTCCTTCTCTTGAAGAGCTTCATGCCTTAGAGTTAGACGGGTATAAGCTTAATGTTATTGTTTTCGATATGCATAAAGATAAGAAGGTGACAATGTTACAGCAGTTAGCTCTGACTTTGGCAAAAGGATTGACTTCTAACCCAGTTGCAGTAATTAAAAAGTTAGGCGGATTGGTGCGTCCTACTTGCTTATGTTCAGTGTCCCTTTACACGCAGTCTAAAAGATTAGTGGTTTAGTGTGCTATCTTGATAAATTTTATATTTGATTTATTTATGATAAAATGTCTCCTTGTATAGGTTTGTGATTTCTATAAACTCCCAAACGTGGAGTTAAATCACGCCAAAGGGACATGGGAGGAGGTATACAATGTACATAATCAAGGTATTCAGATGCTAGGTCAAATAAAGCATGGTTTTTGTCATCCCCGTGCTATTCTTTTCAAAGTTCTTGCAGACACAGTCGGCCTAGACTGCAGGCTCATGGTGGTAAGGTTCCATTTTTCATTGTTTAGCTCTTTCTTTAAATGATGGATCGCTATCTTCAAATTGTTAATTTGTTTATGTTTTATGCCTTCAGGGTTTACCAAAGGAAGGAGAAGGGGAGCGAACAGATTCACACAGGCATGTGTCTGTTATAGTGGAATTAAATTCTACTGAATTTCTGGTTGATATAGTAAGGTATCCGGGACATTTGGTACCCTTTTCAACAAAGGCAGTATACATGTCCCATGTGTATGTCATTGGTCAAGGTGATTCTGGAAATGATTCATGTGATTCACCTATCGAACCAAACAGTCCTGTGCATGGTGCTGCAGAACATTCAGATGAAGGGTAAGGAGACACACTTCCAATTTTGTACTTCTCTTCAAATAAAGTGATATAGTATTCGAGTTTTTAACACTCCTAGTTTTGTTGTGCTACTAATTACTTTACTTTATTTTACAGCTTATTACATGGCGAACCTAATATAGCAAATGCAGCATGGGGCCGTAATAAGGGTACACTTACAGAACAAAGCACTCCCAGCTCAAGGTTACTTTTCCACTCTATATAATTTCTGAGGTTTGTTTATGTTGTTTGTTAATCTAATTTCTGACTTTCAGTCCAGAGCATTATTTATTCCGAGGGCCCGGGAAATCAATTCTTAGTGGTCATAAAGATTCTCCCAGAGAGTCTGGAAGTGAAATGACAGTATCAAGGTTCTATTACTTATTCTTATTTTTTAATATTATAAAATTTTAATGCTAAATGTATTCATTTATCAAATATTTGATGGATTCTGATGAATAACTCCAGGTCTGCTGGGGCATCACCTACAGGAAGCCGTAGGAGAAGACGGAGAAGCAGTTCTACCATTATTCCGGAAATTGGTGATGATATTGTAAGGTTGATACTTAAGTACCCTGACTGATATATTATTGAGATCCATTCTTTTAATCAACAGATGAATACTGTGTTTTCTAAATTGATTGAAAATGAATCTGATTGTAGGGTTGTACGAGCGATTAACGACACTTTGAAAAGAAATAATTCCATAAGGGAACTTGCTGAAGAACAAAACACTAGTCCCGATAGTCAAGAAAATGTATGTTTTATCTTCTTTCTTTTTCTCTAATTTATCTATATTCTCTTGAATTCATGCCTTTTTTAATAGCGTGTGCTATATAATGATTGAAGGCATCTCCTTCACATATTCATCGGAGGCAAACAAGTTGTCCAAAGGCCATCTCTCTACCTTCATCTCCTCATAAGTATAGGAGTCATGCTCCTGGTTCTGAGAGGAATGAAACAGATAAGTTAGAAGCAAATGCTGATATGATTGAAACATGGAATAAGTTGCTTGAATCTTCTTCATTTGGAAACGAACCATGGTTCCCTTATAACGAATGGAATATTGAATATTCTGAACTAACTGTTGGATCACGAGTTGGCATTGGTATGCATAACTATATCTAAACTTCATCATCATCGGTACGCACCTTTTTATACCTTCTAAATTGGTGAATGTTATATTGTAGGATTTTTTGGGGAAGTTTTCCGGGGCACTTGGAATGGAATAGAAGTCGCAATTAAAGTTTTACTTGAGCAGGAGGTGACTGCTGAGAACATTGAAGATTTTTGCAATGAGATATCCATCCTAAGGTACATTTCCTTTATGTATCATGTATCTTCTCATGACTCTGTCTTTATTCGTTAGCTGATTGATCTTTTTTCTGCAGTCGACTTCGCCACCCTAATGGTACTACATTTCTTAAACTATATGATTCTGTTTTAGCATATTAGTGGGACACTTAGGTAAATTATGTAGAATTTGACACTCATTCTTTTAAACTCTATTTATGCAGTTATATTGTTCCTTGGTGCTTGCACAGTGCCTCCTCACTTTTCGTTGATCACTGAATATATGGACATGGGGTCACTATATTACCTAATTCATATGAGTGGGCTAAAAAAGAGAATTAGCTGGCGAAGGAGACTAAAAATGCTGTGTGATATATGCAGGTATGATCGATAAAAAAGTGTTGAGATAGTCACTATGGTATAGGTGCCAGTTTCGACCCAGTTACTTTTGAACGGGTAGATTTGGGTTACGTCTTGTATCTAATGGGTCAACAGAGATATCAACCTTAAAAATTGTTTCATTTAAAGAATTAGATTATTCTGTAACAATTTAGCTTCTGTAATCGTATTTAACACACTAATTGGACACAAAGTGTTTTGGGCCCAGCTCAACCCGGCTTGTTTTGACCCGTACAAGAATTACCCCTCACCCTATCTAACAGTTTCTTGTATTCTGCATATAGGGGTCTTATGTGTATGCATCGAATGAAAATAGTGCACCGTGACCTGAAAAGTGCCAACTGCTTGGTGAATAAGCATTGGATAGTAAAGATTTGTGATTTTGGGTTGTCATGGGTACTAACTGCCGAACACATGAGAGATTGTACTTCTGCAGGGACTCCCGAGTGGATGGCACCTGAACTCATTCGCAATCAACCCTTTACAGAAAAATGTGATATTTTCAGTCTCGGTGTCATAATTTGGGAATTGTGTACTCTTCGTAGGCCATGGGAAGGCGTCCCATCAGCCCAAGTAAGTATATTTAAGTGGTGTTTTGGATAAATCACTTTCAAAAGGCACATTCATAGATCCTAAACTGACTTCATTGTGATTTAATACACACTGGTTCACGAAAGCAAAATATGATGCTTCTGTTATGTTTTTGTTGTAGGTGGTTCGCGCTGTTGGTAATGATGGAGCGCGACTTGATATTCCTGAAGGCCCTTTGGGGAATCTAATAGCAGGTATGCAGTGAATATCAGTATGATCTCAACGATTGCTCGCACATATTCATCATCTTTCTTTTGTTAAACATAATCATTGGTGTTTTATCTTCCTTTTAGATTGTTGGGCAGAACCAGATCAACGACCAAACTGTGAAGAGATCCTCTCACGCTTAATGAGCTGCGAGATGCTGATATAATTTCTAGGGTTGCAAAAATTAGTCGTTTCCATCTTCTTAAACAACAATGCCTCATGATATGCAAGTAAATCAGATAGGGAGATTTTATGCCATGTTCAATGCAATTGTGGGATTAACATCATTCTGACTTTGGTTTCAAGACTCCGAAAACACATATAGGGCCTGTTTTTTCTGCAGCAATTTGGTACTCATCACTACAGTTTTGTCATTTCTACATATTTCCATCATATTTTGGCATTCCGGGCATAAAACCGTAAAGAATCCAGTATACAACATGTATATCTTTTATTTGATAGAATTTGACCGCTGGATATATTTCAGACTACGGGTTTCAGGTGGCAGTATGACATGAACAAAAACGACTGGAAAAAGGCTTGCAAGTAAAAGACATTAATTTTGATGAACTGATCTACTTTTTTACCCAAAGATGACATTCAAATAAATAATTGAAAGCTTAAAAGACCTTCAATTACCCAAATCAGATAGAAAGTTTTTGTAAATAGTTACTTTACATGATAGACTGATAGTTTGAAAGTGACTCATGTGTCCTTTGTGTTTACTTATTCTGGTAGGCTGTGATGATAATGAGATTGCAATGGACTTAAATGGAAGTTGAAAAAACTTTGTTGGTTATTGTTTAGTTTAACTTTTTTTTCTTTATAACTTCTTGAGAATAAGTAGAAGACATCCAAATGCAATGGCATAAATCGAGTTGTGAAGTAGCAAGTAGCACACATTTGTTGAAAACTTAAGAGTTGACTACAAATTCCACCCTTGTACTATTTGTCAAGTTATATATGCAGCACATACACATTCTCTTTGTTTTCTTAGCTTAGACCTCCCGTAATGGAGGGTGTGAGTATGGTTGGTCGAGGCATGCTAATATAAATAAAGACTTATTCGTAAAAATGTGCAACATTCCCTTGACAGAAGAGGAAATTGAAGAGACATGTATGAACTGTGTAGCTTGTTTATACGTTGAGGCCTCCTGTCTTTGTATTTTATAATGACGTCGTAGTCTGTTACAGTATTTGGCCCGCTTTCAAAAACTATTGCTCCAAGGGTTCTAGCTGAAGGCAATTGGTATTGTTGAGCTCCTACGACATTGTAAAGCTGAATCCCCCCCCCCCCCCCCCCCCCCCCCCCCCCCCCCCCCACCCCATGCATGCTCCATTGGACGTGTCCTCCACCAAAAAAATGAAGGCTTGTGTTAATACAAATAAACCGTAAAAACGTTTATTAATATTTTGCGATCTCTTTGTGTTTTGTTGATAACAAATATAATGTTATCTTAAGTACAATTATAAAGATACATGTTATTTTTGTAAAGCATTTACATATAGTCATTTAAATACAAAAATGTTGTAATTAATCATTTGTTGTAATAGTTTATTAGGATGGGTAAAAACCACAACCCATGGATCATATCCATAACCCATTGACCCATACCCATTTGACTAGATACAATGTATTCATTAGATACATTGAATCTAAAGGAAAACCCAAGGACCAACCCATAACCCACGACCCATAACCAAAAAACCCATGGGCAAAGAGGAGCGTCCCACGGATCCCTAGGATTACACTAGACGGATCCCAAGTGGGAGGGATCCGTGGGATCCGGGGAACAGTGGCAGAATTTGCCTATAAATAGAGAGTCATTTCTTCATTCTAACTCACCCATCTTCTTACTAATTCTCTCATATACTCTCCTTCTCTTCTAACAAAATATCACTTGATCTAGAGAGTACTTCCTTCTTTCTTTCTTTAGTGATTCTCATATAGGTCCTTCTCTAAGGCGAGATCACGAGCATTCTACAAGTCATCCAAGCAAGGGGTCTTTGATTGATTTGTTCATCCGCAAGATTTCTGTAGCGAAGATCTTGTATTTGATATTTCACATATTTGTTATGTAATAGTCGTGTTGGTTTGGTCCACCGTGTTACGGACTCGGTATTTAGCTTTGTACCGGAAAAAGGTGTAAGCAACGTTGTGAAGGCTTCTCCGTCAAGTGAAGGAGTTTGTTGACATAGTGTTTGAACTCTCGAGTAGGTGACTCGGGGAGTGGAGTAGGGCAAGGAAGGTGTCCTTGTAGCCGAACCACTATAAATCGGTTGTGTCATTTCTATCCTTTTGCTTTACTTTATTTACTTGCTGTATCATTAGATCTATACTTTCTCTACATCCATAAGATCTCACATATTAACGAATCTAAAGTTTTTGAAACTAACTTTAAATCGGCAAAACTATTCAACCCCCCCTCTAGTTTTCCACAATTTGCATCAAGAGCTAAGTTTATAAAAGTTTTAAAGTAAACCGTATTTTGAAAACTTTTCGATCACTATGGGTTCTGACAATTACAAGGAAGGGCAATCTATGCAACGACCACCACTACTTGAAACTAATGGTTTTATATATTGAAAAAATAGATTCGAAACATATGTGAAGTATAAAGATATTGATCTTTGGTACATTATTGTTGAAGGCGATTTTGAGGCTACCTCAAATGATGATAAAGGAAATTTAGTTAACATACCTCATGATAAACTAAATGATGAAATGAAGAAAAAGCTTTCTAAAAATAGTGAAGCTAAAATGGTTTTGTATAATGCTTTACCCAAAAAGAAATTTGAAAGAATTTCTATGCTTAAAACCTCTAAAGAAATTTGGAATTCTTTAGTTGTAACTCATCAAGGTAATCAACAAGTTAAAAATAATAAAATTGATTTATTTGTTCAACAATATGAACAATTTTCAATATCGGATGAGAAAACTATAGATCATTCATTTGCTAATTTTAATACTATTATTACATCTTTACAAGCACTTGATGAATCTTTTTCTAGCCGTAACCATGTTAGGAGATATCTAATGGCACTTCCATCTAAGTGGAGATCCAAGGTGATGGCGATCGAAGAGTCAAAAGATTTGACAATCCTCACCCTTGATGAACTCATAGGCAACTTAAAAGTCTACGAGCTTGTCCTTGCTAAAGATTCCGAAGCCTCAAAGGTGAAAGAGAAACACAAATCTCTTGCCCTTAAAGCCAAAAAGGCTTCAAGCGATGAAGAGAACTCCTCTTCGAATAGTGATGACGAGGAGTACGCTATGGCGGTAATGGGCTTTAAAAAGTTCTTTAGAAGGAAGGGAAGATACGTCAAACAACCGTATGACGATAAGAAGGGCTTTCGAAAAAGCAAAGAGGACGATAAGCCGAAAGATGATCGTACTTGCTTTAAATGTGGGGCCCAAACCACTTTATTAGTAAGTGTCCCAAACGGGATGATCAAAAGGCGTTCGTGGCGCGCGTGGGGAATGAGCGACAAAGAGGACGAAGAAATTTGTCTCATGGCAAATGACGAGGTATGTCACGAATACTATAGTAGCTCATCACTTGATGACGACTCATTACATAATGAATATGACAAACTATGCAATATTAGCTTAAAACTAATTAACAAAAACAAGCTTTTAAAAGTCAAAACCAACGTTGGGATAAAGAAGTCATAAAATTAAAAGCAAAACTGAAACGTCTAGAAAAGGGTAAAATAGTAAGTGGTGAATGTGAACTTTGCATTCAACTTCAAACACTAGTTGATCAACTAGATTCTAAAATTGCTAGAATGAGTACGAATACTTTAGATATGATATTAGATAGTGTTAAAACCGGTAACAACCAAAAGGTTTAGGTATTCAACAACTTGATCCATCAACTAGTGAAAACAAAGAAACATAATTTGTTAAGGCACTAGAAAAACCAGCCACTGTTGTGGCGGATCCCACGGATCCCATCAAAAGGGAACCGACTAGTGTTAAGCCAGAGATCCGTGGGTCTGCTGTAGCAAACAGTGGTAATAACGTAGCTTCTTCATCTAGAACTGAGTTTGTTATCGTTAATAAGAAGAAACCAACTCATGTCACCACTAGACTACCACCTCCAAAATATAATCCTACTTTTGCAAGAAACAAAGCTCCATCTTTTCCATCTAGGAGACCTAATAATGTTTACCCGAGAAGTAACCATCAAATGGGATGGAACCCAAATATACAAAATGGTTTTCTTTTTCAAAACTTTGCTCCATGGAATGCATACTCACCTTATCCATACATGTCTAACATGAATGGAATGTTTAACACTAATGGACCCATGAACAAATGGGGATCAAACTTTTGAGTTAATTGTTTTCTTAGGTGTACTTAAAGGTCGACCTAGACCCGGATGAATGGGTCAAGGATAGCGGGTGCATGAGGCACATGACCGGCAATAAAGATCTATTCTCCACATATGAATCCTTCAATGGAGGTAATGTGGTGTTTGGAAATAGCAAAAGTAAAATCATCGGTAAAGGTAAGATTTTTAACAAATCTCTAACCATTAACGATGTGTGTCACGTAGAAAACCTAAACTTTAACCTCTTAAGTATAGGACAAATATGTGACAAAAAGTGCAATGTACTTTTTATCGAAACCGGTAGTAAGATATTAAAAAATGGCATAACCATAGGAAGAGGAATTAGGAAACATGGAGTCTATGTCATTAAAATCGGTAATGAACCTAAAGACAAACTATGTCTTATCTCTATGGATGATACTTCGACCTTATGGCATCGAAGATTGGGTCACGCTAACATGCGACTTCTTCAATCGCTATCATCCAAAGATCTAGTAAGAGATCTACCTAAGTTAAAATATGAACATCACTTTTGTGATGCTTGTAATGTAGGAAAACAAGTTCATTCTAGTCATAAAGCTAAAAACATGGTGTCTACAACTAAGTGTCTAGAATTACTACATATGGATTTATTTGGTCCATCCGCTATCCAAAGTTATGGAGGTAACTACTACACTTTGGTCATAGTGGATGATTACTCTAGGTATACATGGACAAAATTCTTAAAGAACAAAACGGAAACGTTTAATTATTTTGAAATATTAAGCAAGAAAATCCAAAGACAACTAGGAAGTCCTATAGTGTCTATTAGGACGGATCATGGTAGGGAATTCGATAATAAAGTGCAATTTGGAGCTTTTTGTGACGCTAATGGTATTACTCACAACTTCCGGCTCACGCACTCCACAATCGAATGGGGTAGTTGAAAGAAAGAATAGAACCCTACAAGAAATGAGTCGAACCATGCTTAATGAGCAATCCATACCTCAAAAGTTTTGGTGCAATGCGTTGATACTTCAACGTACATACTCAATCGAGTCTTAATTAGACCAATCTTAGGAAAAACTCCATACGAGTTACTCCGAGGCAAAAAGCCTACGTTAGATCACTTTAGAGTTAGCAAATTTTTTATTCTTAACACTAAAGATTACCTTACAAAATTTGATCCTAAATCAACCGAAAGTATCTTTCTAGGTTACTCTCCAAATAGCAAAGCTTACGTCATATTAAACAAAGAAACAATGAAGGTAGAAGAGTCATTAAATATAAAATTTGATGAAAGTCCACCCAAACCCTCTCCACCTCTTGTCGATGACGAGATTGTAGAAAGTGAAGCTATAGTAATAAAGAAAAAGATAAATGAAGAAGAAGAACCTTTAAATGATGAAGTCATAAACATTAAAGAGTCCAAAGATCACCCCGTAGATAAGGTCATAGGAAAGCTAAACAAAAGAACATTAAGGTCTCAAGTTCAAAACCAAAGTAGCTTGTTTTGTTTCGTTTCAACCATAGAACCTAAGAATACACAAGAAGCCATAAAAGATGAAAGTTGGGTAATGGCTATGCAAGAAGAATTAAATCAATTTGTTTCTAATGATGTTTGGACACTTGTCCCTCCACCTAGTAATCAAACCATAATAGGAACCAAATGGGTTTATAAAACAAATTAGATGCAAACGGAATAGTGTCTAGAAACAAGGCTAGACTCGTTGCCCAAGGGTATAACCAACAAGAAGGAATAGACTTTGATGAGACCTATGCCCCGTGGCTAGATTAGAGTCTATAAGAATACTTCTTGCGTATGCTTGTGCTAATGATCTAAAGCTTTATCAAATGGATGTCAAAAGTGCTTTTCTAAATGGTTTTATTAATGAAGAAGTATATGTAGCTCAACCTCCGGCTTCATCGATTTTGAAAAACCTAAACATGTGTATAAATTAAAGAAAGCCTTTTACGGTCTTAAACAAGCTCCAAAAGCTTGGTATGATAGACTTAAGTCATTTTTAATTAAACACAACTATACCATGGGGTTAGTTGACAACACACTTTTTACTAAGAAAAGAGAGTCACATATAATCATAGTTCAAATATATGTAGATGATATTATATTCGGATCCACTTGTCAAGACATGTGTGATGATTTCTCTAAAATCATGCATGACTAGTTCGAGATGAGTATGATGGGAGAACTTAGTTTCTTTCTTGGTCTACAAATCAAACAAGTAGAAGATGGTATCTTCTTTAATCAATCTAAATACATAAAGGAGATGTTAAAGAAATTCGGTGTAGAAGAGTCGAAACCAATTAGGACACCAATGTCATCCGACACCAAACTCACGAAAGATGAAGACGGCGAATCCGTCGATAATACTAAATATCGTGGCATGATAGGTAGTCTTCTCTACCTCACGGCAAGTAGGCCGGATATCATGTTTAGTGTTTGCTTATGTGCTAGGCAATGTTGCAAAAATAAGTCAACTCGGCCGATTAAACGTCGATTAATCGTTAATCAGCCAAGTACCTTGTCGATTTTTGAAAATCGGTCAAAAAATCGGCCTAGGAAAAAAATCAACACTAAGCATTCAAAAAATCAGCTGAATCGGCCGATTAATCGGCCGAATCGGTCAAAAATCGGCCAAATCGGTCAAATCGGTCATTTTAAAAAAAATAATAATTTAGGAATCTACTTAATTTGGGGATCGTATATTTCATTTATAACGCACAATGGGCATCATAATCAGAATCTGAGCCTTTTATTGAGGTTTGGAAACATAGCAGGCTTGGAATCGGTTAAGATTTTTAGTTCGGTCTCCAGAAATACCAAAAAATTGTAGGAAATATCAATCCGATTAATCACCTGTTGGGTTTTAGGTTCCTTAGATTTGATGAGACAAAATAAATATCTGAGAATGAAACATCAATGGCTTAAAGTGACAAAGAAGAAATCTACAAAAAGATGGAAGGACTTGCTTGCAAAAGAAGATTTATTATTTAGTCATTAAGTAGTATCTTGTAAACCCTAATGCTCTACTATATAAAGAGACATGGGGTCTAGGTTTTCAAATAGACGTCTTCCATAATGTAGTCATTAAAGGTGTGTGTGTAGCCACCTAGAGTGTAGTTTATTGGTATACGCCTAGGTTGGTTGTTTACCTCAAGATCTAAGGTGTCTTAGATCCACTTTACAGATTAGGTACAGCGTATTATTCGATCAAATAATATTTGGAGGAATTGGGTGATGGAATAAAACCTTGTGTCAATAATATATAATGTTCTTATTATTCATTTTGCGTGAGCATATGTTATTGTTTAACCTAGTGCTCTAAACGGTCCTAGGAGTCTATCAAACTCCACAATTGGTATCAGAGCTTGGGGAGCTCGTTACCTAGGAGATTAAAGCAAGGTTTTTCGATGAAGAAGATGGAAAAATTGAAGCTGGTACAAAATTCGCAACTTTTTACGTAGCCTTTGTTTTCCGAAGGCATAACTTTTATTCAACGTTGGATCGGGCTCAAAAATTGAACTGGAGCTTCTTGGTATATCTATATTTAATCTCACGAAAAGGATTGTCAATGGAGCTCTCAATCAAAAGTTATTCATTAATGAGAGTCTGCTGCATAAAATTCGTAAGGTTACAACAGCTCTGTTTTAAAACGATCATAACTTTTTTGTTAACCGTTGGATCGTAACGAAATTTTGGGTGGATGTTCTCTATATATCAATATAACTTTCCACCGAAGGGATCTTCCATATGAGCTTTTATGTGAAAGACTGCTGAAAGTACTCTTTGTGAATTTTCAAAGTCTTTACTTGATTTTATTGAAAGTAAATCTGCATTTATATCACGAATCTGCTAATTATTACAGCGTCTTTGTTCAAAATATACTACTTATGCTCAAAGATACTGCTACTTCTCAAAGTCTTGTGAGGAGGTTTCAAAGTCTTGTTATATTGAAATACTTGCTTCTCATATGGTTTTCGATTTAAGGTGAAGTCGAGCATATTTATTGTTATGATTTTTGGATGACACACACAGAGAATGGTTGTTTGGTTCACACACACAGGAAGGAGTTTATGTTCTTAAAAGGATTAAAAAAAAGGCTCATTTTTGGTTTTATTGAAGAATTGACTACGAAGGAGGTTATTTATCACTTATTTGAAGGTGAAGTGGAATTACTTGGATACGTGTTTTATCATATCTTAAAAGTATCATACACCGCTTTTAAGGTAACTTGTTCGTGCTTCAATGATTGTGATGAAGAATTGACATAACACTTAAAAATTGTAGCGTTATTGTGCTCATGATTATTATGTCAAAGAAGATTGCGGTCTCCTATACATTGGTTAGTATCAAATTCAAAGTCACGTGGATAAACAAGACATAAGATACAAGTTTGAGTTATTTTACTTCTTCATCAAATTCGTTATACTTGGTTTTCTTCACAAGTGATCATTACATAGAGCTTACTGATTTGAAGAATCATTTTCATGCACCACTCAAGGGGCAGTTTCTAATGTTTACATTCTCTATTTGTTGATAACAAAAAGGGGAAGAAATATTGGAGTGCGATGGCATGGATTAAAGGGAAGACAAAGGAAGACAAGATTTGTTTCATTTAGGGAGATGTTTACATCTCAACTTACCTTCTGCGTCTAGGGAAGTTAGTACCTGCGACTTTGTTTGTTTTGTCATCATCAAATAGGGGAAGATTGTTGGATTTTAGGTTCCTTAGATTTGATGAGACAAAATAAATATAAAGAATGAAACATCAAGGACTTAAAGTGACAAAGAAGAAATCTACAAAAAGATGGAAGGACTTGCTTGCAAAAGAAGATTTATTATTTAGTCCTTCGTAGTATCTTGTAAACCCTAATGCTCTACTATATAAAGAGACATGGGGTCTAGGTTTTCAAATAGACGTCTTCTATAATGTAGTCATTAAAGGTGTGTGTGTGTAACCTAGGGCGTAGTAGTTTATTGTAGCGCCTAGGTTAGTTGTTTACCTCAAGATCTAAGGTGTCTTAGATCCACTCATTACAGTTAGGTAACACGTATTATTACGATCAAATAATATTTGGAGGAGATTGGGTAATGATAAAACCTTGTGTCAATAATATATAATGTTCTTATTATTCCGCTGCGTATTGCATATGTTATTGTTTAACCCTAGCGCTCTAAACGGTCCTAGGAGTCTATCAAACTCCACATCACCGATTAATCCCGACTTGACCGATTACTCGTTACAAGGTGGTCGACCGCCCGACTACCGATTCACGATTTTTGCAACATTGGTGCTAGGTTTCAAGAAGACCCTAAAACATCACACCTAGAAGCCGTAAAAAGAATATTTAGATATATTAAGGGTACAACACAATTAGGATTATGGTATCCTAAGGGCACGGGAGTAGAAACTATTGTATATATGATTCGACCATGCGGTGATTATATTGACCGAAAAAGTACAAGTGGGGTATGTACTTTTATGGGATGTTGTTTAACATCTTGGTTTTCAAAGAAACACACGGCATTAGCAATATCAACAACCTAAGAAGCCGAATCACGTCTCCGCCGGCAACGCATGCCAACAAGCACTATGGATGAAACAAGCGTTAGTCGACTACGACATTCATCTTAGTGACATAGCCATTCTATGTGACAACAAAGGTGCCATAGATCTAAGCAAGAATCCGGTATTACATTCTCGCACTAAGCATATAGAGATCGTCATCACTTAAGAGTACAATGTTCAAAGGGGGAACATCTCTATTGAGAAGGTAGCGTCCGAAGACAACATAGCCGACGTTCTCACCAAACCGTTGAAGCGGGAAAAATTCAACCTACTTCGTCTTGGTCTTGGTCTCATGGAACAAATGTCGTAATTTACTTTTTGACTCTACAAGGTATGTAAACACTAGCATTCTTCTTTCTAAGTCTAGGATCTCTATTTCACGCACAACTCACAAACAATACA